>JUJX01000091.1:150530-197259 GCA_000800745.1 Diaporthe longicolla
GTAGTAGTGTGCGTGTGTGGTGTGTGTGTGTGTGTATGTGTGTGTGTGTGCCTTGTGGGCTAGGACAGTCCAGGACAAGACACACAGGACAAGACGAGAGAGGATAGGACTGGGCAGGATAGGGCCCCCCAAAGGCCAAAGGGTACGAACAGGGTCGCTGCCAGGCAGGCGGGTAGGTTGGTGGTAATATTCCAAGGTTGTCTGTCCTCGTCCGCTCAGGATGGTCTAGGCTGTTGTGCTGCCGCTGCCGATGCCGCTGGGGCTGGGGTTGTTGGGTTGGATTGGATTTTCGAATTTGGATGTAGGTGAGCGAGGGCGGGCGAGAAAATCGAGGGCGTAGGATTGGAGGGGGATGGGGAGAGGAGGAGAGCGAGTGAGAAATTAGACAAATGCAGGCAGGACTAGGACTGCTTCACAGCGGGCGTTGCAGGTACGGTTGGTCTCCTGCTGCAGGTCTGCGGTTGCGGTTGCGGTACGGCTGGGCTGACTGCCGCGCCGTGCATGAGGCAGCTGCTTCAGGTCCCTCGTGAGTGTGCTGTCCCGTCTCAGGACCGTGACTCTCATCTGCCTGTTGAACCTTATGGGTGACTTTTGATGACCAGCTGTCAGGCACAGGTCGAGCTTGTCTTCGGTCTGTCGCAGGGGTATCGTACAAGTATGGGTGGCCCCTGTCTGCACCCAAAGCAAAGAGAGAGATAGAGAGAGAGAGAGCAAGTGCTGTGTATATTTTAAAGATGGAAAAAGAGAGAGAGAGAGAGACACGGAGCAGGCCAGAGTGCTTGGATCTGCAACGAGGACGGGCTGATGTCTGTCTCTTCTTTCTTTGGGACAACTTTCCGCTTCCAGCGATGTACCGTTATGTCGTCCGGGTCGGCCTGGGGTGGGCTGGGTTGGACTGGTTGCTGGGCAGATAAAGGCCTTGACCGCTTGCTTGTGTGACTTGCAATTGCGTGGGAGAGTGTGGCCGAGAATGTCTTGTCTCGTTGGGCTGGTGACAACTTGACAAGAGAGATATTGGCAGTTCGTTGCTGGTGCTGCTGCTTGTCGCTGGCCCGGCGCGATGGTGTGAATTGGGACTGGACTAGGATTGGGAGACGGCGGGGCTTGAGACCGGGGACTGGGACGTAGGACTTTGTGTGTGAATAATGCCAACGACAAGGACTAAGCACCAACAAGCCGAGAAGCTGAGTCCTACGTTCGACACCAACCAGGCAGGTGGGTAGGTACCTTCCTACTAGGTACTGGGTAGAGAATACCGTTGTACCGTTGTACCGTCGCCCGTCGCGGGTCCCACTTGCTCGCAGCGCACCAGAGCTGCACTGCTCCAATGTGTGGCTGAGGGAAAGGGACAAGACTTTTTTGTTTTGACTCCGCCGACATGGACTCAGCACTCAAGACACGCCAGGACAAACCACCCACCCGCCTGGCTGTTGCATCACACACAAGCCTAGCGTTACGAGACGAGGAACACGCTCTCGCTTTCCTGCTGCCCTCGTCATCGTCTCGCTCGTCAGCAGCCGTCGAGACAGGGCTGAGTGAGCTTGTCCGAGGCGTGGGTCCTAACCAACCGGCTTGGTGTCTCAGCGTGGGTGTTCCCCAGCAGCAGCAGCACAGTAGCACACCACATGCAGGCGTGTGCTGCATGCACGACCGGGAGCAGCCAGTCCTTGGGCCGCAGGGCCGTCAGCTAGGCCATCACTGTAGGGTCGCAACGGCGGTGCTAGGGCTGGGCTGCAGTATAAGATGCATCTTATTCCTGGCGACCCTGATGGAGGGGCAGATGGGGTCAAGCTGACGGCTCAGCAAATTTGCCACGACTTGCTCCCGCCGCACCTACTCACTCTTGCTCGCTATCGTGGTGACATGACCTCGCCCATGGGACCGTCTCCGTGGCCAATTTCAGGGTGAGAGCAGCCAGGCTCTGTTGAGCCTGCGCAGGGTTACAGTCCTACCGCCGGAAGGATTCTTCTGGACTGGACTAATTACTTCAGTATGAATCCTGCCCGCCGGCCTGACCCTCTCTCCTGCCTGGGGTCGGCCGTCCCTGGACAATGACTCTGGTCTGGAGTGACAGAACCACAGGTGGGATATCGAATTTCAAATCAAGCTCGGTGGCGGCGGCCAATATCAAGAGGACACAGCAGCGATCTACGGTCTGATATGCAGGCAGAGCACCAAGCACGGGCAGGCTCTCTCCTGGTGGGTGGGTAACAGCACGTCTGGGTGCGGCCGGGTGATACAGCACCAACTTCGACAAACAAAGGGCTGGTTGTTCAGCCTTGATCGACATTTGCCTCCTTCCTTCAGGGACACTTCCAACAGCAGATGGTCTAGATACTGGGAAAGCCGCCAGAGGGGGACAGTGGAGGTGGCGGCCTTTTGGGGGCCGACATGCATCTAGAAGCATCTGAGACTGCCACTGGCAGGACGGGTGTCCACGAGGTATCATGTCCCCTTCATCCGTGCTCCGTGCAGTCTGAGAGCTGTGGTCCCGGCTTTGGACGGGTAGAGACCGCGCTGACAACGCCGAGGTCCGTACACACAATGGAACGGGGCCGCCTGGGCAGTCTCGTAGCCTGGCTGGTATTGGCTGGGACTGGCCGGGTGACTGATCGTGGACCCTCCCGATCTGAGATTTGACTTTTCACTCTTGTCCACCAAGCCCACCTGAGCAGAGCCATGCCGCATCTTGTGACTGCAAGCTCTCAAAAGCCACATCTCGTAAAAGCAGCGTGTGCTGTGGAAGCATCGTCCACAGATGTCGTCCGGCCAGCCAACGGGCGGTGAGACGCATTCCGAGCTTTCAACATGCGCGCCGAGCCGAGCAAACGAGCGGACGTTGAATGATAGACTAGATAAGAGGCCATGTGGGCTGGGTGGACTGTCCAGGCAGACGGACGACAAGGTAGGTCCTGTCAACTTGGGGATCGTCCGATGGCCGTGCTCAGGCCGGCATGGCATTTTCAGTAACCGAATCCGAAAACTTAGACGCCAGTGGCACACACACCAACAGCAGCAGTGACTTCACCTTCAGCATCATGCGTGAACATCATCATGGACATGATCATCATCACCATCACATGGAAGGTGAGCCGAATATAGCTCCCTGCCGAGTACACGGCGGGCAGTAGCCCGTTCTATTTCCGATTCCCCTCAAGCACCAGCCCAGACGAGCAACCTCCAACCCTCGCTGCCGTCCGGCAGTGCAACCGATTCAACGCCGGCAGCAGGGGGCGGAGCTGCGGCTGAGCCAATGTGGGCACAGCTGAGTCGGCCGGGGCAGGCTTGCGACAGGGATGCCTGCTCCTCACCACGGCGGCGCTTAAGCGCAGCAAGCAGGAGCGACATTTTCGCCAGTCCCACCCTGACGGTGAGAAGGATTCGCAGGATTACACAGGGGAGACAATGAAGACGCCCACGTCGCGTGGCATTGCAGCATCCCATCCCCTTGTGCGACGCTGGCGTTACCAACAGTCTGCCCGCTGTCTGACTGCGAGTTGGCATTGGATCAACCCCCGCGGCTAGTCGTGAATGTGGGAGCCGCCTGATTTGGCTGCTTGCCGCCCGTTGCGCTTGCTGGCCGACCACCGGCGCGACGCGTCAAAGCCTCGCGAGCATCTTTGGAAGACTTCGCTCTCCTTCTTACTTTCTATCCATTCTCTCGCGCCCCGTTGGAGCTCTGCATACGGGTGACTGTGATCAATCTCGCTTTCTGACAGCATGGCATCAAAGTCCAGGCTTTTGGCTTCCGCAAGCGTTGGATTGGTGGTGATTACGTGATCAAAGCCAGAGAGTGACGGCGGCCTGTCTTGTGTAAACAATTTTATCGTGCACCCGGCTTGAAGAACTTGTTCCAGTCCTCCAATGGCAGCATCCTCCCAAGAATCTGTCTATCAGCTTGGGGGCTTGAGATGGTGCAGTTGTGCTGTCCCTGGCGAGCTGACAGAAATGTGTCCACGGCCTTTTGTCACGGACTCCTCTCCCTTGTGGATGGTTTACCTTCAGAAAAGAAGGGCACCGACGGGAAGAAGTCTGCAGCAAGAGTTACAAACCCCGGCCAAGCCTTAAAAGTATCAAATCCACGCCTTGATGTTGTGGGTGCACCCATTTTCCTAGACGAGGATCGTTATGTAAGCCCTATCGATAGACGCCCGACAGGGTGCCGTCATCGGCAGCCAGTCACAAAAAAGTTAATGTTCAGCAACACGATGCATTGAACGGTCCCACTATCAACGAATTTGACAATTCCTCGAGCGCAGTGCGCTCCAGTATTCGCTTTGACCATGTCGCGTAGGGCTGTAAGTGGCCTCCCGGCGCCTCCCAGAACCAATTGATCGCTCAACATGCACTGACGCCTCTCAGGTTGCGAACGCCGCGTGGGCCCGGTCCCTCTGCCGGGCGAGCAACCGCGTCTCCGTCCAGAGCGCAATGAGTCAACGGCTCCCGCGCACAACATTCCACCAGCTTTCATACCGTCGCCTGACAAGCACGATCCCTTCCGGCCGAGCAACGTTCGCACAAGTTCACGCACCCGAATTCTCCTTCGCAGACATCCCCACCGACAAGAAAACGCCACAGACCCTGACGGAGAAGATCGTCCAGCGCCATGCCGTCGGTCTTCCGGAGGGAAAGCTCGTCCGGAGCGGTGACTACGTACAGATTGAGCCCTACCGGTGCATGTCTCACGACAACACCTGGCCCATCGCCAAGAAGTTCATGTCCATGGGCGCCACCCGGGTCAAGGACCCCAGCCAGATGGTTTTCGCCCTCGATCACGACGTACAGAACAAGACCGAGTCAAACCTGAAGAAATACGAACAGATCGAGGCGTTTGCAAAGAAAAATGGCGTTGTTTTCTTCCCCGCCGGCTACGCAATCGGTCACCAGGTCATGGTCAGTGTTTCAGTGACTGCAAGTACGTGCCACATTGTTGTGCGCTAACACCTCGCCAGGTTGAAGAGCTCTTTGTCTGGCCAGGCACACTTTGTGTGGCTTCGGACAGTCATAGCAATATGTATGGTGGCATCAGTGCCCTGGGGACCGCTTTGGTAAGGACAGATGCCGCGTCGATTTGGGCAACCAAGAAAAGTTGGTTCCAGATCCCTCCTGTCGCGCAGGTAACTCTCACAGGAACAATGCCCCCGGGAGTCACCGGGAAAGACGTGATTGTTGCCCTCTGTGGACTATTCAACAGCGATGTTCTCAACCACGCGGTCGAGTTCACCGGGTCTGAGGAGACGATGGCTAGTATCTCGGTGGATAACAGACTCACAATCAGCAATATGTCCACCGAGTGGTCTGCGCTCTCCGCAATGGTGTGTATCTGAACCCTGTGTTGGATTTATGGCGAGTATTGCCTAAGCTCACATGCTCAATAGTTCCCGATAGACCGGACTTTGGAAAAGTGGTTGCGATACAAGGCTACAGAGGCAGCAATGCATCCGGATCGCACCACCAGCCAACGAATTACGCACGAGAAGATCGACGAGCTCTATGCCAATCCCGTCCACGCCGACCCCGGGGCGCATTACGCAAAGAAGCTATATCTAAACCTTTCTACGCTGTCACCATACATTTCAGGCCCGAACTCGATCAAGATCTCCACACCTCTTAGCGAGCTCGCGCCAAAGAACATCAAGGTCGACAAGGCCTACATTGTGTCCTGCACCAACTCCAGAGCCTCTGATCTTGCTGCGGCGGCCAAGGTCTTCAAGGACGCTGCAAAGGCCAATGGCGGTAAGACGCCCAAGATCGCAGATGGTGTCAAGATGTACATCGGGGCGGCTTCAATTCGTGAGCAGGAGTACGCAGAAGACAAGGGCGACTGGCAGACACTTCTCGAAGCCGGAAGCATCCCACTCCCGGCCTCGTGTGGGCCTTGTATTGGACTGGGAACTGGTCTTTTGGAGCCTGGCGAGGTGGGGATCTCTGCCTCGAACCGCAACTTCAAGGGGCGCATGGGCTCTCGAGACGCCCTCGCCTACCTTGCTAGCCCTGAGGTTGTAGCCGCCAGCGCCCTTCATGGAACCATCTCAGGCACAGGCGAATTTCAGATTCCAGAGAACTACTCCGGCGTGGAATACGGCTACGGCACAGGTCGACCTGCAACTGCAGAAAGCGAGCTCAGCAATGCTCTGGAACAGCTTGAGTCTTTAATAGACCGGGTTGAGTCCTCTGTGGGTGGTGATGATACAGCAAAGGCGACAACTCAGATCCTCCCTGGCTTCCCGGAGAAGATCACCGGCGAGATCGTCTTCTGTGACATGGACAACCTCGACACCGACAACATCTACCCCGGCAAGTACACTTACCAGGACGACATCACAAAAGAGGGCATGGCACAAGTCTGCATGTCAAATTACGATCCAAACTTCGGGTCAGTAGCCAAGCCAAACGATATCCTCGTCTCGGGCTTCAACTTTGGCTGCGGCTCCTCGAGAGAGCAAGCCGCGACGGCAATCCTGGCAAAGCAGATACCGCTCGTCGTGGCGGGCAGCTTCGGAAACATCTTCTCGCGGAACAGCATCAACAATGCGCTCCTGGGCCTGGAGGTCCCACGACTCATCGAGCGCCTGCGCGCGACTTTTACCCGCGACGAGAAGACCCCGACCCGGCGGACGGGCTGGACGCTGACGTGGGACGTCGCGCGGAGCACCGTCGAGGTGCAGGAGGGCGAGGGCGGCGACCGCTGGGAGGAGAAGGTCGGCGAGTTTGCCGCCAACTTGCAGGATATTGTAGCCAAGGGTGGCTTGGAGGAGTGGACAAAGTACGAGATGCAGAAGTCCGACTCATAGATAGCTTGGCAAATGATGAGAGAAGAAATCTTGATAGTGAGCAATGTATGATATAAAGAAATGGAAATATTTACAGTCTCACAAGCTGAACCCTTAAGCAATTTGATCCTGCAACAATTGCAGTGATTCGGCTAGGATTCTGGAGATAAGAGAGGACGATAGTGAGTGACGGTTACCCTCCGCCATCCACGCTGATTGCCATCCACGCTGATTCAAGTTGTGCACGGTCCGAGTGACAAAGACAAGCGCTCGCCGACTTCCAATTTCCACGCCCACATCGCCTCGATAGACTGAGCTGCTATGAGTTGCAAATGATTGGGACAGCCGCATGAGGGCCGCATTGGATTCTCCAAGGTGCTCTCGGACAGCGATGATGACTTGCACAAGATGTGAATGACGGCTGCCTCTCAGACGATTGTCCAAAGCATCTACTTACGACGATCGATGGAACTAGCGTGTCACATTGCGAGGCGTATGCTGATATGCTCTCACATTTGATGACAACGTCACTATAGAGACTCAATAGCTTGTGTACCTTCCATTCTACTGACCTCCACAGGTAGCTATCCTGGAGCCTTGTAGGAGGCTACTCTAGAAGCAGTTCACAAGATTGAATATTTTGCAGGAAGGAGGTGAAGTGTAGGAGGTACGGCGTAGGAGGTTGAGCACAGAGGATTGGAAGTTGTGAGATGGGGGGTTGAAATACTGGGGTTTGACATGCAGTCGAATCAGAAAATTAGAGCAGTGTTTTAACCCACAAGGCTGGAAGTGACTTTGTAAAGAGTTTGAGTACTCAAGTAGTGAGAACCACGCAGGTGGTCCACCATTGCCAACAAAGGTACATAGGTGGGTATGTGCTGTGATTCTGCAGCAGACGACCGAGAAATCCTCGTACTGTGCTTATGGGCTGCTGATGAACCTGTCAGGGAAAGCAACGTGCAGGAGTAACAGTCGGTCGAGGCGAAACTTCATGGCGCAAAAACCAGCAAGCGTCCCGACAATTGATCAATTCTGGATGAACTCCGGTGTGAACCATGATGAAATTATCCCCTACCAGAAATGCAAGTTGCAGTTGCAGAGCATTGCCCAAGCCAAACTAATCCAGAAAAACCCCGCTTGCCGACGGAATGCCAAACCGTAGTCATATCATATACAGTAAATAAATAGAGCAGACAGAACCATTGTCCTACCTACAGGCACGGACAGGCCTGCCCACATCAGCTCCGAGCCACGAAACGCCCCCAAAGACCCGCGAAGAACTCCTTCTTCCGGATCGCCACAAGCCCTGCGATCAGTCCCAGGCCGGCCCACTGCCATGGCTGAACCTTGCGCAGGTGCCACCGGATTGCAGGAATCGAAAACGAAGAAACGCGTTGCTATGGACACAGCGCAAGTTAGGTTACTGGGGCCCAGGTCGAGATGGAGAGGGGACAAGAGGCACGGCGGTAGCAGCCTCATGGTTCGGCAGGATGGATCTTACCTCTTTCAAGAACTCGGGGGTTGGTTGGGTCTTCTCCTCGCCTGTCGCGACGAGCGCGATCAGGGCAGCACCGACACCAGATCCGTCCTTCGCGATTCCGATGCGGATCTTGTTGGCACCCTCCTCGCCGATGCCCTGGATGGCCCGGAACGCCTCGTAAATCATGTCGCGGAAGTATGGGTAGTGCTCGACGAGACTGCCGTCCACACCCACGTCAATTGGCTCCCCCTCCCATTCAGGGTCGGCCAGCTTGCCAGTCTTCAGGACAATGGCAGCGATACTGATGGCCGAAAGACGGGCAGCGCGGCGGCCGACAGATTCGGCGATGGCCTTGAACGCCTGGGCGTCCTCCAATGAGGGACTGTACACAAGGAGCTGGTCTTCAAGGGCCTGACGCAAAGTGCCAAGGTCCGGGGTGTTATCTGCTGCAGCAACAGACATGATGGCTGTGTCGACTCCCCATTGCTTGAAGATGCCAGATTCTTGGGCAATGGTTGTTGTCGACCGCCAGTCGTTCTTGCTGGAGTTCTCATCCTTAAAGAGCTGCACGTTCTCGTCCTTCAGCAGGTCGACGATGGCCAGACGCAAGATCTCGCCCAGGAACATGCCAGAAACACGCTTCTCGAACATCTGAATGCCCGGGTTGTTACTGTCTTTGTCCAGTTGCTTGTCCCATGCAGTGTTGGGGAGCACGTTTAGTTGGTTGTCGAAAGAACCCCACTCAGTGTTGATGATCATGTCTCCTGTGCTCCTGTCGAAGGCGCCCTGGACAGGCTTTTTGACATTGGAGAGCTTCTCCACGTATGCTCCGTTGGTGCCGGTGCCAAAGATGGCGCCCAGGATTGTACCCTTCTTTCCAGGCGATGCGTATGAGCGTGCCATCAGCGTGCCCACGGTGTCGTTGACGAGCGCAGCAACCTTGACGGGCAGGCCGAGCTTGTCAATTTCAACCTGCAGCAGTTGGCAGACATCTTTGCCCACCGCGTCGGGGATGTCGAAGCCCTTTGTCCAGCGCATGAGAATCCCCTTATTGATACCGATTTGTTGGACTGGGAAGCTGAATGTGAAGCCGAGACGGAAGACCTCCTCGTCCTTGAATCCCTCAGGGTTGCTGAAAGTGAAGCGCCTCCTTAAACGATGCTCGAAATGCTCGCTGTGGTGTTTACGGAGGAAGAGCTCGATCTGCTTTGCCAGGAAGCCAAACAGCTGCTGGGCGGTCTTGGCTGTCATCAGCTCCTTCGGTATGGCGACTTTTGAGTAAGTAAGGTTGAATGTTGTGTCGCCATTGAGATGGATGGAGCAGACTCGGAAGTTCGTCCCGCCTAGGTCAACGGCGAGGTAAAGGCCCTGTGTGGGCAGAGTAAGCTGTGGCTCTCAGAGCGCAGAGGCGCGCACTTGCTTACCTTCTCGGTGCCGTTGGGGACGCCAGTGACGTAGGTAGGAATCTGGCTCAAGCTGGTGCCGTCCCTCTCGAGGCCCTCATCTGAAAGGGCGTGAGCTGTGTGTCAATCAATGGGGGCAGTGAGCAAAAAGAGTAGACGCACCCATCTGGCTGAGGAACTCAACGACGCCCTTGTTGAGGTCGGCATCGTTGAGGTCGAACTCCTGGACGACGCGGTTGGTCTCTGCCGTGAGCCCCATGGTGAGCGGTATGGATGTGGGAGCTGAGGTAGGAAAGACTTGGGGTATTTCGCACACGGGCTCTGGAGATACTTGGGCGAGAGGGGAGTAGGAGGGACGGAAGAGAGGGAAGGGAGCTATTATATGAGAGGAATAGAGCAGCTTGGCGTCACGAAGCACCAGCTGCAGGAGCTAGCAACAGGGAGCAGGGTTAGCTAGCTTCCAGACGACGGGCGACGGAATGGGGAGAGTCGTGAGATTGTGCGGGGCACATGCGCAGGCGCAGCTTGGACTTTCTGGGGAGTGCGGCTAAAAAGGCAAGCTGGCCTGGTTTGGGGCCCCGTTGGCCGTGACCTCCAAGTGACCTGGAGGAGACTTACTAAGATTAGCACTGGGAATAAGGCCCAGCAGAGGTATGTCGGCCTGAGGGTTGAGTAGTCGCGAGTCTGACCCTGGCTTTTGTTCTTCCGGAAATCATAGTCTGAGTCGCCAGCGGTTGCGGGTGAGTCGTCAATGGCACGCCAGGAGGCGCTGCCGTGCGAGGATGGCCGCTCCAGCTTGGCGGCCGTTGCACAAGAGCTCGAGGCCGAGATGGCAGGCAGGCAGGCAGGCAGGTAGGCGGGCAGGATGTCCAATCCCGGTGACGTAGAGCCTGTCGCTAGGATTCCTCAGCCGCGGGATTCTGCCGTGCCTCCCCCCGTGCCTGAGCCTTCCGACAGCTTCGTTCAAGCTTGGTGCCTTCCTCCTCCGAAGCGGGAGATGCTGCGAACATGCGTCCAGAGGTTGGGCAAAAGGGCGGACCTGGTGCCGCAGCTGGTTCGGGCGGACCGTTGGTGGTGAGAGGTACCTCAGAGGTCAATCAACGACAAATGGGTTTCCCATGCGGCGGGAACAGCTACCAGCAACAAGCCTGTGGCCTCGGCGGCTGGCGGAGACTCGGGGCGATTGCAGTGGAGCGAGAAAAAAGGGCCGGATGTGCTGCAGGCGAGACCTGGAATGAGATCATGGGCGACCAATATCTGGGCGACCCCTGCTGCGGGCGACTCGAGGGATATTCTGTCGCGCTGGACGGGACGAATCCAGACCAGCGAGAATTTGTGCTGATACAACACGGAGATCTGGAAGGTTGGGGTAGGAGATGCAGACAGCTAAGACGGTGGAGCAGCGAGGCACTGGTTGCTGGGCGGTCAGGAGCATCAATGAGGCCCAGCGCAGTAGCTACTGCTACTGTTAGTTTTTTTGTGCCCCGGTGGTCACCACTGGCAGGTGGGTGGTATCGCCGTGTCAATCGTTTGTTTCCTCGGGCGCCGCCAGAAAGAGCGAGCCCAATGGAAGACAATGTCAACTGCTGGCCTCATGCAACACCTCGAGCTTGGGCTGCAGGGTGTGTGTGTGTGCGTTAGCGGTCGAGTGCTGGACCTGCGTCGTGGGCGCAATGCGGCAGTTCATTCCACCCTGTCGGTCCGCCCAGCAGTCTGGAACACCCACCCAGCACGGCGACTGATCGGTTCGGCGATGGCGCTCCTTCCAGGGAACCTCGCGCCGAGAAATGGCAGCGGCCGGGGCCAATGACGTAGCACTGGCGATTGTACCCACAGTCGCCCACAGTCGCAAAGCTGCTTAGTGCTACCCACAGAATTGGTGGGTGGGCTTCCATGGGGTGACGAGACGTCGACGGGGAAATTGTGGTGGAATGGCGGCAGTCGTGGAGGAAATCGTGGGTGCCCGTGGAGAAAAACGAGCCTCCTGGAGCCACTGGGAATGAGTCGAGACAGGTCCAGTGCAGTGTATTTCCCCGGGCGATGCTGTCTGAAAAAGACTCGGGGTCTTCTTGGGGGCCCTTCTACAATGCCAATGACTTGTCACTGGAAAAGCCCAGTCACTCACTCATCACTGTTGCCGACCCTGATGTCTCTGAGATGGCCACGGCCGCAACGAGACTCACACTCGGTAGTCGCGTGTCACCCAGGCAGGTGAGGCTGTCGCAGGTCGATTCAACGAGAAGGTCTCTGGGGATCCGAGGCAGGTGATGTGGGGTCCTGAGGAGAGCGAAAGGACCGAATCGATGGCATCAGGTCGTGAGCGGACGTTGCCCGAACAAGGACAGATGTGCAGACTTTTGAAGCCCTGCTCCCGGGTTTTGATTATTGAGGTCCAATACGATGGAAAAGCACCTCCAAGGTTGCCAGTCACAAGGACACTCAACCTCACGAGAGGAAGGCGCCACCGACACCCGATGGAAAAGCACCCCAGAGCCAGGGGGGCCACCATGGAAGGGCCCGGGCTCTACGCCCGACGACTTCCCAAACTCCAGACCACGAGGGGGGAATGTTTCGGCAACAGAATACATCACGCGAACACCCCCCCCCCCATCAAAGCAATACAAATTGGCCGATTCCTCATCCATGACCATCGCGCCCTTTTCTGCACTGGCTGGATTCGTAGCGTCGTAGAAGAGTCCAGACGAAGGCCGCCAAGCCACTCACAACGTGCCAACCCTCATACCTGCAACATTTCTGAAAACAGCTTGCTTACTAGTGGCTAACTCTCAGCAGTCACACTAATTGCTTGCTCTGGATCGTTAAGGTCCAACGCTAATGTTGTCATCCCGCAAACGCCACACCTAGGTTATGAAACACTTGTCTGGAGACAAGCAGGCTAGCCTATCCAGCACTCAAAGCTCGTCCTCCCTGCGGCATCTCATACTTACATGATTACAGTGACACAGCTACACTCCAAAAACTCGGAAACAGCATTTGAGCTCCCACCAGTCCCTCCCACAGAAAGCTATCCCGCCGGGGGCATGTCTAATCAAGCTTAGTCAATACGAGTTTGTGCTTTCAGAACTTGTCCTTTCAATGTTACGAGGCTGTTCCGTGCGAGACTGTCATATTAGATATTATCCCGAAGGAGCTAAGATTGAGAGCCTTAGCAGTGGACGTTCACCGGAGGTGCTGTGGCCGTCTAGCGCACTCCTGAGCACGTCTGACTGCAAGACACGGTGATTTAGGATTCCCGGTGGCCTAGCCAGGCTGGCGTCTACACGTGGAAAGCGACCTAGGTCACTCACTTGTCGTGGCTGTTGACCGAGAAATGGAATCCAAGAGTCGTATAAGCTTCCAACTCCTGGCAGGCAACGGCAATATTCATTCAGCACATCGATATTGCGCAGCTAGGAAGGAAGCTATGGGACAGGCATTCAAGTGAAAGCATCCATCCAGGCGCCTCTTGGCCACCAATTGCCAACATCGAAGACAGCAATTGGATGATGCTGTCTTTTCTGGTTCCTAATCGAGGCTACATTGCTCTTCGTCAGCACGTCACGCAGCCCAGGTCGGAGGGTCCAGATGTCTCGGCCCAGTATATGGACAATGGCCACAGATGGTCGTGTGACAGCCACTCACGCAGTCGCGGTCGTAGGCCTGTCACGAAACATGTCTTCCACCGGAATCCCTGTGGTGATCGTTCCAACGGAACAGGCGGCGGAGCGGCAAGTCACGACCGCCAAGGAGGGCGAGAGAGAGCACAACCCAGTTTATCCCGACCTGGTGTCAACCGTAGACTGGCTAGAATACGATACATCGGTTGTACACCATTTGCAGCCCAACCGAAAATATATGCATCCTGATGCGTGGCCCAAGGTTTCGACGGTCTTGGTCTATTTTGGCGAAGGGAAAGTTGCCCATCTCCCGCACATCACAATGCCAGTTCCAAGACTGTCACAAGCCTTGGCATGCAAGAATCGCGCGAGGTTCAATGCCGTAGGATCTGGCCCTCTCAAGCCATGACTAAGTTGGCTTTCGAATTTCCGGTTCTGTTTTCCCATCGAAGTCACTCTTGAAACTGACAGTTCAGATGCTGGCGGGTATCAGCGAATAGCATTTGAGTTGTGTCTAACTGTTCCTCTTTTTTTCTCCCCCAAAAAGCTTTGCTTAGACAAAGAAAGAGTGTTCACTTCTCTTGTGGTTATTTTAGTGCGCTTTCTAATGCTGTCTTTTAAATTGACATCAGAGCTCTTAGGAAGATACTCACTGTCAGGTTTACCACTGTTACTGGTATTGTTTGTTTTTAAAATGATGGGTATTTGAGCGTATACCATCGTATAAAGGCGCCTTGTATGGCTTCGGACATGGACGGAATAGAAACGGAACCAGGGAGTTACTGTCAGGTCCATAGATCATGTCATATCCTGCACCAACAGCGTTGGAGGCTCCGACTTCATTGCAAGAGTCGCATGTGTTTCCGAGCGTCCGGAGTGTCAGCTGCACGCTGACACTGTGCCTGCTACCTAGGGGCTAGGTATGTTGATGCTCTTGGTGTTTGTGATCTCCAGCTCCTCCTGGTGGTAAGGGCGATACTTTAGCACCACGGTATGGAGCGTGGGACCTCAGTCTCAACCTATTATAATGTTATCAGCGCCTGCTCAGAGCAAGTTTCGTCCTGGAGAGAACGGTAGTTTGAGCCACACAAATCTACCCAAAAGAATAGCTTCGGAGAACTCTACTCTATTGTCTGATATGAGCTAGAGCTATTACTTTTCACAAATATCTTTGTACAAAGACACCTAAGGAAGAAAGTAAATAAGTTGTTTCGATTCTAACTATCCTCATAATATAAAATGTATGTGGCGCTTGCATACGGTGGTAAGCCCTCAAGACCCAGCAGTTCTTTTTTTTTTCCTCTTCTATTTCTTTTTCTTTCTAAAATGAAACATAGAAAGTAGGTAGGTGGGGGGGAGGAGGCTTTGCTCTTAATCCGTATACGTCCCGAAGGCGTACGGTCCCTTCACACAGTGGTAAACGCTCAAAGACCCAGCGTTAAAAAAGTAGGTAGGTGTACATTGAGCTGAATGAAATGGTCCTGTTGTGTGCCAGAGGGTGTGGCAAATCCTTATAACACCCCAACTCTTCAAGTTATAAGCCGTATACTTTCCTGTCACCCAGATATCGCCCAACAGACTCGGTTCTGTTACTAGGCTATTCTCTACTTATACATATGGTCAATCAACAACCATGCAAGCCCCAGGATGCCATGTTTTGTCCCGCTAGGCTGTGGCCTGATATCCACCAACTTTTGAGAAGAGTAAATGTAAGTGAATAAGGGACATCCGCCGAAAGCCTTTTTACTCGCCTTGTCACTTTGATGAAGCTGTGCAAATCATGCTTATACATGCTGCAGTGCTCTACGCGGACTTTCAGCTCGCCTCTTCCCTAGATCTTTGGTTGTGATCATCCACACCAGCTGCTCAGTACTGTCCAAATGCCGCGGTCTAAATAAGGGGCTTCCATGCAGCGTTTGATTGAGCGCCTAGCAGTCTTGGGTGGCGCAACTAAGGTAATATCGTACTCAGTCTCTTGGTCATTTCTTGCTCGTTTGTGTCCTCAAGACGCACATGTGAATTCTCACGGTTCCTTTCAATCTATATCTTAGGCCTTTGAACTTTAGTAGTATGCCAAAAAAGGCTCCAATTGTCTAAAATGTGCACATGTACCTGGTCATAAGACAAGACGGGACACCTGGCTACATGTCCGTGGATCCATGGAAATACAATGCTAGAAACCTTTGATGTGGGAGTTTGTCTCAGCATGCACACACATCAGCAGTTCTGCTGTCTAAGCAGTATATCTATTATGTAAACAATGCTCTTCCCTCATGGTTACCTCATGGTTACAATGGGCGCGCACGTAATGTACTCGCAGTGTCTATAATACCTCTACCAGCATGATTCTTCCGGTACCCGGGCATGCTTGAGTAGACAGATCTTGAAATCACAACACCATACGCTATACTCCTGAGACAATCCTTATGTGTGGTGCCTTTTACCGGCCAACTCTACCATACCGCCAAGAAACGCCGTCTTCATCATCCTTAAGACCAATTCCTTCCATCCCTAGAGAACGTCAACCAGCCTGCTAGGCAAGATCAGTTCCCGAACGCTGCCGTCGGGTACGCCCTGTCCTTCTTCTTGCGGCCCGCCGCCGAACTGCTCCTGGAGCTCGAACCCGATCCTGTTGGCGGAGAGAGGAGGTCCTTGGTCCGGGAGGTCGTCCGAGACGCGGCGACCATGTCTTCTGGCAGGTCATTCCACTCCATGTCCGGCCGCTTGTTCTGGAAGGACAGAGATGATCCTGGCGGGCCGGGCCGGGCTGCTGACGGGGGGCCGTTCGGGGCCGACGGCGGCGGCTGTGGTGGTGCCGCCATGCCACCCGCGCTAGAAAACCCTGGTAGGTTCACCGCCGCAGCGGTGACGGTCGGCGGAATGGCGGAGGACTGTTGGGCTGCTTGACCGTTTGTGGCGCCCCAATTGCGCATTCCCCCAGCACGCTCTCCCTCCCCGATCACTCCTGGAGGCAACACCCGCCGCTTCATGACCCACGCGCTACCCGGCTGCAGCTTGAAATAGTAATTCTCGAGCCTGGAGTCTCTGTCGAAGCCCCTCCTCGCGTACCACCCGAGCGCGTCGTGGTTCTCGGTCCAGACATGCGCGTAGACCCAGCCAATGTTGAGTCCGTTGCCACGGGCGTCGGCGGCGACCGCGCGCACGGCGTCGAATATGCCTTCGACTGCGGCTGCGGCAAGCCCCAGGCCACGGTAGGGAGCGAGGACGCCGAGGCTCTGGACGTAGAGGACGCGGGAGTCTGGGGGGCTCACACGCTCGCGGGCGCGGCGGGCGAGGTCGGGCGAGTAGGCGCCGCTGTCCGGGTCGAAAGGGCTGGGTTCCAGACGGCAGACCAGGCCGCCTACTACCTTGGGTGCCGAGGAGGCGTCGGCGTCGCGGAAGAGGATGGCGCGGCTGAAGAGGCCTGACTGCGCCGGGTCTAGGATGGCCTTGTAGAAGCTGTCGGTGTAATTGACGGGTAGGAGCAGTGCGTTTATGCGGCGCAAGGCGGGGATGTGGGCGTCGGTCACTGGGACAATGGTCGCGGAGGGATGTGGGCAAGGCGTCGAGGGCGGCAGGGCGGTGACTGGTGAGGGTGAAATCACGGGGGCGGCGGGCTGCTGTGGGGGCGGCGGCGGCGGCGGCGGCGGCGGCTGCTGCTGCTGTTGCTGGGTATGTGATGTTGGCAGGGTGGCATGCTTTGGCTGCTGCTGCTTGTTGTTGGGCTGGAAGAAGGAGAGGATCGAGGGCTGTTGTGCACGCGACATGGCTGGGTGAGAAGAGACCGAAGTCGACGTCGAGGACAGCGTCGAGGGTGACGGGTGGGGGTGGGTTGTTGTTATTTGAGAGACGGAGGGGGTCTTGTCTGTCTGCTCATGCGAATGCGAGAGGCATGGCAAGGAGCTTACGGGTGGTGAATCGGGATCTAGACCGGGAGTGAGCGTGTTAACAGACGAGGCATGTTGGTGGACTCGGCCGCATTCCTCTTCCCTGGGAACAAAATAAACTTGGACCCTCTGATTGCATGTGTTCATGTCACCAAATGCTGGTTGCAGCACACTGCAGCAAATCAGGGGCAGTGGCCACCACCGTCCAGGTACCCATAGGGTTCCAGGCCAGACCGTGGGGCCGGCTGCTTCCCGACGCTACGGGCCAAGCTGGGGCGCTACGTTCCAAGGTTGCGCGCAGTAGACTACTCCGTACCGAGTACTGCCAGTACACCATGTCCGTTCTTGTCCGGTTGGTATCTGGCACAGCAACATCATAATTGACCTGTACAGCTAGCTATATCATGTGCATTCCCCAGGTCGATTGCAGAGCTGGATGACCACAACTACGTATAATTTCGCAATAGGTGGTCTGCAAAGCATTTATGGTAAATATTAGGACAGCAAAATGTATTTGTGACATGGCGGCTTCTATGTGAGTCTCCTTCCCAACACACCACACCTGCTCCGCGCTAGCTGACAAGGCGGGCTTGGGGACAGATCGGTTCGCTTTCTCCAATCTCACTTGCATCAATCCGTCAAGCAACAGCCTTACTATTTATTACTCACTCGTGGAAAGGAACTGCCTCTCCACGCTGGCCTTGCACCATCGCACGTCCTCGTGCTCGAGATAAAGGAGCCCAGCCGCGGGTACTGCTGGTCGTCCATCTTTTCATCGCACTGCACACAAGTCCGTGACCTGTCGAGCATCGAGAAGGCCTTTGCCAACGCTGCTGCTTGTCACCCATTCTGCCACGGCACCGTCCCGTCCACTCCATCAGTGAGTGGGCCGACTGCAGCGCACCAGAGCTCGGCCCCGAGTGCCGCTTAGGGAGCCCCTTGTACCACAAGCAGCCGCCGCAAAGGGAACAATAGGTACCCTGCAATACCTAGACTATCGACCTGCCACAGCACCGTGCCCTGCTAACTGCCTGCCTTCTGCGACCCGTTGGTTTGTGCTGCACCCCCGTCATCCCAGGCCCGTCGTCGCAGGTCGTCAGCCTTCCCGAAATCCAAAAATTAATTGATTAAGTAGTTTCCATCGCCTCTTACAATCTTACTTAGACACACCCTCCCACGTACTCTCTTCCTTCTCTCCTTGTCTTCTTCCCCCCCTTCTGCCCCCCTCCTCCTCAAGATGGATGAGGTCAAGCTGGAGAGACTCTCCGGCAGGGCAGGAATCATCAAGGCCAGCCAGGATTCCGATGCCCTGGATCGAATTGTAAGTATTAATCTGGCCGCCTGCAACAGGACCGCCAATGCTGCACCCGCCCCCCTGCGAAGTGTCTGCCCTTGAGCACCTCGCCCTGTCCGGCTCGTATTGACCGCTGCCTAGTCACACCAGGTCCTCGATGACGTCCTTTACAATGTCATCTTCGATCTCGTCCTCGAAGTCCACCGTGAAGAGAAGACTCGCCGAGCCAATACCGCTGCCATCCGGGTAGAGAAATTGGCCGCCGACGCTGCCGATGCATCAGACCCAGACACCAAGCCCGACATAAGAACAGAGACCGACGCTGCCATATATGAGGACGGCAGGGTTCTGCTCAAGGGCAACCCATTACAGACCACAAAGGACATCCTGTGCCCACGATGCCACCTCCCTCGCCTGCTGCACCCCACCGACGGCAGGGGGGCTCAGAAGCCAGACCCTGGTGTGATCTATTGCAAGAAGCACCCTTACATTGACAAACCTGGCTACGATATCTACGGTCAGACATGGGTCGCCCCGGGTCCAGGCAGGGGCAAGAAAAAGAAGGACATGGAGAAGAAACTCGATGCCAGCGTAGACGGGACCGTAACGCCCACGTCCGACGGCCAGCGGCCGCCCAACGTGCTCTCGTTCCCCTCTGCGACATGTAGCAAGTGTAAGCGATGCATACTGGTCACACGTCTGAACAACCACATGGGATCGTGCATCGGCAACAGCGGGAGGAACGCAAGCCGTGTAGCCTCACAGAAGATCACTAATGGTGGTAATGGCGACAACACCCCTCCATCCAGCCAGAAGGGCACCCCGGTCAATGGGTCTCGGGCGGGCAGCCCCAGGAAGCGCGATGCCGACGAGCTTGACGAGGACCAGGAATCAGACACAACAAACCCCAAGAAGAAGAGCAAGAAGCTCAAGGGACCGACCACCAAGATCCTGCTCAAGAACAAGCCCAAGAAGGAGAAGGAGAAGGAGAAAGTCAAGACCAGCTCATTCCTGAGCGTTGAGTCCAAGGTAGACGACGAGGACGACGAGGATGACAAGAAATCAACTGTTCAAGTCGTGTCCAAGAAACCCACGTCAAAGCAGCCATCACCCGCCAAGAAACTGAAACTAGGGAACCCAAAACCACCTTCCGCTTCACCCAAACCAAAGAACGGCAGTCAGGTAGATGGAGGCTACGAATCTTCAGACACGTTGTCAGACCCACCACACGCATAGCAGGGTCTCGACGCTGAAGAGGACTGTGTTTGCGGGAAAGGAAGATCCATGTGGTGAGGTCTACTGTTTCCGTTTCAGGGCGCATTTCGCATTTCATGGTGTCGGCTGGTCATCATTGGAGGTTCCAAGAGTAGAATATCAGCCTTGGATGGTTTTGCATATGGTGTGAAGGGTGGCGTCATTCGATGCAACTTATTACTGGCGTTTTCAAGGTGACAAATTCGTCGAGAGCGAGAGACTTTCTGTGGTAGAGATTCTGGTGGTGAAGTGCAAGTTCAATTGCGTGGTGTCCACCTTAGGCAAAGAATAAAGGTTCTGCACCCAGTGACGTTAAATTTCATGGAGGATTTATCCCTGTCTGATTGTCTTCTGGCAAATCCGCCGAAATTGCCCACGGAGGCAGTCTTGGTTGAGCACACGATGCCTCTAATATGTTCAGGCATGCCTGAGATCACGCCCGAATGTTTAGGCGGCGCAAGGGCGGCGCATCGGTCCAGATTCTGCTGTTCACTCATACTGAAGGCCACATACACTACGTTCGCATTTACTGCTGGAATGACCGATGTCTAACTTGACTTGAAGGGGGTGAGTAGAGCGGCAAGATCGTATCGTGACGGGACCGATTAGATGAAAACTCATAGACTACAAGATCTATCTGCTCGTCTGGTGCGCTGGGTCTGCCCACAACATATGAACGATAGTGATGTTGATTAACACCCAGCTCTATGCAGCAGTCCTGGAGTTTTACCCTCGCCGTCGCGTCCATTCTCAGTATGGCTGGCTGCATAGGCGTGACTGCTCACGGGGAGCTTTGTCGAGTTTGTGGTCCGGGTATATCGACTCGGATCCTCGGGACTGGCACCAGAGTTCGAGGGTTAGAGAGCGTGGGACAGACAAATAGAAGCGAGCGAGGTCAAGCCGCCATTTACAGACGGAATTTGCGAGGCTTGGCCCCTCCCTTGTGGTGTCCCTTTCGGTCAATGGATGCCCCTCGTCCTCTTGTAGAAGCTTTTCTTCCGGCCGCTGGGGCGGTCAGCCCTGAGATTCAGCAGCGGCAGCGCAGAGAGACAGAGGGCCTTCTGTGTCTTTGCTGCGGCTGCGGCCTGGGCGCACCTAGCTTCACGCGTCCTCGGCCCCTTCCACGACCCTGGCACGCACAATCTTGACCTCCTGCTCCGGTCTGTCCTCAGAATTCGTCTTGACAAGACCCAGGCGGCGCACGACGCCCATACCAGACTTGACGCGGCCAAAGATTGTGTGCTTGCCGTCGAGCCAGGGCGTCGGCGCCAGCGTGATGAAGAACTGGCTGCCGTTCGTGTCCGGGCCGGCGTTGGCCATGCTCAGGATGCCCGCGCCCGTGTGCTTCAGCTGCAGGGGCTGGGCGATCTCGTCGGCGAACTTGTCGCCGTAGATGGAGGTGCCGCCTCGGCCCGTCCCCGTGGGGTCGCCGCCCTGGACCATGAAGCCCGGGATGATGCGGTGGAACACCGTCTCGTCGTAGTAGCCGCGCCGCGCCAGGGTCTCGAAGTTGGTGCACGTCTTGGGCGCGTGGGACGTGTACAGCTCGACGGTGATGGTGCCCTGCCCGCAGAAAGTCCCAGTTAGCTTCTCGGTTCGCAAAGGCGCAGTACGAGCGGAGGGTCTAGACTGCGGTTGTAGGCGCTTACCATGGAGGTGTCCAAGGCTACCTCTTTTGCCATCTTGTGTTGTTGGCGCCCGGGACGAGCTGACTTGGTGGGACGGGGTCAAAGATCCAGTCTGGCTGGCGAGTGAGGTGTGGGAGGGCCCAACCAGCAGCTTTGGAACTCAATCGCAAGGCTGAAATTTGGAGGGGCTCTGTCCCCTGTTTGATGACGCCACTAGGGGACCTGCCACTGGACCCTGGCCGTCCAGCTCAGCGCCTCGACCCTTGCGCAAGGCTGGAACGGCTAGAACGGCTTCCTCTGCCATGGCGGAGAAAGACAAAACAGTGGCTCTTGGACAGGGCATTCATCCTGCCACCTGACGACTTTCTTGATGAGCATTACTCTACCTTGGGTTTGAGCCACTGAAGAAGAAGAGAAAGAAGAAGAAGAAGAAAAGCCCCCACCAAAATGCTTGTAGCCGTTCCGAACCAGCGTGTTTGCTAGGCTGTCATCTGCAGAGGCCACTTCATTCCACCCATCCAGTCGAGTGGGACGACAACAAGGCTACAATCTACCAAATCAGCCTGGTTTCGCCCAGTCGCTGGAGCAGTAGCAGCGCGGAACTGCGACCGATCATCACACCCAGGCAACCAGCCATCCTCGACCTCAGAGCGGCCCAAACGTCCCCAGCAAGAGGTTTCATCCTTTGACAGACTGTCTTGAGCCGCCCGTCTTTGAGTATATGCCGCCCACCGGGAACGGCATTCCAAGACAACACCGGGCCCTGTCCTCCAACCTCGGCCGCCGTACCACTCGCTCGTCGCGCGAATCATGGCAGAAGCCGACCACTCAATGTCAGCCGCTACGGCAACACCATCTGCTGTCCTGGACGAGCATACCATCCAGCCCGGCCCAACAATGTGGGATATGGTTGTTGCCAAGGACTTCTTCTCCATCGAGATCAAGATGGTCCTCAGCGCCATCCTCATCATCTATGTCGGCGCACACGCTTCACTCCGCAGACCTCCGTCCGCCGCCCCGCCCACCAAGCTGAAGAGGAAGGGTGGCAAGCTTGTCGTCGACGATGAGAAGGAGCACTTTGCCCAGGGCTTCCAGGCCACCGACGCCATCTTGTTCCCCCTGATCGCCGCTGCCGTCCTCATAGGGCTGTACTACCTCATCAAGTGGCTCCAAGACCCGGCCGTCCTAAACATGATCCTGAGGCTCTATATGGCCATGACCGGTATCCTATCCATCGGGGTCTTTTTTGGAGACATTTTCCAGTTCATGGTTAACGTGGTGTCTCCCGACTACTGGGCCGATAAGTTCGGGCGTGTCTTCGAGATCGACCCTACCAGCCGCACCCACAAGCTTCTCAAGGCACCAGGCCAGGACGGCTCGGAGAAGGAGGCTGACCCTCGAAAGCGTCTACCCCTTCCAGGTTTTGCCTCGGAGCTGAACGTCTCCACGGCTAACAACAGTGCGGCTTGGGCCCTCCGGCACTTTTTGAAAGAAAGCTGTGTCCTGAAGATCAAAGTCCCAGGTGATGGCTTTACAGGAGAAGTCAAGATCACAAGTATCATTGGGTTCGTACTCGGCTGTGCTGTGGAGGGTCTGTACATATACACAGAATCATCCATGCTGTCCAACATCATCGGCCTATCAGTCTGCTACATGGCTTTCAACTGGATGTCTGTAACCTCGTTCTCTATCGGGACCTTGGTACTGGTTGGCCTGTTCTTCTACGACATCGTTATGGTCTTCTACACGCCCTTCATGATGGCAGTCGCTACACAGGTCGACGCGCCGCTCAAGCTGACGTACGAGACCGCCGGTGGAAGGAGCAGCCTCCTCGGCCTTGGCGACATTGTCATCCCTGGCATCTTCATCTGTCTGGCGCTGCGGTTCGACTTATGGAGACACTACCAGCGCAAGGTCACTCGCGTACAAGAGGATCTGAAAACGACCACTAAGGACAACCACGAGGGCGATTCTGTTACTGCAGACAAGACCCCGAATGAAACCACCACCGTCAACACGGCGTACCGTACCGTCAAGGCACCGTTTGTTGACCCTCGCGGCCAGTGGGGCAATTTTCTCTGGACCACGAGCCCACGGGACATCGTCTCCGGCCGACCAGCCGTCAAGTTCCTGGCTGACGCCGATTTCCCAAAGACATATTTCCGCGTCACCCTCCTCGGCTACCTGGTTGGCATGCTAGCAACCCTGGTTGTGCTTATTATATTCAAGCACGGCCAGCCAGCCCTCCTATATCTTGTGCCCGGTGTCGCGGGATCGGCGTGGCTGACAGGCCTGATCAAGGGCGACCTCAAGGACATGTGGGAGTATACCGAGGACGGAAGTCTAGATGTTGAGGATGTTCTTGTGGAGGTTGACGGCGATGGTAATGTCATCAAGAAGGAGAAGGAAGACTCAGCCAAGGCTGCCGCCGAGAACAAGGACGAAAATAAGGGAAAGGGGGACAAGAAGAAAGGAGAAGACGACAATAGTGACTATGAGCTGTTTGTCTTCTCAATCACTATGCCTGGACAGGCGAACCAGAAAGAGGATTAGACGGTTTGTATATAGTGTGCCTAGTGTCAACCGGGAGCGGCGCAGGAGCGAAGAGGCCATCGGCTTTTGTAAATCGCCCTGCCGGTTGAGCGATTCTGGAAATGATTGATTTGAACGGCCCCGCCTCCATAATCACAGCTAAAGATGCTTTATCCAGAGGGCACTTGATGAGCGCTGCTGCTCCTTCGGCTGCCTCTACCCGTTACTACTACCTAAGAACTTACTGAGGTTCTAGTTGCCAATACAGTCCAATGGCTCAGCGTACCGAGACTGAGACTACACATGCACACTTCCTCTCTAGCCACAGTTGCAATGATGAAGGGGAAGAGTTCTCTCACTATTTGTGAACGGCACATACATGAAAAAAGGGAGAGGGGGCAATCACGTTGTCACCTAATAGCAACGATTTGCTCTAGGTGGTTGCATGTGACAAAGTCCTTAAGAAAACCTAAGCACGATGGTTGATTATTTGTACGAGCTTTACTCGGGTACCTGCACCGCGGTGACAGAGTGAGAAGTGAAGCACCTGGGCACTTCCCTCTCCTTAACTCTCCTCACTGAGCAGAACAAGACTCCCAGGAATGATCTGCTCTATGATTTCATCGAAACTTCATTAGAATCTGTAAAGCCTACGGCTGTGATGGTTATGTACATAAAAACAGAATGTTTGCCGCTGAGGCTGCACGCAATGCTCTTCCCATTATACTATGTTTAATTCAACGAGGAATAAAACTTAAAGGGACCAAAAGAACTCCAGGTGTATGGTCGTATCTGTCTTCCTTTGTAGTTTAAATGAGACACATGAACAATTAACGGTACGCTCACCCTTCCCATGTATCATCACTGTTGTGGTCACACTTGTCTCAATCAGTGAGACTTCGTTCCCATCCCAGCCCGTGCTATGACGCATCATGTGTCTGCTAAAACCATGGACATATGGACGGTGAGCAGGGCTTGCGCTCTGCTCTCTCACTTATCCTTGAAAGATTGCAGTACAGAGTGAGGCTCTATATGTACGCAATGGGCATCAGTCAGTAGATTGTACGTTGAACCCTCTTACATACAGTACGGTCGCCTCTTTCCTTATACACACTTATGGCCAGTTTCCCCTAAGCTCCCTGGTTGTCATTCTTACCAAATTGCCAGTCTCGAAACAAGGCAAATACAGGACCGCAGAAAAGCAAAAGGAAGACACGAGAGTCAAGTTTTATCTGCCCTGCACGCAGAATTGTTACCTGTTTCCCTTTTCTTTTCGATTACTCAATGTACCACCACCCTTAATCCCCATCCATCCCGTGGGTCAAAATTCATCTCCCGTATCCACCCAAGATTTCTTTCTGGCAGCTACCGAACACTCCTTCATCTGGAGATCCGCAAGTCTCATTCACGCACAAACTTGAACTTTCGGCCTCCAGATGACGTGGGCCATTTGGCCTGAACCATGAATTGGTAGTGCAAGCGGTGCAACAGCTGTATCAAATAAGGGCCATAGTCTCGCAGCGTGGTACAAGGTGTTCAGATCTGGCCAAGGCTGTGTACGAGGGTGTGATCCTTCTTTATGGGACCAGAAACGTGGAGCCCCGAGGCCAATTGATACATCTCATCGAATCACAAACGTAGCCTGGTCGGGTCTCATGGTTGTAGAGACACTTTATGAGACAGTCTTGTAAGAAAGAGGCGACAGCAGCCTGGCAAGGGATGCTTGTCACACCACGATGTCTTCGCCCCTTTGGTACCGCTTGGGGGCAGTCTTGCCTGGAGACACTTTTTATTATGTCTTCGTCCTTTGATCACAATCCTACCTTGGCAGCATATTCTCATTATATCTTCTGCAGGCCTTATCCAAAGCGGAAAAGAGCCTTCTATTGATTCTACGACAAAATTCAAATGAATTCATTGTAGAGCCTGTGGTCATGCCTGAAGTCCGACAGGGACCGACAGTCACATCCTGGCGTTTTCGCCCGTGCTTTAATCCTGACGGCACGACTGACTTTTCTGCGGCTCCATGTGCGTCCGAAGAACCCTCGCACTGCTGCAGCCGTTCCGGAGGTATCTGCTTGTCAAATGGATATTGCATGGACTTCGTACAACCCTTTGCGATTTGGCGAGGCTCATGCACAGACAGCACCTGGGATGAAGCCCACTGCCCCAAAGCATGCGTTGGTCAGTATTACGTCCTTCGATGAGTGAACATTTCATCAGTCTTGTCGGTGTAGTCGTGTTGTTCAGTGCCGTCATCATGGCGTTGTTGCTGACATCCTCAAAAGGAAGTAAATACCTGAGCTCGAATGTTCGTCTGTCTGTATGGGACGCAAACTCGACCGCCACACAGTATTGCTGTGGAGATTCTAACACGACTGAGAAAAACTCGTCCTTGGCGTGTATCGATGGAAGTCCTACCTTCACATTGTTAGATGGAACACCGCTGATGGGAGTTGCTGGCCTCTCGAGCGGCCAAGAGGAATCCCCGTCAAACTCGACCGGCGACACGAGTGACGATACAGGACCAACAGTGATGGCTAATGCGGACCCAAGCCACTGTTCAGCGCAGAGACAAGATACCATCACCGTAGGATCCGTTCTCGGCGTCTCACTCCTCGCCGTAGCCATCGCGCTTATCGTTTGGGCGATGTGGGAACGGAGGCAGAAAATACTCTGGTGGCAGCGTGCGATAGGCCTCGCACCGAAATGGCCTCCGGAAACTGCAACGTGGATGAGGGTGCAGAGCCAGACTCCCAAGCCACCGCCCTGTCCAGTGACCAGAGCCAAGCTTGCCTACGCTGCTTATCAGCAGCAGAAGAGCGCAGAAGAGCAGGCAGCTGAGCCGCCGGTGGCGAATTATGGGGCTCGTGAGTATAGACGCGAGTCAATGAGCCAGACGCAGATTTCTAGCCCACAACGTCCGCGGGAGATGCCAGATGGAATTCCCGCAGCCGCTGAGATGGATGCTACGTGGGGGTAGTTCCTGTAGCGACACTTGAGAAGTTGTCTTATGCATGCCGACCCGGGGAAGCTGTCGTGGTGCCGGCACAGCAAGAAGTTGGGAGGAGGAGGAGGGGTTTCAATCAGGGGGTATTGATCCACAACAGCGATCACGGGCGAGCCTCCCTGAACGGAAATAATGATTTCCATAAATCGTCGGGGTCCTTTAACGGACGCATTGTATAGTATGTTTGTGTGGAATTTCATTGACACCGCCGACTGACTGAGTATTGGTGGGGGGGGGGAGGCAATACTGCTCTGAAGTCAGACATGACTATGGGTAGCTGGATATTTATATCATCAATCACAGTTTACCAATGTAGGAGACGTGGCGGATCTCAGGCCACAGTCCGGTAGAGGGGTATGCCACATTGTTGAATTCCATATATTCAACGTGCGTTCAATGATTCTGGGAGTGAGCAGACACTAATCTGCCAGCGAGAGGAATAAATCCTCGATAAAACGAGAAAGGTGAGAGGGCTAGCCGCCACTTTCAGAGCTCCTTGTCAAGCAGAGAATCACCAACCAAACACATACTAGTGATGCATGAATTCCCTGGCCGAATTTTGAGTCTTGCCAGAATTCTGGCGAGATGAGGTTGGAGCCGAGCAAACTTTGATGTAAGACGTAGGTCTTTTCGAAATGATGGCATGGCTCGTTGTTGAATCCGCTTTGGCAACAAGTCCGAGTCCAAAGAATCGGAACTGGGCCCTGAGACGCAGCGAAAGGGCCACGACTATGAATGATGCGCATGTATACCATATAGCATTTGTCTTTCCCATATGCGGACACAACTGGCATAGGGTAATGTTGCTAGGCCCTGTAGAATTCCTATGGGCCCAGAATTAATGGCGAACATGGCTCCTACCAATGTGTGCTACAATCAGCTTGTCCTGTCGGTGAGGATCTCTGCCGCTGGGCAAGGCTCCCTTGACTGTGCCGTTGCAAGTTCACGCGTGCTTAGCTTTAATCCGGCGGGCAATATGGGCAGTGGCTGACCCGTTGTGTTGACGGAACCACACAGGTCTACTCAAAGGACAGGGATCGGGGTGTCTGTAAGAGGTGAGGTTGGATTTAACTCAAGTGGATTAGTGGGGTAGGGTGTCTCGTTTACTTGCAGCTGACATTGAGGCTCAACTTTTTCGGACTCCGTAGGTCGACCGGCATCAGCGGATCAGCGCGGTCGGGCCCACTGTTGGGGGCAACACCCTTTGTACTTGAACCGTGGTCGGTCCGTCTCACGCCCGTCGGGCAGTTCCATTCAGACCCAGAAGTGATCTTGAACACCACCCGACCGATGGCGCCGACATCAGACAAACCCGTGATTGTCCAGTGGATCGTGGACACGCGGCGACTATGGCCGAGTGCCGAGAAGACGGCACAGCTCGAAACAGTTGTACGTGAGGCACCTCTGCCGGCGGCCAAGCTGGTGCTGGCTGGGATGGTTGCTAACGGGCGGGTGTGACAAAACAGGCGGCTCGAGCCCTCGGGGTGCTCAGCGAGGATGAGCGGAAGGCAGTGCTGCGGTACCTGTTTGTGCGGGATGCCAAGATGTCGCTGGCGTCGCACCTGCTGAAGCACTACGTGGTGAGCAAGTTCTGCGGGGTGCCGTGGTGGGAGAGCAAGATCACGCGCAACTCAAAGACCAAGCCGGTGTACGTGGACAGGGCGACGGGCAAGTCGCCGGTCGAGTTCAACGTGACGCACCAGGCGGGGCTGGTGGCGCTGGTGGCGTCGTACGGCTACGAGGGCGTCGACGTGGGCGTGGACATTGTGTGCGTCAGCGAGAGGCGCGACCGCGACCACGCCGCCATCGGCCGGGAGGGGTGGCCGTCGTTTGTGGACATGCACGCCGACGTGTTCGCGCCGTCCGAGGCCAACTACCTCAAGTACCAGGTGCTGAGCGCGAACCCGGGGCTGCCGGCCGGGGCGGAGCAGGTCACGGACGTCAAGCTGCGGTGCTTCTACACGCTGTGGTGCCTGCGCGAGGCGTACGTCAAGATGACCGGGGAGGCGCTGCTTGCGCCGTGGCTCAAGGAGCTGGAGTTTAGGAACTTCAGGCCGCCGCAGCCCACGGCGGCCCTGGAGTCATCCAACGAGGACGGGTCGGACGTGGTCAAGGAGCACGACATCTGGTTCAAGGGCAGCAAGGTCGACGATGCCAACGTCTGCCTTCGGTCGCTGGGGCCCGACTACATGACGTGCACGGCAGTCAGGACGCCTCAGCAGCACGAGGTGGCACTGGGCCTGCGTCTCGGGCCCTTTGAGCTGCTCCGCCTTGATGACATCTTGGACTTTGCCGAGTCCAGGATATAGACACATGTGGATATAGATATAGATGGCCGCCTGCTGTCGGGCGCTGCAACGACGAGGAATTTGTGACATGACCAGACAACCGAGCCGAGTCGGCCCCCCGTTGCTTACTGTACGCTGTTTGAAACGGCCCAGGCGGACTCGTGGCCACCTTGCTGACCTTTGACCTTTGACCTTTGACCTTTGACCTTTGAAAAGCAAAACACCCTGGCCACGTTCCCGAGCCCACTGGCCATTGCCCGAGCCCTTCATCACGCAAGCAGCATCGAGCCACGGGCTGGGGGAGGAGGGGAGGCCGCTAGGATGACCCCTACCCAATCACGGCTGGCTCGTGCTGTGGGGTCGGCGGGGCCAATTTTAGCGCGTGGATCAACGTCATCTCCCCTGCTCCCTCACCACTGCCAGTTAGTTCCCCTCGTCGAGGGCGGCCTCGACTCTGGGCTGCTCCAAATGCGAACCAAGCCTCCATGCCCCTAGCTCCAGGTCCTAGGCCCAGCTCCAAGGCTAAGTTCCAAGGTCTAAGGCCCCGGCTCGGTTTGGCAGATCCTCCTTCTCCAGGCCAGCTCCATCTTACTAGATGTTTATCCCACATGGAACATTGAACTTTTTGGCCATGGCATATCCATCTCGCCGTCCATCATCTCTAATCTCTAGACCTAGAATTATCACAGCAGCATTTTAACTCGTCTCCTTCTCTCCACATCCCCTCCTTTGCAAGCCAACACCACCCTAACAAGCCTAATCAGCCACATTGCAGTCTGTCCTCTCATTCTCATTCCCGTTCCCTTTTGTTGTCTTGCTCTCCACCTTCTTGCTACCTGATCCGCCTGCCACCCAAAACGTGCCCCACCGGTTGCCACCCCCCCCCTTTCATATGCTACCGCCACCGCAGCCTTACTCTTAAACCAAGCACCAAACCAACCACCGGCGTTCTTGTGAGACCTTCGAGATTACGGCAGTCTCCCGAACCCCCTGACATGTCCGAGTCCGGTGATAGGTATGACGCTGTCTTGCATTGCTTCCTGTTATTATGGTTGTGGTGAACGCCCCGTGCTGGGAGCTTGTTGCTAATACGTGGGTCCTTGTTGGGGGTGCTCCAGTTCCCACAAGCGCTCCAGATCGGCAGCTGCTCTGTCCCTCCTCCGACGTGTCCGCGAACCCGACGACACGCCTCAAAGCCCTGCCGGCCCCGGCTCCTCCCCAGTGGCTGCAACCCCCCCGGCGGCTGCCCCGACCGTCTCCATGTCGCACCAACAAGCAAATAGGAGCCAGGGCTCTAGGCTCTCCCTGGCCGGTTCGGTCAGCGGCCGCGTGCCCTCATACCAAGCCGGGCCCCAAGCCCAGTCGCCATCGCCAACCACCCCGAAGGCTGCCGCCACTTCCATCTATGACAAGGGCAACACCATCGAACAGTCCGTCCGCAAGTTTCGCATCGTCGAGGCCCTGCGCAGCGGCGATACCGCCTCCATCTCCAAGGCCATCCGCGAAACCTCGGAGAACGGGCCCAGGCCCAGCACCTCTTCCATCAACACCATATCGGGGGGCGCCTTGGACGATACTACGGTCCTCCATCTTGCCATCCAGGTTGCCGAGTTCCCTGTCGTCGAATATGTCATATCCGATGGTGTTGGCTACGTGGACATCAACGCGAGAGACAAAGACGGCAACACACCGTTGCATATTGCAGCCGGCCAGGGGAGGACTTCCATTGTCAAACTGCTTCTGGAGCAGAAGGACATCAATGACGCCATCCCGAACAACCAGGGTCGCTTGCCGCTCGACCTAGCCCGCAATGCCGACATCTTTCAGTCGTTGCAACTGTCCCGGTCCCTCTTCGCAGAATCCAAGATCAAGCAGGTCCAGGAGCTGATCAACCAGCAGGACTACAAGGCTCTGGAGCAGGTGCTCGAGGAGACCCGCCTCAAGACTGTTCTGGACATCAACAGCACCGAGTTTGTCTTGGACCCCTTGACCGCTCAGGCTGGCGGCACTCTTCTCCACGAGGCCGCCCGTCGCAAGAACACCGCCCTTATCCAGATCTTGCTCCTGCACGGCGCAGACCCGTTCAGGCGAGACCGGAAAGGCAAGCTGCCCCAGGACGCGACCAAGGATGACGTGACTCGTGCTATGCTCAAGAAGTCCCCCGCCGCCGTCGCCGCCCAGAGAGGCATCCAGGAGAAGGCCGTCCTCGGGACGGCGTCGCAGGCTGCAGCCGCAGCGCCTGGTGACCCGCTCCTGGGCAAGGAAGCCAGGGAGATGAAAGGGTACCTCAAGAAGTGGACCAACTACCGAAAGGGGTACCAATTGAGGTGGTTCGTCCTCGAAGACGGCGTCCTGAGCTACTACAAGCACCAGGACGATTCTGGCTCTGCTTGCCGCGGCGCAATCAACATGCGCATTGCCAAACTCAACATGAGTCCTGATGAGAAGACCAAGTTTGAAATTATTGGCAAGTCCTCGGTCAAGTACACGCTAAAGGCAAATCACGAAGTCGAGGCGAAAAGGTGGTTCTGGGCGTTGAACAATGCCATACAGTGGACCAAGGATCAGGCCAAAGAAGAAAGCAAACAGCGTGCCACGGAGGCCGAGTTATTGAGCAAGGCAAAGGAGCATGTGCAGGGCACCTCGGGCGGCGACGCGCCGAGTGAGAATGCCAGTCTACTGGAGCCTGGCCCCCGGGCTAGTACACAGCTCTCACGGCTGCAGTCTGCCAGCAAGTCGGGCAGCAAATTGACCAGCACGGGAGGCAGCATCGCTGAGGAGGATGAGACAGACCGTGACACGAGGGCGGGCATGTCCGTCATGCACGACGAGGAAGATGATGACGGCGATGCGTCAAGCGGTCGTGAGCAGCCGAGCGCCGCTAAGGATGCGTTCAACATCACTGCGCAGTCGTTGAAGTTGCAGCTCGAGACAATGGCCCAAGTCAACGCGGCGCTCGTCGCAGAGGCCAGTCAGAACCCGAACGTGAAGCTATCGGACCCCAAGACGGTTGGAGCGCTGGCCACTTACGATGCTGCAATTCGATCGATGGCGGGGCTCACTGGCGACCTCATGCGGATCTCTCGCGACAGAGACTCGTACTGGCAATACCGCCTGGATCGGGAGGTCGACATGAGGCGTATGTGGGAAGAGAGCATGGCCCAGGTTGCTAAGGAACAGGAGGTGCTGCAAGCCAAGATTGGCGAGGCCGAAGAGAAGCGGAAGCACACAAAGCGGATGCTGAAGGAGGTAGTTAATAACAACATGACGGAAAGCCAGACGGTTTCCCCCGGTTTCGCTCCTGGTGGCGACACTCAGGAAGAGACAGAGGATGCCGCAGCCAAGGACCAAAAGTCACCGGCCCGAAGTCTTCCCCTCGGCCGCCACGAGACTGTGCTTACGGAGATCGCAAATCTCTCCGAAGATGAGTCCGAAGATGACGAGGAATTTTTCGACGCTGTCGATGCTGGAGAAATCGAAGCCGAACCCCTGCCTCCGGCCACATCTGGCGACGAAGAAAACAAGCAACTCGTGGCATCAACCGGTATTGACATCAGCAGCTCTTTCCATGGTTACGAGAACGGCATTCGGACGAGGCTGAAGATGGATGCGGACAACCGTCCGAAGATTTCTCTCTGGGTAAGGCAACCGTTGCTGCAGGAATTTGCGCATAAGACTGACAACATGATATTCTAGGGTATCTTGAAATCCATGATTGGCAAGGACATGACCAAGATGACCCTGCCCGTGACCTTCAACGAGCCCACTTCACTGCTTTACCGCTGCGGAGAGGACATGGAATATGCCGACCTTCTGGATCTCGCTGCCGACCGCACTGACTCGATCGAGAGGCTTCTCTATGTGGCTGCATTTGCGGCGAGTGAGTATGCTTCTACGATCGGCCGTGTGGCCAAGCCGTTCAACCCGCTTCTTGGGGAGACCTTCGAGTATGTCCGACCTGACAAAAACTACCGCTTCTTCATCGAGCAAGTCAGCCACCACCCGCCTGTTGGTGCGGCCTGGGCAGAGTCTCCAAAGTGGACGTATTATGGCGAGTCGGCCGTCAAGTCCAAGTTCTACGGGCGGTCATTCGACATCAACCCACTTGGCACGTGGTTCTTGAAGCTTCGCCCTGCTTCAGGTGGCGAAGAGGAGCTCTACACGTGGAAGAAGGTGACTTCATCGGTGGTTGGCATCATCACCGGCAACCCTGTCGTCGACAACTACGGTCCTATGGAAATCAAGAATTGGAACACTGGTGAGGTGGCTCACTTGGATTTTAAGCAGCGTGGTTGGAAGGAAACATCCGCGTATCAGATTGCTGGCAAGATTGTAGACGCCAACGGGCGTGTCCGTGTCAGCATCGGCGGCAAGTGGAACTCCAAGCTCTACGCTCGTGTCACACCTGGCTATGAGGCTCCCGTCGAGGCGCCGGCCAACGACAACGACACGATCTACAAGGGCAGCCTGGGCGAGTCTGATCCCAACAAGGCTTTCCTGATCTGGCAGGCGAACGAGCGCCCCAAGGGCATCCCGTTCAATCTGACGCCATTCGTGCTCACGTTCAACCACATCGACGACCAGCTGAAGCCGTGGCTCGCGCCGACCGACTCCCGCCTCAGGCCTGACCAGCGGGCCATGGAGGAGGGCGAGTACGACTTCGCTGCGACGGAGAAGAACCGCCTTGAGGAGGGTCAGCGCGCTCGTAGGAGGGAGCGTGAGGCCAGGGGTGACGATTTCATGCCCGCGTGGTTCACCAAGGCGAGATGTGAGATTACTGGCGAGGAGTACTGGAAGTTTAACGGTAAATACTGGGAGCAAAGAGAGAAGGCCGGCAAGGGTGACGAGAGCGCGTGGGCTGGACTGGAAGAGATCTACTCGTAGGATGGCGATATCAACTACTTGTTCAGGGGTTGGTAATTTTACAGGTTTTTGTATGCATGGAAGAGCTACAGACGAATGAGCCAACACACGGGTGGAAGAATGAGAACCCAAAGTGCGAAGGTCCCTTCGGTTCTGTGATACCATGGTGATCATCTCATCCTTATGGTTTACGCAACTGCGGCTAATCACTTGAATGCCCAGCATCGCGGGAAGCGTTCTGTAATGCCTCTGAGCTATGCGTAGCCCAGTAGACGATTGGAAGCCTACGCGAACGCAGGGGCAGCATTGATTTGCAAGGACATTGAGAACGGAGAGCCAATAACCCGGGGGCTTGATGTTCAGGTAGTCGACCTTTGTATTGAATGACAAGATAGGTCACGCGTTCAATATATACAAAGTGGAGAAGCTCGAGCCTATATGCCGTTGCAAGTTTAATCAACTATTTCTCCGAAGAACGTCGGGTCCCAGTAAAATGACGGGTACGCACTCCAATGACTTCATATCTTACCTGTACCGTGTCGGTAAAGCTCAGCTACCCGTTCTTTCAATTTCAATCTACAGTTCCTGAGAAGGCAAAAAAAGTTCTGTGCAGCTCGGAGTGTAATAATAGAACTATACGCTAGAAATGACGCGAGATATTCTATGGGCTACCTAGGTAATTGGGATTTCCAGAAACGCGTGGCGCTGCGATCTGCTGATAGTCTGTAGGTAGCCTGGCTCTTCTGCTCAGTAGTCTTACCAACATAATATCGCATGCCAAGCAACAGAATAGCTACAAACTTTGAGAACAATGGGCGATACATTGATTGAAGACTCTATCGGCATGGCTTTTGCTCGATAATCTGGGGGTCTGGGGTAATGACACCCCCACCAACCTTCTTGCCACTATCGAAGACAAGTCCCGGGTGCCCAACCATGAGGAAGTAAACCGCTATGATGATCATCCTATGCCATCAAGACAATATCAGTGACTTTTTCTCTTCACAAACACGATCAATGAAGATGCTCCTTAGGGGAAAGGACTTACACTCCCTCGAGCCCAATAAACAGCGCCTCGTCCCTAACCAGCTCCCCGCCATAACCCTCGTGCAGCTCCGCCAGTCGGTATGCACAGCGCGTGAGGATCAGCAGGGTTGCGATAGCCTGCGAGCCGAAGAATAGCTGCAGCCGCCTTGTAAACTTCGGGCCTCCGGCGCCCTCGCGCGACGAGCGGGCATATCGAATCAGGTAGTCGGCGAAAAGGGCGCAGAAAATGACCATGAAGACGACCTGCAGGACCAGGCCGGCGAGGGCTAGGTCGACACCGGTCTGATTTGCGCCCTTGGAGGTCGTCGACATTGCTCCGCCTATGGCCTGGATTACGAGGCATATCAGGTCGCCTGGGATGAAGATGCAATAGTAGAGGCGGGGTGTGAAGCGGGATATCTCGGGAGCGAAGTATTGGATCCTAATGTCACAAGACGATCGTCAGCGAGGCTTGGGATTTGACAGAAGGCTATCCCATGTATCCTGTCGGAAGGAGGCTTGATCATACGTGGCCGCAAGTGACACATATATGGCTGCAGTGAAATACACAGGCCCGCTGGTGATGCAGACTATTGCAAACAAGGAAGTACTGTCAGCTCACAATTCCCGACTACCAATGAAACGTTTATGGAGATGGGCTCATTACTTATCTGGAGCATAAACCCGGAGAAGTCGAAAGGATTGTTGTATAACATAATACGTCCAACGTAGCCCGCAATAGCGTTGAGGCAGCCCAGAGTCATGCATGTCATGAAAAACCATTTCTTCCACCGCAGGCCAAGGTAGATGTGGAAACATGCTGCCAGAGAATAGAGGACGATAAAGGAGAAGCTCGCGGCCATGCTCGGTCTGTAGCCGTAGAGGCTGGCCTCGATTGGGCAGAGCTCGAGCGTGCAGTTGCCATCGGGTCCGAATAGGACAACATCAGGGGGAAGGCCGCTATAGTCTGCCATGACGCTCTGGTCGTGTATACTCGAAGCCGCGAAGGATCTTGAGAAATGTATGCTGGCAAAGAACTTGGAATGGGTTTTGTCTCCTGAGAGATGCAGTTGGTTGCGAGGGACGGGAAGAGTAGACAGTCCATACTTGCGTGATGGGCCATATGGTCATATTATAATCTCGAAGACAATCGGGACGGGATAATATTTGATTCTTCTCGTCGGAACAAAACTACAGCGTACACGCATAACGAGGCTCGTTCCCGCATCAAGTGTCAGCAGCCCGCCTGCTGAAAGGATGCGAAGGATTTTGTATGATGGTACTTAGCTGCGGTGTGGCTGGCCGCCCTAGATTCAGAGTACCAGGCAATGTATCTGACACCAATTGGGATGATGGTGCGAGACCAACTAGCGTGCTGTAGCCTGCGTCAGCCGTACGGTTTCGTGGCCTCCAGGGCTGTGGCTTCGCATTCGCTTCAACGGGCTCTTGGGAGGCGGCTTAACCTTTGGGCCGTTGCGCAGGGCCGGCGAGCTGCGCAGTTCTGGTGACGATTTGGAAGAGACGGCTTGGCATTCGTTTAGGATCCTGCTGCCACTCTGTGTAATGCTCAGTGAGTGGGAAAGCTGCACTGGCACATACTATCGGATGCACCACAACTTTTACCACGCAGTTCCTGCAAATATCTGATGATGGAAGCAACATTCGCCCTACTTTGAAGAGATCGGCCCGACATACCGGCTAGAGAGAGATCTTACTCAAAAAGGTTGGTTGTCTGCCTATATCTAGGAATTTATCTTCAGAGGACAACTGTTGGTCAAAGCATAGGAACAGCTCTTTGTCCTCACCCAAGCATCATACCTCCTAGGTTGATGTGATGGAATCATTCTTCGAACATGTAATATCAAGAATTAGCAACCGTAAATCCCAAACGATGCTGTCTAATACTTTCTAAATTGCTGGAAAGCATGATTCTGTTTCAAGACCAGACACGGAATGAAGGCGAAGAAACAAATGCGGCTCAGAGCATGTCCATCTCCTTTGACAATTATGCATGGTCCCATACTCTTCTCTCCCTTTGGAATAGTCAAACCACTCAAGCCTGGATCAATTTACACTTATCGAAGACTACAGGAGCTGTTGAAACAACCTCAAGCCCTTGGAATGCGATGGCGTCTCTACGCACTGGTCAAGTGGCTTACTGTCCAGGGTGACGATTTGGGTATCTGTCACCGACTGTACGACTGCCAGAAGCAGGAATAAGAGGAACTGCAAAGAGACAGAGCTGACCCATAGTACATTAGAGGACTGGGAATTTACTGTGGCTTTTGTCGCCGCCCTCAAGTGCTCATAATTGCTCACCGATACAATGTGAGAGCCTCTAATTCAAATGCCGCAAAGCTGTATCAAACGCATGATGGAAGAGATGGGGGCATATAGCAGAGGACGCTTATTAGGTATTCATGGACTGCTGCTTCGGAGCGGGCGGCCTCTGGTTGAATGCGATACGCTTTTGGCTGGCACAGTCGAGCCTGGTGGTAGCAAAATTTGAGGTCTTTGCAGCATTACGTGCTCCTATGCTTTTTCATGCTCATATCGCGATGTTGAACAGTCCTGTTGCTCAAGTCTGAATGTCACCACATCCACCAGTGGTCGTCACTTCAGGAGATTGAGACAATTCAAGGAACTTTTAAATCAGGGTGGTCCTTGACCGTTGCCATTTCTTTGATTATTATTACATGTTTTTAGATGACGACTGCTGCTACCAAACCAGTTTTGGTCTCCTCGGGATGTTCCCCTTCCTATCGCTTGTCCTCCATCTCACTATTCAGAGAAAAAAAAGAAAAGTTTGGTTTGCAAGCGAGAACCTCGGGGTCCAGAGTCCTTCGTCTCTATTACATGTATGTGTTGTTTGCAAAAAGGCAGAATGCTCCTGCACCTGGTATCTCGGACCGTGATGTGCTTTCCAGAAAATGAACCAGGACCACTGTAAATGCTCTGTCATAAGGATCGTAAGAAGGAAATGTGGGTTGCGATGCTGATCAGGTATGATTTGTGTGACTAAGGAATCGCGCCGTTGAGGCAGCATGGTGTGTGGGTACAGGTATAATTACATATCGCCCCTCAACTCATTTACAGAGCCAGAACGGCAGCGACGGCCAGGAAGGCAGCGGCGAGGCTGGCTCCGGTCTTGCCAGCGCCGGCGGTGACGACGGTAGTCTGGGAAGCGGAGGGCACGAGGGCGGTTGTGCCCTGAGCAACGCCCGACGCACTAGGTGCGCTGCCAGTGGGGTAGAGAGGAGCGGCACCAGATGGGACGACAGCTCCAGCGGACTCGGCGGGAGAGGTAGGGTAGGTCGGGACGGGCACAACACCAACCTCGGTGGTCGAGGGTCCGGCCACAGTGGTCAGGGCCACCTGGGGCACGGTCATGACGGTTGACACAGTGACGGTCGAGGAAGACGAGGGAATGGTCTCGCCGGCCTCGTTGGTGCAAGGGACAACAGTGGTCTCGTGGATGACGATGGTGGTAGCAGAGACGGGAGGGGTGGCGGTGGCGGTCAGGTAGGTGGTGAGCGAAGCACCAGTAGCGACAGCAGGGTTGTTGCCAGCGTAGGAGCCGCAGATACCCTGGAAGTACTGGATGGCCTCCGCGACAGTCTCGTCAGAGTCACCGTAAGCGTAGAGGCACTGGTAGACGTTCTGGACAAAGGTGGCGTCGGGGCAGTAGCAGGAGGCATCGGCGTTGTCAACACAGCCCACGACGAAGTTCCAGGTGCTGATGCAAGCAGGGACAATGCTGGGGCAGGGGAGAGTCTCCGTGGGCTGAGCAGGGCTCTCAGCCGTGGTGCTGGCAATGGGAGACAGCTCGGAAGTCGAGGACTCGCCGGCGGGAGGAGCCTCGCCAGAAGGAGGAGCCTCGCCAGCTGGGGTGGTCTCGGCAGGAGGCACACCCTGGCTCTGGGTAACAGCGTGGCTGGTGGTGTAGACGGAAGTCTCAGTGGCAGTCACAGGGCAGATGGTGGTGCTGATAGCAACAACCTGGATGTTGCGTTAGTGCCTGAGTGTGCCAAAGAGCGAGGACAAGAAGAGGGACGTCAGAATGGAACTTACAACGGTGGTAGTGGCAGTCTGGCCCTCAGAGACACCATCGGGGCAGCTGACAACCTCGGGTCCGCAGCTGGTGATGGTCTGGATGGAAGTGCTGTAGACAGTGGAGGTTGTCTCGAAGCTGGTGATGGCAGTGCTGGTGATCTCGTAGGTGGTTGACTCGACGGAGCTGGAGATCTCGACAGTGGACTCGGCAGAGGTGGACTCGGCAGAGGTGATAGACTCAATCGTGGTAGCGTTCGCGGGAGACGAGGGGGTGGGAGGAGTCTGGGAAGCAACAGGGGCGGTGTTGGAGCCAGGGCCGGAGGGGCCAACGGGGAAGGATGGCTTGGGGCCGGTCTCAGCAGGAGACGAGGGCTTGCCACCGGTGGGCCCAGTAGCAGAGGGCTGGCCGGGGGTGGTTGCAACCGAAGAGGTCTGGATCTGGGTGGAGGAGGTCTTGGTGTACTTGGTGGTGGTGCTCTGGGCGGACGAGCAGTCGAAGGAGACGGTGGGGATGGTGACACCGCAGGTGGAGGAAGCCTTGGGGACCTTGTCGCCAGACTGGCCCGAAGGGTAGACGATGGTCACGTTCTTGGCACCACCACACTGGGTGTTCTTGACGGTTGATCCCTGGGAAGAGCAGGAGCTTCGCTGCTTGCATGTCGAACCATCACCCATGGAGAAGTGGAACTCCAGGTCGGCGTCGAACTCGGTGATGACATCGATGGTGCTGACGGAGAAGGCCTCGACATCGGAATCCTGGCCACAGCCGAACGAGGGCGAGCTCTCCTTGGAGTGACCACAGCTTCCCTTTAGGGACTTCTGAGTGCGAGGGGCGAAACGGCTGCCGGGCTCACGCTTTCCGTAGCCCTCCTCACAGGAGAATCCACCGAAGCTGAAGCCTCCGTAGGACGAGAAGGAGCCGATCTGCAGGTCACTCCAGTCCCAGCCACTCTGCTGTTGGGTGTTGCACTTGTTGTCTGTGTTCTCCGGGCACTTGAAGCCTCCAAAGTCATTCCAGCCCTGTGGGTGCATGTTAGTGTATTCGGTTCTGCAGGCCGGAGTAGGAGGGTTCCGGGACATACAGTGGCTGATGCGGTTGCCGCGAGGGCGAGGATAGAGACGGACTTCATCTTGTATAGATGCTGAATGTGTTTACTTGCGCGAAAGACAAAAGTGGCAATGATTACCAGACAGTGAAGATAGTCGATATGTACTCAGTACAGTACGAGTGTGGGTAAAGAGTGGTAGGCGGAGGCAAGTATAGCGAGTGACTTGATACTCCTTGACAGAAGAAGGAAATAAAGGAAATAATCACAGTTGTTTTGTGGCAAGAAAGGAGCCGACTGTTGATGGAGAGGAAACCTGAGGGAGAAAGACCAGAACATAATACGAGTCGATGGGAGGCAAAGCAGATATATACAGCTGCACTTGCATGCAGAGTCTGCGAGCATGGCGCGTGTGGAGTGTGTTCAACCCCCCCCCCCTTCCTGGGCCCTGTCTACCCATGTTCGTGCATAGTACGACGGGCGATGGCAGCGGTAGGAGGTGAGGTCACATAGGAGGGGCCGAGGAGCAGCCATGCCCATGACCATGACCATGAGGGTGGCGCGGTGGGTCGAATATTTGCAAGGGGTTCCCAAGACGCAGAAGCATCCCTGGTATTTTCCCTTAGAGTTGTTTGTTCAGTGCTGGAGGACTCCACCGTGGCATCCGGAAGGACTGGCACTAGGCTCGAAGTGTAGCCCTGGGTGTTTCTGATGCTGGATAGGGAATGGCAGATGCGACCTGGGCGGCCGGAGAGGTACGGGCCAATGAGCAGGTCGCATTGTGGTTCCCACTGGCCCAGAAGGGGGCATCGGATCAGACAGACGGGGATTGAAATAGCAGCGCGGGCAGCTGCAGCCACGAGCCATGCTGACAGGCACGCTCATACAGTCTGATGTCGAGTCCTGATGGCTCGAGGCCCGGCCGCCGTTGGCGATGGCCCAGCCGCGGGCAGGGAAGACAAGCTCTCAAGAGCCCTCGAGCAGGACGGCGGGCCAGCGCACAGGGCAAGGTAATCTCTGGATCGGACGAACTGGGGCTCGTAGACGGAGATGGGATCAATGGTTGGGAGCAGGTGAGGACAAGATCGAGGGTCCGAGTGCTGCCACTGCTGTGCCCATGACACGGAGGTGCAAGCGAGTGCAAGCGAGTGCAAGTGCATGTGCATGTCGGCCTCTGCCACCAGAACGCGAGAGGCAGGCTTGCCTGAACAGGTGGGGGGGGCGGTGGGGCTCGGCCTGTTGCGCGCGGCTCTGTCTGCCAGATTCAGGTGGTGTCAAACCACAGGTCAGGGGTAACCGCTCGTAACCACCCGTTCTGGCGGGCAGGGTAGGTAAGCTGCCAGGTACCTGGGATCCAGACCCTCTGCACGCATCCCTGTCAGGGGGGGCCCAGATTGCCGAATCAGCTTACACCGGCGACACAGACCCACAAGGATTGGTGGATTGGTCCGGCGGCTTTTCTCTGTAGTGTACGGTAACCTGCGCATCTCGCTTCAACCCCAGGTCTTGCTGGAGACACGCGAATACGCAGTCGATATTGAATCTCCCAATTCGGCAATCCAAAAGAGGTGGATACATCAGGCCGACCACTGGAAGATGATTACTCCGGCCATCATGAACAGACAGATAGGCACTGCCAGGTTTATCTCCGAGAAGAAGAAGAAGAAAAAAAAGGAGGGCCATTTTGTGGTGCAACACAGCAGTGGCAGCGCCTGGTCCAAGCTGCAGCATGGCTGTTGGGAGTCCTGAGCATCGGCCTGGTCCAATGGCTCCAAAATGAAGCGTGTGCTAGACCTGACCAACAGGAACGGCTCTGGGCCTCCTGAAACAAGCTTGACCTGCTCAGCCACCAGCAACCACCACTCCAGCGTCCCTTCCGTCCTGCCGTCGCTCTGCCGGCACACGGCACTTGGGCTAATGCAGGAACAGCAGCTGCCAGTGGGGATCGGCAAGCAGCTGTGGGCCAACCGCAGTCCTCGTTCCCTGCCGTGCCAATATCCACGCTTGGCCAGTCGGACCCAGAAACCCCAGGATATCTCCATGGCCCAGCCACGATTGTCATCACACGCAGTGATCGCGCGCAAGCTTTCCAGGACTCGCTGCACCAGCCCATTGTCTGGGTGAACTAACCAGAATGTCTCATCCTGTCAGCCCTCGTCTCGTCTGTTCCTCAAGGCAAGGCTACTCCATCCACGGCCAGGCCAGGTCAGGCCCAGCCAGACCGGCAAACAGCCAGACCCGGCCGATACCCGCCTCACACGGGCCATCGTCCACGATGCCCGCGAGGTTGCAGGGACCGTCATGGCTTCATCGGGGAATTTGATTTGGCCTTTGCACAACCAGGAAATCGTGGGCCACATTGTCTTGGCAGCCATTCCCCTTTTGGTCTCTGCAACGGCGCCGTGTCCTGCTTCCAGAACTCCAGGCCCACATCGAGTGCTCGCTACGACCATACCTTGCCTACCACGTCCCTCTCCCGCACCAGTCTCCCCCACAGAGATAGACCCGAGCCGACTTCGTATTTGTGCAGTCGTCAATACCACCAACCCTCAACTCATCAGATGTCGCTGGAATCCCCCGGAGCCGGCTTGTACACTACCGCCGCCCCCTTCGCAGTACTCGAACCTCTTCACCCCGCCTCGGACTCTTCGGTTGGCCGCCCTTTCTATTTCCGGTGCCGATCACGAACCTGCGGGATCTGACTGTTCCCGAATAAGAACAAACCAAGAATCGGCGGATGCAATGTCGAGGGCGGTGGTCGCGGCTACGGATCTGTTTATTGGGAGGGGGGGGGGGCGAGGGGCATAATCCCATGACGAGTTCCTCAAGGATATCGAGTCAATCCATCACGAACAGTCGCGCTCAGGGTTACCAGAGGCTGCTCGGCTCAACACAAGCACTTCCCCAAGGCCCGGCTAAGTTCTTTAGAGCTAACTCCCGCTAGTGCCGTCCATAGTGATGGTGGTAATGGATGCATCTCGCCAGGGTTGGCCAGTTTGTTTCATGTTTCAGCCATCCCGTGTTCGTCCCTTTTCCTCTTCCCTCTCCTTCTTCCTTCCCCTGGGGGCCTGCAGGCCGGGTATGCATGCCCAATGACTCTATCCCCAGTCAGGGCAAGCCGGCGGCCACGCAACCTTTGATCTTGGCAACATCACTTTTGCCAACCGCTTGACAGAATTCAAAGTAGGAACAGACACTCCGTCCTGCATTTGCCCCACCTACCGCATCAGCCGATTGTGTATACTAATCAATGTTGATGGTACTGTGGAAAAGCAATCTACGGTGGGCCGAATTGGAGCACAATTCAAGTCAAGTAGTCCCAGCCTTTAGTGCATTGCGGCCCGAGGCTGTGGTTACGCCCTTTAATTTCCGAGTCTTCTGCACCGGCTCAACGCCGTCGACATCGGAGGGCTTTCGGTGCACGAGATGGCGCAAGCCACTGGCGGGCATTAGTCATGTGGATGGAAAGACTTGCCGGCTGCAGAGCCGATGGGGCAGCGTCCAACAGCTTCGGTCATCTCGCCCGAGCCCGTTGGCACGCGATGCATCAGAGCCCTTCGGATGACCTGGAAGCTGTCATCATCATGCCAAGCCTTGGAGGCTTAGCCTCCCCGAGGAGAAGGGATGATGACAAGACCACGGCTTTCACCAACGTTTTTCTCGGACATACCACGTAAATTCGAATTTATATCAATTGCAAGGCATCGCGAACCAGCAACAGAACAAGCACTTGCCCTTTTCCCTTGCATTATCAATCAGTCTGCCGGCCTGGTTTCCATCACTGCGCAAGGTGGCCGTCATACCACAGATATCAAAATCGACATTTCTTTGTCCCAGCGTGTGGTGGAAATCTTAGTTTGGTCGCGGACACAGAGGCCTCCTTGCGAGAGGACTAACTCTACTCAACCTACTGTCCGGCGCATGGCCGATGTGTGAACCCTCCCAGGTCAGCCAGACAGGATACACCTGTGTCGACGGCCTGCAGAGTCGATTCATAGAAAGGAAGAAGCCTGTCGGACATTTCTCGACTGGACTAAGTTTAGGACTACATGAAGTGTTGACGTACAATACTACGGGGGTGATCAGCGCAGTAGATGGAGCCGCCCAGCAGCTCGGAAAATTCTGGAGATGATCGACAGCTACTCCCGTGCCAACATGGCCCCAGCGGAAAGTAGAAGGGCTTGGTTGGTGGTTCTATCCCGAGCGACTGAATCATCGCTGCTGATGGTCCTTATTATAGACCACATCCAGTTGACCTTCTCTTCGTCTTGGAAATGCAACGCATCGGCCTGGCAGCATTTGCACAGAAAGGCCAGGTCTAAATACATACCTCCTGCGCGGACTCCGTTGTGCTGAAGTGGCGCCCGACCGATATCCGGTCATGACTTCCCCCCTCCAGTCTGCGGTAATCAGGAGAACCTGCAGGCGCCGCGGCAAGCATATGCACGAGGGTTTTCCTTGACTGGCGCTGTCACGCTGCATAGGCGCATCGACCCGCAACGTCAGATCGGGGCACAACGTGAGGAGAGGAGGGGCCCCTGATGAGTTGCAAACGGCATTGAAAAGTCTGGGAACCAAGGTCTGAAGCGACTGCGCCTGTTAATGGTCCGGCGTCGCGATCTTGTCGGACCAGCGATGTTGCACGCACTTGAGCATGGCTGCCCATTCAAGCAGCCCAAGTGGCATCTCGGCCATGTCGGGGAGGGCAAGCCAGGCCACAAATCAGGGGTCCGGGCCGATGAAGATACAGTCAAGGTTAGGACTATTGAGAGGCGTCGTGGTGCTGACGTCGTCCGGCGGACCGCGACGCAATCGCGGGTCATTGTTTACCACAGCGAAAAGTCTCACAGTAGGGCAATCCTGTTCTTCGCGACTGCAGATCCTCATTCCATGCAATGCGGCTCTCTAGCGAACAGCGGAGGATCTTCCCAGCACTCCACAAACTCAATGTTGCTGATCGGAAAGTTTATCTAGCAGGGGTTCATCTAAACATCTGATGCATTTCCATTTTTGTGCAGGAAAATCAGGGCAGGACTACGGCGGTTTATAGCAGTCACTGTTTGGAAACCTTAATTTGCTTACTACACCTACCCCTACTTTCCCAGTTTCCCTAACAACTATACCCTCCTAAGCTATAAACTCTACTCTTACCTAAAAAGTTTTTACTTTTATAAACATTATATTATCTCTACCTTCCCCTTCTTATATTCTTAATTATATATAATTATAGGTAACTATATCTATTCTCTTATTAATAAAAGTATTATTATTATATTACTATTATACCTAAATATCTATTAGATTACTTTACCTAGCTTAATAAGCTACTACTTAAGCTTCCTATTAAGGAGGAGAACTATATTAATAACTTATAGCTTATTACTTAGATTATTAACTAGCTTTATATATATAAGTTTAATAATATATACTACCTTTTTAATTAGAAAAAGATATAGCCCTTTTATTATCTATATATTTATTAATTATAACTTATTTACTAATATATCTTAACTATAGAAAGTTATCTACTTCTTTTAATATAAAGTTTATATAAAAAACTAAGTTAAGGTTAAAGTAATAATTAATCTTAATAACCCTTAGTATATATATATTATTACTATATACTTCTTCTATAATAAGATAGATATTAAGACCTATAGTATCTATATAAATAAAAGAAGTAGTAGTTTAGAAGAGGAGTATATTATAAATATAAAGGAATAGATTATAAGAGCTTATATAAACTATTATTACTCTAACTATAATAGTAGATACTCTATAGTAATTAGTATATATCTTACTATACTTTATTAATAAATATACTATTAATAATAATAGAGCTTAAGAAGGAAAAGGATAAGGAGTATTATAGTAAGACTACTCTTTTTTATAGCTTTATCTAGAATTATTTTAAAAAGGTAATAATTAAGAAGTTAGAGAAATAGAAGGGTATTATTAATAAGTAGTTAGAAGAGAATAAGTAGGACTTTATAAGTTTAGCTAAAAATATTATTATTTTAGTAAAGAGGTACTATATTTAAAAGAATAGTATAGGAGTAAGGAGTTATTAGTATTAGTGTTTAGGTATAGGTATATTAAGAGGTATTTTTATATAAATATATAGGGAGGCTAGGGTAATTATAGAGTATTATAGCTTAAAGATTATAAATATATAGTTATAATTATAGCTTAATAATTAAGGAATATTAAGTCTTAATCTATTATTTTATATATTAAAAGAAGTATTATAGTAAATAAATAGTAATTAAAATAATTAAATATATTTATATATAAGAATATATATATTTAAGGAGGAATATATATATTTATATATTAATAACTATTTTTAATAGTACTTTATTTAAATCCTTTATATAAATATCTTTATTAATTATATATATAATTTTTTATTTAATATATTATTTAATATTTTATTTAATATTTTATTTAATATTTATTTAATTTTTTATTTATTTTTAATTTAATAATATTAATTTTAATAATATATATTATTAATTAAATTATAAAATTAATTAATATAATATATTATTTAATAAAATAATTTTTATTAATAT
>JUJX01000092.1:0-19194 GCA_000800745.1 Diaporthe longicolla
TATATTTTATATTTATATATTATATATTTATAAGGGAATAAATACTAATAGTATTTAAAAGAGAATTATAAAATATTTTTTTAAATAAATTTTTAATCTTTTATTAGTATTATTTTAATTTATAAAAATTTTATAAATATAAAAAAAATACTATATTAATCTTCGTTTTTAACTAAATTTAACTAAGATTTTTAATTATATAATAGTCCTTTATAACTATATATATATATATATATACATATATAAATACAGTATATATATACATATACTATATATATATATATATATATCACAACTCTAACTATAACTAACTTAGTAGCTATAATACTAGTAGAGTATATACTCTATATAAGGAGGGTATTAGCTAGGTTAAGTACTATAAGGTAGAAATTAGTATAGTTAGGATAGAGACCCTCTTTACTCTAGCTAAATAGGAGGACTTACCTACTTTTATTATATCCCTATATAAGATTAACTAATATATTTAGAATAAGTAAGCTAGCTTAGTAGAGGATATATTATATAATAATAATAAACTTTATTAGAAGGCTTTAGAGTAGGTACCTTTATAGTACTACTACCTTCTATAAATATTTAGTAAAGCTAACTCTAACTAATTAACCTTATACTATATATATAACCTAAAAATCTAGTTACTACCTAGTATAGACCTTATATTTATAGTTAAGTATAAACCCTTTTATAAAATAATACTTAAGAAGGCTAAGGCTATAAAAGTATATATTACTAAAAACCTATAGAAAGGATTTATTAAACCTATAATTATACTTTAAATATCCCTTATCCTTATAATTATAAAGCTTAGAGGTAGCTTATATTTCTATATTAACTTTAGAAAGCTTAATACTATTACTAAAAAAGACTATAGCTTAATTTTACTAATTAAGGAGATAATTAACTAGTTAAGCTAGTCTAATATTTTTATAAAAATTAATATCTAATAAGCTTTTTATAAGATTTACTTTTATAAAGAAACTAACTATATAATAACCTTTTAGATAAAATAAGAATCCTTTAAATATAAGGTTATACTATTTAACCTATTAAATAGACTATCTATATTCTAATAATATATTAATAATATCTTATAAGAATACCTAGATAAGTTCTACTATATATATATTAATAATATTATTATCTACTTTAAAATAGAAGATAAATATATTAGATATATTACTAAAGTCTTATAGTACCTTTATAAAGCTAGGCTATAAGCTAATTTAAAGAAATATAAGTTTTATATTATAGAAATAAAATTCTTAAGCTATATTATTAGTATTAATAATATTACTACTAACTTTAAAAAGGTTATTACTATCTAAAACTAATAAACACTTATAACTTTTAAAAGTATCTATTCTTTTCTTAGTTTCTATAACTTTTACTAAAAATTTATCCTAGTATATAGCTAAATTATAAAGCTACTAACTATACTTATATATAAAGGTAAGGGTTTTTAATAAACCTTTAAATATTAAACTACCTTTAATATTATAAAGGAGTACTTAACTAATACCCTAGTACTAGTATATTTCATACTTAGATATCTTATATATTTAAAAATAAATATATCTAATAGTATTATAACTAGTATCCTTACCTAATAGTATAATAATAGCGACTAGTACCTTATTAAATACTTTTCTAAAACTATATTTAATATATAGATAAATTATTTAATTTATAATAAAAAGCTTTTAATAGTAGTTTACTTTTTAAAGTTCTAGAAACTAGAACTAACTAACTTTTAATTAGCCCTCTTTAAAATTATTACTAATTACTATACCTTAAAGTTCTATAATACTAAGTAACTACTTAATATATAATAGGTTAAATAGGCTAGCTTATTAGTTTAATTTAACTTTATATTATCTTATTACTTAGGTATCTAGAATATACTAGCTAATATATTATCCTAATACTTAAAGGATTTAAAAACCTAGAAAGAGTAGCTTAATATATACTATACTATATATATTTTCTATAAGGTTAATAGGGATACTAAATTAAATACTTATAATATATTTAGTCTCTAGATTAATAATTACTTAAACTATATAATATTAAATACTATTAGTATATTCTTAACTTTAAAACTACTATTTATAAATATAAAGAACCTTATAACTATAGTAGCCCTAGATAAGGTTAAGTAATAAGTAAAGGTAGTCCTATCTCCCCCTTTAAAATAGTCTAGATAAGAGTTAATAGGCTTATTACTATATACTAACTAAGATTACCTAACCCTTAAACATTATTATAATTTAGCTTAGTAAGGTACTAAGAACTAAAAGTTTACTAATAATTTATATATTATATACTATAGAAAGTTAATAGTCCCTAACTATAATAAACTATATACTAAGATTATTAAAAATATCTACTTATACTTTATAACTATATATTTAAAGTAAAATAAAACTATTAAAATTTTATAATAAAAATACTATTAGCTAGGCTTAAAGAGTAATATTACTAGATTTATTACTAATTACCTATACTACTCCTTAAAGCACCCTTATAATAAAATACTAAGCTTACTTAAGCTACTACCTATACCTATATAATTATAGTAATACCTTATAGTTAATTTTAAAAGTATACTAAAGGATAAGATAGAATATAATAACCTATTAGTAATAATAGACTATTTATCTAAAACTTTATAGTATATCCCTTATATAGATATATACACTACTATATAGGTAGCCTACCTTTACTATAAAGGGCTATTCTAAGTTTTTAGCCTACTAAAGTTAATTATTTCTAACTATAATCTATAGTTTATTTTATCCTTTATAAATAAGCTATACTATATTATAAGTATTAAGTAAAAGCTATCTACTATAGGCTACTCCTAGTTCTAAAGCTAAGTTAAGAACCTATACTAGTAGATTAACTAATACCTATATATATTTATAAATTACTACTAGGATAATTAGGTTAGTACTATCCTAGCCTTAGACTTTACCTAAGCCTACCTATTATATAACTCTCTAAATAAACTCTCTCCCTTTAAAGTCTATATAGGTTTCTTACCTAACCTACTATTTAACTAGGAATACTAGACTTAGTAAAGGGATATTAGGTCTCCCTAAGAATAACTCTTATAATATAAAGCTTAGTATATAGCTTATATACTATAGGGCTATATTAATAAAGCCTATATAGTAATATAGTAAGCTTAAGAATATATAACTAAATAGGTAAATTAGTATTACTATAAACTCGATTTTAATATAAATAACTATATCTTTATAATTAAGAAAACTTAGGCTACTAATTACCTATATAATAAACTTAAGTACCTCTTTATATAATAATCTACTATATTATAAATAATAGTCCTTACTACTCTTTTAAACTTAAGGTTCCCTTAAGCTAATATAGTTATAAAATATTTATACCTAATTAATTATAACTTAATTTATATAACCCTCTCCCTAGGTAAGACCCTTTATAACTTAATAGTAAGATTATTAATAGTAATAAAGAATAGAAGGTAGATAAAATTCTTATATTAAAAGTATTAAGGGGTATCCTCTTATACTAGGTATACTAGAAGAGTTAGAATCTAGATCCTAAGTAATACCTAGCTAGTAATTTTAAGTACTTACTAGTTACACTATAAGACTACTATACTACCTACCCTAATAATACTAGGCCCTTATACTAGCTATAGGATTAACTAAATATATAGCTATTTAAAACTAAAGTCCTTATTTATAAGGATAATAATAAGCTAGTAAAGTAGAGTTAAAAGCTCTAATATACTAGATAGTAATATAATACTAGTATATTTATAATAAAAGTATTTACACCTAATAAAGCTATTATATTATAGCCTATAGTTAGAGAAGAGGTTAATAATACTATTAGTTATAATATACTCTATAAGTATAGTAATAATAACTTTAATAATAGTAATATACCTAAGGGTGAAATTATAATAGAGTAATAGTAAAGTATTAACTACCTTAGTAAATAGGAAGAATAGGATAATTAAGTAAGGTACCTATATAAGGTACTACTTTTATAGAAAGTTATATAATATAGAAACTATTATAACCTAGGGTTTTAAAGCCCCTAGTATAGTAGTAAATCTTAAAGGTTATCCCTATAAAGGCCTAGAAAGTATTACTATAGATAGTTACTAAAAAAGTTATAGGTTTAACCCTAACTAATAGTATAGTATAATTCCTTTTTTAAAGGGGGGGGATTATTAGAGCTATAGGCTAAATATATATAGGACCTAGCTAGTAGGTCTATATAATCTACTTAGCTAATTAGCCTAAATAGCTACTATATCTTCTATAATACTAGATTATAGCTTTACTACTCCTTCTTTAGAAATCCTTAGATAACTATAACTTTAAATTAATAATTCTTTAACGACTATTTAAGCCCCTTTTTACTATTAAGTCTTAAGGACCGTCTTAGTATTTTAAAAATAACTTTATAAGAATATTTATAAAGTTTTAAAGAGAATAAATAATATAATTTAAAAAGAATATTAAAAAAAGAAAAATATACTAACTTTATATTATTTTATATTTATATTTTTATTATTAAAATAAGGACTTTTTTAAAATAATTATAAGATATTTAAAAATAAAAGGAAGGAGGAGATTTTAGGTATATATAAGAAAGTAGTATAAGTAGAAGTATAGAGAACTTAAAGGGTTTATATCTATACTTTAAGCTACTAGGGAAGAGTCTAATAGCTGAGTAGATAGATAGATAGATAGTTAAGAAGAAAATATAGTATAGCTAAAGCTGAATAGGGAATGAAAAGATCGCTTGCTACTATTACCGACATTTAATATTTTGGAGCGCTGTTTCTGAGCGGTAACCACAGTATGAAGGCGCCGTATATGGCTTCTGACGTATTCGGAATAAGAACGAAACCAGAGAGAACATCACCCTGTAGACAGGAGTATGACCCTAATGTGTGGGTCGCTTCTTTGACATCAGCCTTCCGCCACCGAGCACCAGCCACAGCCTCCGACGCTTGACTGCGTCGCATGGGAATAGATTTCAGGCAATAGAAGACTCACAGGCAAACTCAAACTTTCCGAGACTATTGACTAGGCACATAGCAACCACTCATACATTATAAACCAATACTGAGTACCATAATGAATTCTCAGCCTTAAATCTGTATGTTTAATTCGGTATAGGCTCCAGTGCTGTAAGTAATATGGCCGTTCACAACCTGGACCATATTTCTTGGTGAACACCAAGACTGCACAAGCGATGCACTGGTACGGCGAGGAGCTCAGCCTTGGAACCTCCAGTCTGGGTGGTTGCACTCTTAATCCGTAGACATCCCGAAGGCGTACGGTCCCTTCAAACAGTGGTGAACGCTCAAAGACCCAGCGTTGTAAAAAAAAAAATACAATACCAATAACAGTATAGAAGTCTCTGCCTAGGCACGTGGCCTCAGCCTCGTGCCGCACAGACAAGGCTAGGAAGCATCGCTCCCGACGGCGCTGTAGACTAGACTTGCTCGACGACATATAGCCCAGGGGCTAATCTACCACGGCGAGACGGCGAAGAACCTCAGTCTGATCGAGAGTTTCCGGCTAAATGCCAGAATAGTAAGATCAGCAAACAACATCGAATTGCTGGTTATCGAGGTCGATCTGAGACAAATGGTACATTCCTAGCCACTCTCTCGACTCGTTGGCAATGGAATTGGTCACTGAAGAGATCCATAGTTATAGTAGCAGCGGTGCAGTTGCCTGCCTGGCCCATTCCAATGTTGGTCCGGCAGTGAACAGCGATGATCGCGTCACGGGTGTTGATATCTCGTTGCTACAGTGTTGCTCCCTTATTCCGGGCGGACCTCGACGCGGCAACTGAAATGATGTAGTTATTACTGTTCAATGGGAGAGGCGCCGGGCCCGGTGTCTATGGGTTGTGATCTCTTCTTCCGCCGATCAATACAAGCCAACCAGATTGCAGATGTAGATTCATCGTGTGCTCTTCAAGTTTGGCAGCCCGGGTTCCAGGCAGGAAAGGGCTTGTCTGAGCTGCTGTGTCTCTGGAAGTTGTGCCTTCTCACTCCATACGTTGAATAGTCCAGTCATTGAACAAATAGAAGCCGAGTCAATACTGGCTATTCTGGTCACAGAGCTAGCCTAGAATCGCTGGCGGGCGCCACACTCTAGTGACAAGGGTCTTATCGCAACGTTGTTCTCAATCCCTGCCTATATTTGTACGGGTTACTCTTTACATACCCCCACGAAGGGGGAAACAGATAGCTGGAGTTCCACATGCACTATCACATTCTAATTCGCATGCTTCGTCTTCTGCCCTTGAAGTTTCTCTGCCTCTTCATACTGTAGCCGATGTGGCGCTTCAGGCCAACGTGGTGAAGACCTATGAAATTATTAGCTGTTCCCAAGCGATAAGAGTTTCACAACGCGCAGAAGCTATTGAATCCAATTACTCGTGCAAATTGACGGAGAATAGCCTATTGGAATGGAGGTATTTCATCCGGTTAGATTAAAGGGGAATATGCGGCCAGCTGACCAGAATCAGGTTATGCGTTGTTCCCGGTGCAGGAGTAAATGTAAAAAGGTTGCAATACATGCAACACGTCGATTTAGACCAAGACATTCAGCCTATTAGTGCGATACACATAGGCTGTGTTGAGAAATGATCACCGTGTGTCTGTTGCGAATGTACGGGTCGGCCCACCTGCAATGCTTGAAATGGAATCTGGCTCTGCGAGCTAATAAGCGCTCTCATCTTCGCAACTCTGTACAAGAGGCCAATTACGCCATAAGCGAATATCACCCCGGCTGTGTCTTCCGATTGCGACCTGGAACCTGAAGAAATCAGGCCTGGTGCTGATGATATAAGAAGCGTAAGACGAGCGGCAGATGAGACGTCTGCTTGTGCGGTCACATATGCCTCATAAATTGCCCAGGCTGAAATAACCCGACTGTGTAATGCATCATCCACTGCTTCCTTTCTTCTCCATAGCTGCGAGCCTTGTTCCGAGGCTTTCGCTAGCCCACTGGGAATACACCAATCTCATAGTAGAAGGCGAGGTGATCGGAGAACCCTACCAATACGTCCGCCAAAGCAACATCTCGAATGCGCCACTCCAAATAGTCAACAGCACCAACATGCGCTGTAACTCAGGTGGATCTTCTGGTACAGCCCTGGGCACACAGACCCTGACAGTCCGGGCCGGCGCCGAGCTGGGATTCAAGATAGCCTCGACGTTCGGCCACCCGGGAGTGCAGCAGGTCTACATCTCGCAGGCCCCGCCCGGTGTCCTGGCGGCCGACTACGATGGGTCCGGCAGCTGGGCCAAGATCTATTCAGCGAGCTTTAGGCTGGCACCCAACTCCACGGCCGACTCCGCGGAGCCGGCGATAGACCCCCTGAACGGCATCGTCTGGGCCACCGCCAAGATACACAGCTTCCGATTCACCCTGCCAGGTGAGCTGCCGGCGGGTGAGTACCTTGTTCGCGCCGAGGGGCTCGCCCTCCACGCAGCCCACAAGCTGGACAACGCGCAGTTCTACGTCGGCTGTGCGCAGGTAATCGTCAAGGCTGAGGGTGAGACTGGTGTGATGGGACCGTTTGTCAAGTTCCCTGGCGCGTATGACAACATGTCACCTGGAGTGCTGACCCCGAACTTTTGGACCAAGATCAGGAACTACACAATGCCTGGTCCGGGATTGTGGCCAGAGGGAACAGAGGTGCAGCATGTCGTGAAGACACTGGATGGTGAGGTCCCGTAAGGTTCTGGCAGATGGTAAAGACCCACAGGAACAGAATGAGAAAATCAGAGGGGTGGAGCCACCAAAAGAAAGAAAAAGAAGAAAAAGAGACCACCACGAAACAAGGGATGAGCGTTAATTGGGCCTGGTGAGCGTCGACTCTTGAGACTGGTGTAGCTGGGGGTAGATGGGTGGATTATGGTTATGAATCTCAAATTCGTGGACAAATCTGAGCCGTTGAATATTCTGCATCTCCAAGCTATATTGCGTTCCCAAACCAAGGATCAAGACGCAATCTCCAGGATGTCGGCCCCATGGTTTGGTGTGAAGATGGCTGTGCAGGTAGAACCCCCCCCCCACCTGGATGGGATAAGACTTGATCCATGAAATGAAGGTGAGGTATGAATGACCTATGTCACCGGCTTTTGACACGGGTCTCGTCGCGCCATGCAGCTCCAGATGCATAAGCGGTGGCCCTTGGAGACGGACCTGGCTTCCCAGGCTGGCCAGGGTCTCGGGGTCCCCTGCGCTCGGAAGTGACAGCCGAGTGTTCTGTCACGTCTGGTCGCGATGGGCAGAGATCTAAGTCAGGGTTCCGTCATCGACAACGACGATTTGGGTCTCGATGTGCTTGGAAGCCTGGGCAAAGCAGGCAAGGCTGTGGGCTGCCACGGTGATCAGCCCAGCTGCACCGGGGACCTACCGACAGCAGAGGGCGATTAAGCGAGTGCGAGGAGGTCAAGAGTATATAGGTGGACGGGCAGCCTGGACGGGCAGCCTGGCCTGGCCGACAGTGAAGCAGCTCATGATATACACGGGCCGTCCAAAGATGCACGTCAGTTCCGTCGCCAGCCCCCTTGCCTGCCTGACAGCTGCCGTCGCCGCGTCCCCGCCGGGGTCCCGACAAGGCGCAACGGCCAATGGCACCAACGTCGTCTCGGCTCTGTGGGACGGCACCTGTTTCTATCCCAGGTCTGTGTCGAGCCTTGACCTTGGCTCGTACCTAGGCACGTGGTATCAGGTGGCAGGCTACGAGGCCATCTTCACCGCCGGCTGCAAGTGTGTCACGGCCACTTACACGCTCAACCATGACGGCACAGTTGGCGTGACCAATCGGTGCGAGGCGCTGGGGCTGCCCATCTCTATCACGGGCTCGGCGGCTCCCGTCGACGGGGCCTATGGTGGGGCCGGGGCCTTGGAGGTCACCTTGTCCAACTCGACCAACGCGTGCCCAGGCCCCAACTATGTCGTCCAGGAATATGCTGTTGATGACTACGCCATCGTGCAATCGCCCGACTTTGCGACGCTCTTTGTCCTGAGCCGTGCACAAGACGTGCCGCAGGCCAAGCTCGACGTGAGTATCAATCAGCAAGAGACGAGGTCGTGTCGGAACATGTCTGCTGACAAGGCCCTCTGCCCCAGGCCCTCATCACCCGCGCTGTCGAGCTTGGATCCAAGAGGTCGCTCGTCAAGGTCAACGACCAGTCGGGCTGCCTTTACACCTAGCCCTGTCTTGTTCACATTCAACCTCGAGCCAGTGACGTCAGCCGTCGGGCCCCAGTCCCTGCTGGCCAACCACCAACGTCACATCGCGGCCAGATGCTGCGGCCACAGCCTTTCCAACTTTTGAATGTCCTATATACACATACCACGACCCGCCTCACGGCTCTGCTGCCCCCACCAGTGACACACGTCCCAGCCCGCCGGCCGCAGAGGTTCTTGGGCAGTCAACATGCGCATCTTCCTTGAAAGACTCACCCTCACACTGGTCAACATGTTCCGTAGGCCCAACCTGTCCCGACTGCCCAACCCCTCCACCGGCCCCGAGCCCGCTAACCCCTCTCAACCCCCCCCCCAGTGCCACCTCTCTCTGTGATGCTCGTCGCAGGTGTGGGCATGGACGCCCTGGTGAACACCCTCTGGTTTCTGTGCGGCGTCATCCCGGGCCATGTGCACGGCTTCTACGTGACCTGGACCTATTTCTCGCGCAAGAAGAAGGTCCGCAACGGCCGCTACCCCGGTGGACCCAAGCCATTCATCTACAGCCGTCGTGTCGTCAACGGCGACGCCAGCGACGAGCGCGTCCGCCAGCTGTTGAGGGCGGAGCAGAGGGCCAACAGGCCGGCCGCTGGTGCCAGGGGCGCCCAGGCCGGCCACATGCGGAAACTGTCGTCGCCGAGGGCTGAGAGGAGGGTGTCGCCCAGCTCCCACGTCTGATGCCCGAGGGACCGCCCCTGTGGTGGCGAGCAATGCGGCCGGGCTGGCCTGGACAAGTCCCACGCGCCGCACGTGGTGCAAACCTTGATGGGAAGCCCCCAGCCTTCTCGCCCCATGGCTTTCGAGATACCCTCTTGGAAATGCCCGGGTACCTGCTTTCTGTAGCGCGTGTTCCACAAGACTTGAAATCACAAGAGAGGGCCTGCGTGGTCTGTAGCTACTACACTGCATATGACCATTCCTGCATGCGACAACGTTGCTTCTTGCCTGACCTTGGTCAGAGCACCACTTTCAGCTACAGCTAGGTATCCGGTTCGTGCTTTCTACCACGGCTTGCAACATCAGGACCCCCTCCCTTGCCACCTTGCCAACGCTGCTCTCGGCCAATCTATAAAGCCTGTTTGTTGACCCCAGACCTGCCGTGACATATCTTCCAGCAGTAATACCACCTGTGACGAAGCCCCCGACAAAAGGCCATGGGGCTCATTTCTTGACCAACCTGTATTTGCCACCCACGACCTCCAGCTCCCCAAGATCCACCTTTTCCGCAAGGAACTCCTGCAGGTCCTGGTCGCTCCAGGAGAACCCGTCCGCGATCAACATCCGCATCATCATGGCCAGCTGTCCCAGCTGTGCGTTCGGCATCGAGTTGGTCAGCATGCCTATAATAAACTGCCAGTAAATAGCCCTTCTCTCATTCTCTTTGGCGTCCATCGCGCCTGTCGTGCCCGCTCGCCTGAGGGAGGTGGGTTTGCCCCCCGGCTGCGTCCCCTGGTTGTCTTGCATAACGGCTGGGGCTGAGGCGGCAGGGTGAAGCTCGGGACGGCCGAGTACTTGATCCCTTCGCTCGAGCACGACAAAGGTCTCTTGGTCGTGTGGGCAGCTGGCGAGGACTTGCTTGGACTCCCAAAACTCGAGGGCTTGCAGGACGAGTTCTTCGTCCATCTGTAGGTACTCGCGGAGCTCTTGAGCAGTCCGGCGGGCTGGACCGCTGTGCTCCCTGTCACCATCCTCGTCTTCGCCTTGAAACGCATAGATGACTGCCGCTTCGAAGGTTTTGCACTCCACGCTGATGGTGCGATCCTCGAGCTCTAGCTCGACAGTGGCCTGGCCGAGCTGGTCGAGCCAGGTGAGTTTGCGCGCTGACTTTAGATATTCATAGCCCCTTGCGTACCTCGCCTGTCGTTCTGTGACAGGTCGAGGGAGGTTGAACGTGTCTTGGACGATGTTTGGCCAGTACAGACGAGATAGTATGCGGGCTTGGTAGGGCAGCAAGCCATGTTCCTCTTCGTCCAGGTCCAGCTGTTGGCCGGGATCCACGCGCGAAGCTGTAGGTGCTGGTGTGCCGAAAATCCGAGGTGCCAGTGCTGGCTGTCCCAGCTCCGCCATCCGGATCGTGCTGTCGACCTTGTGGGAGTCCAAGATATCCTTCATCATGACCTCGCAATTTTGTAGTGCAGACTCGCCGAAGCGCTTCTTCAGAAGATCCAGAACCCTCTGCTCCTGCGTGAACTCGGTCTGCGCAGACAGTAGATTGTCTGCGATGATTTCTTGAAACTCCTTGATGAAGACATCTTTGGCACCGAGGGTATTGATCACTGTGCCAATGACATCCTCGGATCGGGGACGTTTGTAATTGACACCTGCGTCAACCGGGTCCGGCACCCAGGTCAGATCATCCCAGTCCAGGTCCTCATCGTCAATTTCCACCCGCCGCTGCTGGTCTGGGTCGTTGAGGAGCATGGCAAGCTCGACCAAATTGCTGCTGGCCCCAGTGCCAGATCCCAGCTCCCTGGGAGACAGCGTACCAGTTCTCTTTTGGGCCGCCTCCACTTCTTGCGGGCTAGCGAGCAAGCCTGTGACCACGACACGAACAGCATCTTCTCGCTGGATCAGATACAGCTGGAGTGACGGAACAACCCGGCTCAGGAGAACCTTGGAGTGGTCTAAAGCATGAAACGTGCGGATCATGGAAATATAGACTCGCAGTATATCCAGTGTGGACCTAGCAGGGTGTAACAGTCGCCTCTGGAGCGCCGCCGAAAACGAGTCGGTCAGCTGCCGTCGACGTTCAGGAGTTGTGACACTGGCCTTGAGGTCATCCAGCGCACCTTTACTGGCTGGCCATTGGAGAACAATGTCAAACAGCTCCGAGATCCGCAAGGCAGCCATGTGACCTATAGCTACTTCCTTCCATTGCTGAAGTTCTGTCAAAGGCGCAGTAGCCTTTGCTTTCGAGCCCGGATTGTCGGTAAGACTACGGACTTCTGTGGCTAGACTCGCGAAGTGGCTTTCTACCCAGTGGCAAAGGAATACGATGCACCTAGATGCCGGCATGGAGCCTATCAATCCTTTGGCACCTTTGTCTAGCCCATGAAGTCCTCGGCTGTTTGCTGAAGCGGTCATCCAGACTTGTGCATAGGACCGACGAACATATCTTCGCATATTTCGATCCATGACCTCGGCAAATAAGCCTTGAAACGCCTCACCTGCAAGTCCGACTTGTGTGAGAGCCTCCACCAGATACAGGAGCCGCCCTCGTGCATCATCGGTCTGGTCGTCATCAACTTTGGGTCCCTGCAACTCGAGGTGCTGCAGCTCAGCTGTGGGGATGTGTAGTGCCTGTTCCGACAGATTACCCAGTACTACCCGCAGCGATGGCAATATAGGCCCGGCCGAGTTGTTAATCAGTGCATATAGGTCATGTCGAAATCGAGTCATAATAACTTTTGTGCTTCTGGGTGATGCTCTCAGCCGGTCCCCGTACTCGATGCCGCGCAGTATCGAGGTAAGGGAGTGAAAGTATTGCTGCAACACAACTTGTAATATGTGAATTGCATTTTCTACAACAACAAGATGGTCTCTGTACAGTGTCTTGTTGTCTGGAAGCCGGAGGTGGCTTGTGATAGATGTCGCTGTCAGCAGAGGTTCGACATGCTGGATGAAATGGCGTCTAGCTTGATGGCTATGCCAGGCCAGGATGCCGTAGTCGTGGCCACTTTCTGGGTTTCCGGCTTGCAGCACCACCTGAAGCGCGGTACTGAATGCAACCTCGTCTTCATGAGACTCAAACAACGATTTCGGAGGTAAGACCCCGGATGATTCTTGGCCTGGCGTTGGATGTGGCAGCTGCAACATTGTCGTGACGGTGTGCCAAGCACGGTCAAAGGTGGCCTGCTCTTCTAGGCTTCTCATGGCATCCTTGCCAGCATTCTGGCCGGGATCATGCGTCTGAGACGTCGAAGGAGCCAGGAGGAATGAGGCCGTCACTGGGGACAAGATCGTGGATGGCTGTGCATGGTACCCAGGGACCGGCGCGGACACGTTGGTCTGTGATGTCGGCAGTGAGGTTTCACCAGGGAAGACAGAGCGAAAGACCTGAGCCCTCTTCGCCCTCCATCGGGACTGGGGCGACTGTGCGACTCGGGCGGCCATGTTGTCCACAAGCGTACCTGGATTCCCGCCTGCGTATGAGGTTGCTTGCTTGCGGCTGGACGGGCTGGTGGGTACGCTTGCAGATGAGAGGAGTTTGCTGCAGAAAAGGCAAACTGGTTCCTAGCAGAGGTCAGCCGGCATGACTGGAATGGTCCAGCAGCAGACCACCGCGACAATGCGCAGGAACTTGCTCCCCTCGCACTCCTCCAGCAATTTCGGGCAGGTGTCACTCGTCTGAGCGGCGATGATCTGGGAGCTCCGAGCTCACGCCAATAAGAAGTGCAGTCGGGCGCAGTCAGGTGGAGTCCGGTGGTGCAGTCCTTTCGAATTCGGTTTCCGTATGGGCCGAGACGCGGCGAGCCATGCAGCACAAGTCCATTTGTCAGTTCTGCAGGATATGGCCTAGTATGCCGTGTGATGTTGGCGACAAGTGGTGATGATGGAGGAGGTGGTATGGTGGGGACGGCCACAGCGATGTCAATGTTGATGTTGACTCGCTGCGCTATGTGGGGCTTTGACGACTGTCGCGACTGCCCTGGCTAAAACGGCCCACTACCGACCCAGGTACCCAGGTACCTACCAAATAAGCTTGTGTGGCTGCGGTTGGAGCGTCTCCTGCGTAGCGTGCTGGTGCGGCGTAAGCGCCCGCGCTTAGGACAAAGAGGTGCGACCGCGTTTATTTGGACCCAAAACCTCGCGAACAAAAAACCTGTTCGTCTTGTTCCCCTCAACTCACCCATCACACGCTATCATTCGTTTCCCTCGTCCGTCAATCGATCGAGTCCCAGAATCGAAGTCGAGACCCAGGATGCAGCCCCACAACTAGGCTCCCCGCAGGTGCCCCTATCGCACCTCGTCCTCACACTCCTTCTCAACAGCTCGTGCACCTAGGTACCTAGGTAGTTGCCCACCGAGGTGGCCACGCACCTGCCTGACAACTAGTATCCGCCCCTCATCGGCCTAGTCGCCTCCGTGCCAATGTCGGCCTTCTTTGGGCGGCCCCGGGTGTGGACCACTTCAGAACCTTGCGCTGCAGTGCCTAATCTCAGTGGCCATTGATTCGCGTTTGGGCCGCCATGGGATCATGTAGCCAGCCTCGCAGACGTCCCCTGCTCCCTCGTCTCGTTGTCGTGTGGCCTGACTGAAGGAACAATGGCCCATGAGATTGCCAAGAAGGGGCCCAGTGGCCTTGGTAAAATCGCCAATAGAGCAACCGTCTCGAATAGCTACTTGGGGACGCAAAACCAAGCAAGACTAACATGCACAGTTACGGTGCTCAACTCCAGTCTTTGCAGACCCTGGCCACACAGGCAGCTTCATCAAACCCTCTCCCTTCCCCTCCACAAACCCTCTTCCGCTCAATGGGAATTCGGGTAGCTTGGACCAGGCCTCCTGAAGATCGACGATGCGGGAACCCCTCCGCTAACGCCGATGAAACACCGCTCCTCCTGCTGCTTTCCCGGTCGTCAGGCAAAGGGACAAGCAGGCCTCGGGGCTCGTCAGGCGAGAGGAGATCATCATGCACCTTACTTTCCAAGCTCCATCATCAATTCGCCATCTTTGTGTGGTCCTTCCCTAGTCGCCAGGTTCTTCGGGACGCTGCCTCACTACTGTGCACCCAGAGAAGCGTCCAGGTCCTTGGGGCACCAGTGAGCAGCGTTGTCCCAGGCGAGAATACCTATATCGCGTGCGGTCCTACCACGTGACATCATCTCGTTCGACGGCACCCGGGAGTAAGGTTACGGTGATCCTCAAGTGTCCGGCGAGGCGTTTTCGAATGTCTGGTCTTTCTGGCGGCTCTGACAAACAGCATTCCGTTAACGCCGTTGTTATCCACTCGTACGACGCGTGCCCTCACAGCTTCCGGTGAAGCCCATGCGGGTGGCTGAGTTACATCGAAGCGTCACGATCAGTAAGGTAGTCTGGGGATCCTGGCTCATCCTCGGGGCCCAACCGGGACCGGACGGTACCTAACCTCCGATTGGGTTCCTCCTCCATCGCGTCAATGGACGTGATGGACAGTGAGACCCATGACAAGCATTCGTGTCCCAAACACATCTTAGAATCGTGACAGTGTTACTGTGGTGACTGGGCAAGCCCGCGGTCGTGCAGTGGGTGCTCTATTGGCGAGCTACCACCGGGCTTGCTGAGGAGACTGGCCCCTCCTGTGTATTCTCCCACTGGTTCGATCGATAGCGAACTGGTCCACCTGGCTGTCCAAATTGGCCTCTGCTGGGTGCGCAGATCAACTTGCGTTTTGGGCTCTTGATTTCTCAAGTTGGCCCCTCAGCCTCGACTGATACATGTATATCCACGACGCCGAGCGTGCTCATACTGCAGATAGCTTTAGACGCTGGGTGGCCCTCACTCCTGATCGAGTTGCCAGGTTTTGGTGGTCGCTGGCCTTCATTTGACCGGCGCCCGATCCACTCGAGGACAGCGACCATGCAGATTCGCAGGAAGCGATGTTCACTAGCACGTCTCGCCATACCGGGCAGGACATTTGCTCAAATCACAGTAGCCGAGACGTCACATTTCTGGAACCTGGCCATCGGTCCATCGGGGGTACCAGAAGTGTCGTATGGTCGGTCGTTGAGCACAGAACAAGGAAGCTGGCGCTTGGACCGACGCCCTGCCCAGTTCTGATATCGACACACCCGTGCTTGCCGTGCTACCCATGCCCCTGCTGGGCTCAGGACCGGTCCCTGCTGCGTGCCCCATACTGCCCTTGTGGGCAAGCTACCCCTGGTCGTCGGGTGCAACGCTGGTGACTGAGGTTGTCGAGTCTCGTTGCAGGGAATTCTGTTGCCTGGAATTGACGTCCACTCGGCTGGTGACGACGATTCAACTTTAGTGGGTTGCTTTATTTTAGACCACCAGCGCGGCCCGCCGCACGCCTGCTTATTTCGGTGCAGTTTTGGCTCAGAACTCTAGGCCACAGTGGCCCGTCACTTGTGCCGCTGGCTTTGCCCCGTGAGCCATTGCTCTCAACCTTGGGGAGAGCCCGTCACACGGGAGACTACTACGGCGACAAAAACAATCATGACGCATCACCACGAGGTACACCGGTAGGCGCCATGTCAGAAACCTGGCACTGCGGGCACATGATGCGCCCATACTGCCTGCACTTGACGGTGAGATGCGGTCTGTGGCCGTCTTCTGGCAAGGCGGTGGCTGGCGTCAAGTGCATGGCTCCCCCGGTAATGGTGATGAAGATTAGGTGCTGACAGTGAGTGGCTAGGTGTTGGTAGGACCCAACAGGTTGTATGGCCTGGTCAGGCCGGTGTGATGGGCTGCGGCATGTCCAGTCCACGCACATGAAGCGATCGTGTTCGGATATTTTAGCTGCAGTTCACCCAGCGCACGCAGACGTGCGCGGCAAACCTACCCGGACCTTGGAGAGCATTCAGGGCTCGCGGCGCCCAACAGGCTGGTAAACGGTCTGACGGCAGGGTCGAGTTCGCCCAGGTCTGGAACCGCGGCAAACCGTTGGGGGGTACATGGTGACCTACAGCATCGATCTGCACTACTGAGCAGTGTTGGCGTGGCCGGCCTTGCTTGATGCGTAGCAGATTGTCTCACTTGTCGGGGTGCGTGGCTTGCTTGGGTGGCACAACAGACGATGGCACGGCAGCGCGGACTGGTAAAATTGGAAGCTGGTAAGGCTGGGTGCTGTCGTACCATGTGGCCGGGGCGATGGCCCCACGGTGTGAAAGGTGTAGTCCTGTGCCAGGATACAGTGAAGGCGATGGCTGCACCGGACGGCGGGACCCGGACGTTGATGGCCGAGTCCGCGTCCGCGTCCGCGGCACCCACGCGAAACGGCGGGCAGCCTGCACCATCCCGGCCTAGGACCGTACAGTGCGGTGGCGGTGTCAGTGATGCCCGAGCACAGGCTGATAATGCCTCACAACGGCGTTGCATGGCGCACAGCACGCCGCCAGATCTAGACGCCATTGACGATTGCTAGACCGCCACGAACGGGCGTCGGGTCATTTGCCAAGCAGCCAAGGCAGTCAGTCATTCACAAAGGCACTACTGTGCTGGGTCGACCCTTGCCAGCGGTACCTCATGGGCGCCGGCTCGCCTGCTCGCCAGCTTCCCAACCAGGTGGCCTAGCGGCTCGGGAACAATGGCCGTGGTGGCCGGCTTGGTGGCACTAAGGTCGGCGCAAACTCACGATCCGTCCTGGGACCCGCCGCTCACCAGCCGCGCAGTGGGACTGGCTGGCAGGCTGGGCTGCTGGGTGGGGTCTCGGGGCACAACGGCCACCGCTTTCGCAGGTTACCTAGACTAGCGTGCTGCGTCGCTCGACAGAGTCACCGTTGCAGCCAGCCTTCAGCCTTCCAGAAATCTATTTCCGTCTCGGGCTGTACCACCTCAGCTTTCTGCCTGTGCTACCTGCCACCACCCATCATTCGCTCAGATGACGGGGCGACAGGCCAGCCAACAGGTCCCAACGGAAACGGCCATGGCCTTCCTCTGACAATCTGCCGTTTCGAAACAACGCGTCCCCCGACCTGTCCTGTCTGTTAGTCTGGCTGGCTGGCTGGCTGGCCGGCCGGCCACCAACCCATGACGAATGAGACGCCTACAGTGAATTTTGCCCCATTTTCAATATCGATCCCGTGCCGAAGATCCCAGCCCGCCCAATCACATCTTCGGTGACAACCTCTCTCCCACCACCCCTCCCCATCTGTCAAGCTGTGTAATAGTCTCCTCAACCCTACCATGAGCCCAGCGCCCGACTTGTTACCCGCTTGGAATCTCATGTTGGTGTAACGGGTGATATGGTACCCCCCCCCCTCTCCGAAAGAGCCTAGATGTTTTTTTACACTGTATAAGTGGACCATTCGCCCCTCCCCCCTACACCCACCCGGGGTGGCCATCGCCTCCCCTGCGATGATTGGATCCTCCAAGCGACGTTGGCGCACAAGCTACTGGGTCCCAATGCCACCAATGGGAGGACTGGCGCGGGAAGCTTTATCACACGGTGTGTCCTGACACACCAGGCGGCCGACTCTGGCGTGGTCGACCTCTGTTGGTGTCCACAAAGCAGTGGCTGGCCATTAGTGATGGTGACGACCGGGAAGGCCTTGGTCAGGTCTGCTTCTTTCTTGTTCGTGTGTCGCGGCGGCAGGATCAGGGGCCGTTCATCCACTGCAAGCCTCCCCGCTCCGTCCCTTCGGCTGACAAGATGAGAGATGAGAACATCCAATCATCCAAGCATCAGGGCAGCTTGCTTCCATTCCTCAGTTGCTGGAAGCTAGCAACGAGCAACTCCTTCCCGGGGCTTGGCAGATCTCGTCAGACCTTCCGGCCGGCGGGACCGGCGCTCGGTGGTTGGAGCCCGAGCAGCCGGTCTATTGCATGACAGCAGCCTGACGTGAAGTCCACAGGGCTGACCTAAATTTGGCGCGCCACGTGGTGGGGTGGCACATGTGTTTGATGCCGGTGCCAGCCGGGGGCAATGCAGACAGAGGCAGACAGAAAAGAGTCGAGGGTAGCACCCAGACGGCCAGAGGGCACATACATGGCCGCAGCAAGCGGCCGGCTCAAATCTGCGCGCAACGACCAAGGTGGGGGAAGTGCTTGCATCTGGGTAGGCACGAGGCCCTACATACGTACGTGCATGCATGCATGCATACAGACAGGCGTGCTTGAGTACGTACATAGCCACATACTGTGGTAGTCATATCTCACAGGGGCTAAAGGTATAGTCTGTCTGGCCAAGTTCCGACTCTGGTCATGCCAGACCCTTCTCGATAATCCCCCCCCC
>JUJX01000092.1:19244-92988 GCA_000800745.1 Diaporthe longicolla
CCCCCCCAAAAAAAAAAGAGAGGGAAAAAACCTCTCCATCTTCCCTCGCGAGAAGGGGGGTATGATGCAAGTTCTGCGCTGCATTGGCAGGCGACAACTTGTTTCTGTTTTACAATGAGACCGAAGTGCCGCCCGCTGAGACGCATCTGCCTGTCTGCATGCGCTTCTGCGGGCGGACACATGGTGCTGTTGCATTGATGCGACCAAATCGCCTCGTGTGCGAGAGTGTGGTAAGCGCGTGTGGGTGGGTCTGGACGGCCCATCTACACGATTCAAGGCTGGCCGGCCATTTTCCCTCGCTACGACACTACTACATATGTAGCTCGTTGGCTGGCACACGCACACATATGGGCACTGTACATGATCTAGGTGGGTTGGAACTTGGGATGGGCCGGGAAGACTGATCCGATCCAAGCCAGATTATTAGCGCGTTCCCAAGTTCTTCTCGGCACCGTGTGAGCCACGTGCTGCAGTCAACCCAGGCCAAGTCACAACCACGTGCAGGAGGATGCGAGCGTGCGGATATTACCCCGTCGCTGTTGAGCGGGAGGATTCTCGAAGGGGGGGTCTCTGGAAAGAGCGTGGGTTGGTAGTTTGAGAGTAAGAGAGTGACTAAGTGAGGGGCCAAAAGAGTGAGATGTGAGATCCAGGTGGCTGCAGGTGGGCTAGTAAGCGACAACCGGCCCCCTAGGTGCATATTCACAATACCACAGTAAGCCAGGTGGTTCCTGTTTAGGAATAAGGCGGATGCATTGGGAAGAGGTGCTGTTGGTGTGTGTGTGTGTGTGTGTGTGTGTTTTGTTGGTGTTTTTTTTTGGGGGGGGGTGAGAACCACAGTGAGAAAACGTGGAAATCCCTTGGCGTGGTTGCAAAGCTGGTGTGTAAGACGACAGCAGCAACACCGACATGGGTCAGCCAGCCAATCTCTCCCAACCCGGTAAGCGAGAATTGCGTTGTTACTGTTGTCGTTCTTGATGTCGTTGTCGTCGTCGCTGCCCACCGCAAACATTGTTTGGGCTTTTATGTGTGATAGTGACCTCACTTCCAAGTACTCATCTCCAGCCACAGAAATTTGCCGTTGTGTGAGCTACAAGTTCCTCTGTGCCTCCGTGTCCCCACCCCCTCCCAGTGGGGGTCAGCCTCACGGAGAAAGCTGCGGCGTAGGTGTGCGACAGAAGCATGCACGTCAGCGGCGAGGCTGGGATTCTTCTCCTTTCCCCCTACCCCAGTTGGGCTGCGTTTTCTGCTTACTCCCTCGGTTGCGCAGGTGCTGTTGGCGCACGTGGGAGGACCAGAACGGGCTGGGCTGTCAGGCACAAGGGGTGGTGCTCATGCTTGGGTGGTGTGGGTGCCGACTGGAGTGGAGGAGCTGGCTGGTGCCGTACACGTATACCACGCCTTGTCGAGGTGGTTTTCTGCTCGCCTGTACGTCTGGCTGACACGCCCGAGTCCGGACTTGGTCGGCTTGAACACGCATCTTAAGCTTGTTACCGGCCTGAGCGCCAGGCTCTCCCAGAGCCCGCGCCGCGGGCTTCCCACCCTTGGCTCCATGACACCGGACCATCCTGATCACCTGTCCTCTTGCCCTTCCAGGTGGACATGACATGGTCTGCATAGCGCTTTGAGAATCACCACGGCGGTAGGTGGGTGTCAGCCGAGGTCGTGATGGTTGCTGGCGTCTGGGATCAGCCTGTCTCTGGGTATACGAACAGCCCGTGATATGCATACATACCCCGTACCATGAGGCTCCTCCTACCTTGAATCGAGATTAGTGGCCGACCCATGGGTCCATGGCTGATCGTCTATCTGTTGGCTGACGCCCCAACCGGCGCTGAATTCAGAAGACTCGCGCTACAGCAGACGCTCCTCCCGAGCTGTGCCGTGGGAACAAAAGATACAGGACCCCTGGATGGGGCACAGCGGTCGCTAATTTTTTATCATTTTTTTTTGGTTGGGGCGGGGGAGGGGGGTTAGTCGGCAATCCCTGGGAACAAGATGCTGCAGGGAAGGAAATAAGCGTTGGGGTGTTGGTTGGTAATCCCGGAGTTGGTTCGGCCACCATGGGTGCTGGAGAACAAGCCTTGACCTCACGTGCCTGTCTTTGCTGGCCAACTCCCTCCCCAAATATTTTCTTTCTTTCTTTTTTTGAAGAGGTCATATATACAATGACTTCCAAGGTGCAGTGCACGTACATGTTGCAGTTCGGCATCGATGCTGGTGGACATGAACTGGTACGAGTCTGGGGGGAGAGAGGTTGTGGTGGGCGGGGCTTGTTGTTCATGATTGATTGATGATGGCCCGGAGTTCGAATCACTATTTTGTGTCCGGAATGTCTTTGGCCCGGCCTTAGCGAGATGATGGCGAGGAGGCCCGGGAGGTGCGGCAGGATGGGCGGGTGGACGGTGCATTTTGCCCTTGTGGGCTTGCGTTGTTGGGGCTAGGCATGTTGGTTTGCCCATCGTGGAAGCACACAGTATGTGGCAGGCTGGTGCAGGTATCTGCTTTGCTATGGCCGTTGGTGCCAAGCGGCGGCTTTTGCTCTGCTCGCCTGCGAAATCAGCCCTGCGGCGAGGCAGGTTTGCTCTCGCGACAACCTCGAGTTCTATGTCTTCCCCCCCCTCTTCGTCCAACTCCTCTTTCAGCATTGATCCTTGGACCTGAGTAACTGTGCCGCGCGCTAGGAGCCCCCCCCCCGACATGTTGTGATAAATTTGGGCAAGAATCGTTGGCCATGTGGAGATGGCAGCAACTCTGATCTTGTTGGTTGCGAACGAGTCGAGGCGTCGAGGAAAAGCTGTGGTCCTCGTGTGGGTCATCGACAGGGTATATTTGTTCTGTTGGTTCACCTCTACGCATTTCGAGATCTCGCTAGATGGCAACGCTGTTTGGTTGGCGCAAGTCACTGACAGGGATCATCTCTGGAATTTTGCTCTCATGATGGTATATTTCACATCTAATCAAGTACACGATAATGGTTTCTTCCCCACTGTTGGCATAGAAACGCTAGTTTAGAAGAATCGAAAGCTAAACCACTGGACCCATGATGTTTTGATGATCACAGCAAACACAATAAATCCATACTAGTACAGGTGAAATTTTCACTCCGTCACGTATGGAGCAGAAACTCCGTTCCTCCTGGTCCGTCTTTGCGCCGCTGGTACTCCGCCAAGAAAAACACGCGTGGGTCTGGTAGGTGGTGGTCGTGGTGGAAGAGAGGAAAAAAAAGAAAGCGGTCCAGTTGGTAGAGGCGGATCCGTTGGGTTTGTGTAGGAGTGGTGGTGACCACGAAATGTCCGCTCCATCTATTCGTATCCCGTTACTCTCGCATCGTAGACTCATGTCGCCCCGATAATGTGACGCCCGAGTCTGCCCAGATCCTGGAATGCCATCCTGATGAATTATATCGTTCGTAGTGCAGCAAAGCGATTGGGCTCTCGAAATAAGCGCAAAACGATTGGGAGATTATCCCTGGTATCATGCGAGCCCGTATCTCTGCTTTGGTCGTTGGTGTGTGTTTTTTTCTGTCTTTTGTGCCTTTTTCTTTTGTCTTCGCTTCGCCTTTCAGTGTCTCGCTCATGACGAGCTCGTCGAAGGCTGTCTCTTCTGCTTGCACTTTTGGTGCAAGAGGTGACCATTCCGTGCAGTTGTCCTGGTGAACTCGGCTCCACAGTCTGGGCAGCTCGCCTTGGTGGCCTGGCCAGACTTCTCCCGCTGGTGGCGAAGAAGGTTGCTGAAGGTCGAGAATTGGCGACCGTTGCACCCGTGCTCCCAACATTGGGGCTTGGGCCTGCTCTGGACGACCCGGACGTGCCCCTGGTTGTCGTGCTGGTGGGGAGCACCGCCGGTCTGCATCACGGGGGGGATAGAGTACATCATGGCAGGATCGTGGGAGACGGGTCTTTAGGTTTCATTAGTTTCAAGAGTAATCAGACTTGCTCGGTGCTGAAATGAATGACTTACCCGTAATGCGAGGAGAGGGGAGCACCTGTCGATGAGGGGTAGGGGTAGTCGATGTACTGTGGCTGCTGGTATGGGCTGGGGAAACCCATCTGGTTGGAAGATGGGAGCGGCGGAGAGTAAGAGGGCAGAACCATTTGCGGAGCCAAGGTGGTGGGCTCGGTGAGGAGGGAGATGTCGGTGGGAGCCGTGGTGTAGACTGGCATGCTGGACATGCTAGATGTGTGTGCAAACTCTCCCTGGGTGGAAGGTGGAGAGGCGACCTCGTAGCCGCTATGAGATCCTTGGCTACCTGCCCGTTGAATGCGTGCTGAGAGCTTAGAGTCCCGGCGTGCCTGCTCGCGTTGCCTCTTGAGCTCGCGCTGCTCCGCGCTCATCCTGGGTGGGCTGCTCGTTGCAGAGCGAGAGTGCATGGGAGGACTCAGGCTGGACTCGGGTGCGTAGTGTCCCATGTCCTGGGGAAGAAGACCACCGTTTGTGGGCTCGAGGACGACGTCTGCTGCAAAGTTAGATGGGTGGCCCTGGTGAGCAGCAGGAGGAGGAGGCCAGGTGGTGTCTGGTCTGCACATACCAGGCCAGGCAAAGGAGGATCGGCTGCCCATGCTGAAGTGGTTGAAACCAGGGTCGAAGTGGAGAGCAGCAGTACTCATAGTGTCTGATGATACCGGCTGCGGTGATGGCTGAGGTGCGAGCGAGGAGTGGAAGGAGTAATCCGAGGCGGGATCTACTCGTAGAGTTGGAGTGTCGTCAGGGTAAGGTCGTGATGGTATGTTGAACCAGGTTTGAGGCGGGATATGCTCAGATAGAGGTGGAAACGGCGAGGCTTGAGGTTGAGATGCGGGTGAAGGTGGGTAAGAAGATGAGGTCTGAGAGGAGGAGAGGGCGTTGATATATGTTGAACGTGGTGTTCCAGGCCCAGGGGTCTTGGTAGTCCGAGTGGGTTCCAGGTGGGAGGGGTGGGTAGGGGCAGGGGGGGTGTCGATTATATGCAATCCCTGGAAGAATCCGTGGGTGGTAGTGAGAAGGGTGGTGGTGGTGGTGGTGGAGTCTCCGCTGCCGGGTCTAGCTCTGGATATGGGGTCTGGTGAGCGAGTGTCTCCCTGGGCCTGATCCACGCATGCACGTCCCATCTTGAATGGTCTGCTTTGGTCTCTGAAGGAGCAACAGGGCAAAGGAAATAATAGCAACAACCAAAAAGGGCAGCAGACGGGTGGGGCCAGGACGAGTGACGCAAGAAAATTGGTATGCACGTACACACACACTGAGATAATCTGAATCTGGCTGTTATCTAGTGTTCCTCTGCAGAATGGAGTTGCCCTGGTATTTTCAACTTGAGGGGAGTGGGATGGAGGAAGATTCTGTTGTATTCAGAGAGACTGGTGTGTGTGGTATCGCTGTGGTAGGTATCGAAGTTGTCCCTGGCTGCTCCCACAAAGACGCGCTTATAAACAGGCGAAGGCACAGACGAGGTGGAGGTGGAGATGAGGCCGTCGATGGGTATCTCCAGGCTGCAAAATAACGTTACGGGGACGATGAGCTCTAAGACTCTGTAGCGTCTATCTTTGGTAGGAAGGAAGCTCGACGGATATCTCAGCCTCAAGAGCAGTCCCCATCGAGCAGGGCCACTGGAGCTTATAAGCGCACTGGTACGGGACAGGGAGGCGGTACATGGGCGACCCGTACCTGGGCCCATGTCGTGAGAGAGGCTAGCAGGGTATTGGTGAGCAATGTCGGGAGGGAGCTAGGACCAGAGACGAGATGATGGGAACACTTGGACCATGTACCCACGCCCTGGCACAGAGCATAGGGCACAGTGCCGTAGGACCACATTGTGGTTGACAGAAATCTGAGCAGGCCGAGCAGGGGCAGGAGACCACACACATGGACCCAGCACAAGGGTACCAGGCCGGGCCCTGTTGTTCTTCTGGTTCTGCGTGCTTGCAAGGATAGCACGGGGCGGGCTACGGTAAGGCAGTCAGTTGCTGTTGTGCTGCTCGCCGTGTTTAGGCGGGTGGTGTCGAGTCCGATGGACACAGACAGTTGGGTGGGAATCTCGAGGACAAGGGCAACCCGACACAGGGCAGGGCAGGGCTAGCGTGGACCAAGATACAAAGATACCGTAGCACCCGTTGTAGACAGTGTCCGCAGCGAGGAGATGATCAATGGCAGGGGCATCAGACAGGGGTCGAGCTGGCTCGTACACAGTGAGAAAACGGGACTCTGAGGGGGGGTTGTGGTGCGGGGGCGTGTACCGAGTGAGACGATGGGCCTTTTGTGTGGCATCGACTTGCCCAGGCCAGGAACTGGAGTGGACATGGGGCGCATCCGCCACGAGGGCAGCTCTCAGAATAGGCAAGGCTAGGGGGAAAGCGGCAAGGTGATATTTCCAGAGTCACAACGAATGATGATGATGACCTCTGTCTGGTGTGTCTTTTGCTGTCCCCTTTGTTCCTGTCCCATAACGTCTCACGCGTGTGGGTGTGGGTGGGTGTGCGAGTGTGCACGTCTCGTCTGCTTGTCTGCCGTGCGCGGACAGCAACTCCGTCCCCGTCCACATAGTAGGTGGGTCGTGGGGCAGTGTGGACGAGCCCGGAGGCGCTCATGAGAAAGCTGGCGGCACAGACACATAGGAGTGACCCATCTCGGGGAGGTACCTATCTTCCTGTCTGCAGGTGGTGGCTGATCTCAGGCTGGTTCACTGCTGGACTGCCCGGACGGGCTCACTCGTATTGGCGGTCGAGGAAGGGCGGAAATGAGTGCGAGGGCCAAATCTGAGTGTGCTGGGTGGACTGGGTGTGCCGGGTGTGCTGAGTGTGCTGAGATGAGCTGAGGTGTTCTGTCCTGTGTGACAGGAGCAGCGATGAGCGAGTGTGGTGGGTTGAGTCTGCCCAGAAGCGCGTAACTCGCCATTGGTGACTCTGTCTGCTGTGTCTCTGTCTGTGTTTCGTCTGCGCCGCCCGCCATTTCAGTACTGCAGCCGCGGGACGGAGCCTGTCAAACAGCGGACAAGAAACCGTGCAGGCAAGGAACACAGACCTTGGAAGGGGGGGGCTGCAGATGCCGGGGACTAGACGATGGCGACACAGCCATCAGCCCCATGTAGTGCTGTGCGACCGTATGAGGGGCACAGGCTCCAGATTCCGGGCTGTACGACGTGAGAAAGTTGGGTCGTGGGTTGTGGGTGGTTGGGTGCAACAGCTTTGTCAGACCCAGCGGCCAGGGCCGCAAGGCAGATGCGTCGTAGATGGATAGATGCACGCGCGCACACACATAGAAAGATCAAGATCATGGGGGAGCAGGAGCTGTCTGCGCGTGGAACGAGAGGCACTGGCGGGTGCGATGTGTCTGGCCCCGGTCCCTGTCTCACCCCTGTCCTGTGACTGTAAATACCTTGTCCTTGTACCAGTCCCGTTGGTCGGTTGCTGGTCTGTGTAACGTTGGCGCTAGTGCTCGCCGGCGGAAACGGACGATTCTTCAGCACTGTGGCATTTTGCCCGCCAGCCCTGCCCTGATGTGCTCCACCGTGGCACTGGCTGGACGAATTGTAAACCTACTACTGCCTTACAGACAGACAGACAGACAGACAGACAGCACATATGACAGTACCAGACGAGGGGGGGGGGAGCGGCCGCGAAGAAGCAACCCGTTGTCGCTGGCTAATGCTGTTGCTGTTATTTGCACTGCTGCTGCTGCTGCTGCTGCGGTGCTGCGGCTGCTTCTTCTAGCCGTGGTTCACCCCACCGCGACGTGCTGGGTTCTGCCCAGTCCAAAATGGCGGGTGGGAGGTGGACCGCGGGTGGGCCGCAGGCTTCAGCATTCTCTTTGATCTTGTTGGTTGACGATCAGGGCCTTCGTCCCAAGGGTTGCAGACCTGGTGGAGCCGTGCCGCTGCGCCGGGGTGTGGTTAGGTAATTGTGCCCTGGGAGATGGGGTACGTACCTGTTGGGTAAAATTGGGACATTGCCATTGCCAGAATTGGCAACCGCGGGCGGGGCGGGGGGATGAGACTTTGTCTGGTACATGGCAAAGGTACTGCCAGGGGAATGCCACACAATATGGCGCTAGGCTGGGCAGCCCTTACTTCCCCTCGTTCCTCGACCACTGATCGTCGGTACCTGCCGCCTGGTGGCCGGGCACTGGACGAGGTGGGTACCGACCAGGTTGTACTCTGGAGACCGCATGTAAGGTCCTTTGGTAGGGCTATGGGTTCTCAGAGCGTGTGGGCGTGTGAGAGGACTAGCCTCGATCGAGCTGGCTCGACGGCGTGTTATTGCCCAGATCGGCAAGGGTGGGTCCCAGTGCTGTGTCACCGTGTCGCATTTTATCGTCATGGTCGCACATCGCAGGTGCCACTGCACTTGCACACGTACAGGCCGACCCGTCGTCCTGGGTCGCCGTCTCGCCCCGTCAGCACTTCCGGCTTCTTGCAGCTTGCCCAGGCCCACGCTGCACGCGCCATACAACACAAGACAACACATCACATCATCGGTCGGCGCTCCGGTACGCCCATGCGCCACAAATAGCACTCCCACGATGTGAGCCTGGCAACCTGGCTCGACGTCCCAGGTCCTCCTCGTTGCTCTGCACCGCAGGCCCCAACCAGTCTATGCACGACGACAGGCCATGAGGAAAGACTTTGGAGGCGAGGATTGCTTGCGGTAGGGAAATGAACCCATCGCCTGGCATGGAGGCTGGGCAGGGATCCTCTCAAACAACGCAGCAACACAGCACCCTTCACTCGCTCTGGCATTGTGAATGGAAATGAGCCAACTCCCTCTGCATTGTGTGATGTGCGCTTCCGGCATCCTGTCTAGTCCGTGGGCCGCAACAAGGGCCGCAACGCATTGACCAACGGCTGACGGCAGCATGGAACAGGCCTGCCAGGCGGCCGAGCTCTGAACACTGGTTCGCTGGGGCTGGGGCAGCTGTCACAACCACCATGGCGTCTCGAGTGCTCCAATGCCCTCGATGGACCAGGGCAAAATACTCAACAAGCGCTCTGGCTATCGGCATCGCTTGCCCTGATGACAGCGCAGCAACGGCAGGGACGAGGGTCCTTGACTACAGATGGACTCAATGCGGCTTAGATGGTCGAGATCAACACAACGGTCTGCGGTCGATACCATGAGACCCATGTCCACGATCTGCGACCAGAGCTGGGAAAGCCCGCCCGCACGGGCCCAGGACCCGCCACCAAGGCATACGTCTGGGGATATTGTTCACCAGACTGTCCTGGTGATGCGTGCCTATTAGGACGAACCCGGTGTGATAACCCTGACGGGCACAGCACGCCCGGACCCTGCTTGACGAGATGAAGAGCATTGCAGCCTTTGCAAAGCACTTGAGCTGAGCTGAGCTGCCGGGGAGGCGGGGCTGGTCGGTTGCTCATCTTGCTCATGGCTGGTCTGCCAGGGGCTTTTAGATTCTTGAGGAGCGACCAAGGGTGTCTGTCAATCCGAAGGTCCGCAGTGATGTTTGGCTAGCAGTTGCAATTTGTGGTCTGGGCGTCTGGCGTCGTATGCTCTGCTCCGCGCTGCTGGCTAAATTTGAGCAGTACCTGGGTTTGATGACAGGGCCGATGTGACCGAGAGACAAAAGGATTCTCCTATTTGACAAGAACACACTTCCCTGCCCCATATGGATTTCTTTGAAGCATAGACACTGCTAGAAGATGGGTACGCTATGGATCATGTGCGGTAGGCGGTCTAGTCATGCTGTGGCCTGCTACCACCGGCGCTTCTCAGCCCATCACAACAGCGTTGGCGCGGCAAAGAACCTTCCGACGTTTATGGTGGGTGCACGCGTGGTGCCCGTATGAGCACTGTCCTGCCTAGACGCAATCTGGCGCTTCGGGAGTGAGGTGTGCCCCAGCTGCCAAAGAAAGATGATCCGATACGTGCTCTGCCCAGTCTACGTGGTAGTATGCCAGTACAAAACACGATGGCAGTGCGGGGTGGCAAAGAGACAGAGACCACGGGGCTGCAAGGACTACCATGCATGTATGCATGCCAGACCCTCACCTCAGACCCGACCCCGTGGAAGCCGCATCTAGTCGGGGGCAGTCGTCACGTATCCCCATCACTCCCCGACCAAGCATCAGTAGGATTGCTATAAAAAATTGGATTCTTGTTCCTATATTCTTCTATTTAAAGGTATAGTGGCGTCTGATGCCTTGCCCACCAGGCCCGGCCACCATGGTTGTCTTGGTGGTGATGCTCAGAGGGGCGAAGTGTGCACCCAAACCCCCCACCAAAGGACATCATGGTGGAGGCTGGCGTCTTATTTTCTAGCCCCCCCCCTTTTCTCCACCCTCCCAAACTCAATTGCGAGATGGACGCTGTCCCGAGTCTGTGGGACGCCAAGCATTGAGAACGTGCGAGCTTATGCTGTGGCCCTCGAAATCGACCCAAGACGCAGCTCACGTACAGCAATGTTTGGAAACTGCCACAAGTTGTCATTCATTCCTGTCATCTCAGCGTGAATCGACCCGGCGCCGAGTCTCGTACGAAACACACTGCCCCGTCCGGGCTGTATCGAAATGCACATGTAGCCCTGCTCGATCCTGCTCAGGCGGTGATCCCTACCTCTCATTGAGGCTGGCCCACTAGCACACCAAATCAAACCCACCCACACCCCTCCAACCCAAGTTTCTGGTCTCGCCGCCTTATCATCTGAAATCATGCCCACTTATGGATTCTAAAGCAACAAGGGTGGCCCAGCCGTCCAGGCCCGTTAAGTTGTCCCTCTGCCTCGACCCATACCTCTCATGGCCTTAGGGTGGTATTCCGGAGAAAGAAAGTAGAGACGTCACGCCGCCAACGGTCGGTGGGCTCGTGGAAACCCCACGCGCCCTTTCCCCGGTGATATCACGTTCCCGCGGGAATACGCTTCGGGGTTTGCTCGCAGGCAGGCTAGAACCTTCGGGCTTTGGGGAGTTGTAGCTGCCAAGGAATCCGTGGTGAGCAGATGGCTGGCAGAAGCCGCAACTCGACGTTGCACCCTCAAAGTCCAGCGTGACACCCAACAGCGAAGCGCTGATTCCGGGCAGCCTTGCCTTTGATGGATTGCTTGACAGTGGGAAGTCGTGTTGAGCGCTGGCAGCCTCGTCATCATGCCCCTCGAAGCATTGCGTCGTGTCCTGTGCCTCTGTACTCGGCGCACGGCCTGCCGCCGCTGGCCAATAACATTGCCGCAGCCGCAGCCGCAAGCAGGCCGTTGCGACAGGCGCTTGCTGGGTCGACAGGTCGATCGTCCTTGATTAGTGGTGTATTGGCCTGGGCCCCGAAGCCCGGCACTAGTGGGCAGCAGAAATCGGTTTGGACGACGCAGGCTGCCTGCGATTGGCAGCAGGGAGGCATGCAAGCCAGCTCGGCAGCCTCGGGTCGTGCTCTGCCCGCAGCCGACGCTGCCGACCTGGACCAAGGGCTGCAGGCGAGATGAAACACGCCTGCGTCCAAGGGGGCAAAATGCCCAAAGAAGCAAGGACGGAGCGCGGTGTCTTGTTTTTCATGACGAGGAGCTTGCTGCGTTGGATGCGAAAGGGGGGAAGGGGGAAAGGGGCGTGTAGGCCGGTGTGGAGAGGCGAGATTGCCTCTCCCGAGCTGGGAGCTGGGAAAGCGTGCCGGGAAAGCGTGCCAGTGCACGGGTGGCTAGTTCCGTCCGAACCACTGACGACCCCTACCTACTGGCAGATGGCAGATGGCAGGAACAATTAGGTCCGCACCCTGCTTTCTCTCCCCCGCGTGGCGCCTGCCTCTGGCTAATGGTCTGCCTGTTCAGTCGTGCAGTTGTCAGACAGGCGATGAACCACCACGCTGACAGTCAGAGTATCCGTCGTCTGGGGAAGCTGCACCACACTTGCTGCAGGGCGTGGCAGGGGCTTGGCCCGGGGGGCGCAGACTTGTTCTAGAAGATCATATGACCAGCGGCCGTGGCGGCCAATTCTGCTGGTGGTCTCGTCGTGCATCAAGCCAGCAGGCCATGCACCATGGACCCGAGCGCATGGGAAGAGATGGAGGCACGCCGACGTCACCCTGACTGACTGACATGGATGCGCACTCCTTCTCCTGTAGGGGACGATTGAAGATTTAGACTTGCATCCCAGAATACCTCCCTACCTCGTGGGCGACACGGCCGCCCCTCAGCCGGCCCTCGGCGCATCATTCGACCACGGCGGTCAAGGTCAGCAGCAACCAGCCTCGCCCTGGGTGTCGTGTTCTATATCGAGACGTGTGGCCGGGGCCAAGTGTCAGGGCCGTGGGCGTTGGCCGTGGGCCGTGGGCCGTGTGGCCTGGCGAGTCCGTCCCTGACCTCAGATCTCTGAGCGTGGACCGCACGCTTCAGGCACCGATGTCGCCGAGACTACCTGGTGTGCCGGCAAAACGGCGACAGCCCTGTCAGGCTGTGGCAGTCTGCTGTGCCTGCCTCGTCCCGGCTGACGAGATCCCAGGGGGGCCACGAGGCTTTTGAAGCCGCGAGCTCCGCCAAACCCGGCTGCTGGAGAATGGTGCCTGAGTACCACAGCAACCTCTCTGCTCTTTACCGTACCTGCGGGCGCCCGGGCTCCTCTGGCCAATGCACCATGGGCGTGCCTTAATTTTCCAGTGTCAGACCGTACCAGGCCTGCCAGGCCACAGGAGTGTTGTGTGGAGCCCTGGGAGCTCACAGAGGTCATGTTGATCTCGCCAGAGAGGTGTCTGCCTAATGCTACCAGCTACCAGCTACCAGGACACAGCGGTGGGGAGCTTGGATCACAGCCGGGATTGCCCCGTCGTCCGATGCACGCCAGCTCGCATCGGACCCGAGGTTGGATGGCCGCAGCGCAGCGTTGCATTGCCTCAGGTGCAGCCCTGGGAGGCAGTGGAGGCCAGGGAGGTTGCATATGCCCTCGTGGGGACGGCGCAGAGAAGCAGGCAAGCAGGTCTAGTGTAAGGACTTGGGCGCTGTAGTGTACTCGGCGTACCACACGAGGTGCGCCGTGCGCCCCTCGAGCCGTCACACCCGGTGTAACGCCACCAAAAGGCCCTCTCCCCTCTCCCCTCTCCCCTCTCCGCGGTCCGCCAAAATAAGGGCTGCCTAGTAATACCACAATGTCACAATGCTCGAGTCAGAACCTCTTCCGACCGTGTGGTACTGCCTATTCCCCGGGGCAGCGAGGGCCCACCCAAGAAGAGTAGTGTACTGTGTGGTGGGCTCAGGGCTCGGGCGGCGGCGGACCCTGTCAGACTTGTTCCCCGGCTTGCGGGGGCCGTTGATCCTTGCCGTAACTTGGCGACCCCCTTGTGGAACAAACCACTTTCCTTTCCAGCACTGCGGTAGCAATCTTCGGGGTTTTTCTTATCGCTATCGGAGCAGGGCGCATGGGGCGCATGGGGCGCATGGGGCACATGGGGCCCTGGGGCCACCAGGTGCATCTGTTCTTGCGGCTTCCTCGCATGCTCGCTACCGGTCCTGGGGCCGCGCCTGCCAAGCGCATCGGACGCAGGCCTTGGACAGTACGCAGCGTTGTTTCCTGTATCCCCCACAAACAATGCGTCGCTGGTGGTGCCGTCGAGGATGTGCACTAAGTTGCGGGCCGCCCACCCTTGATCAGCTCGGTCGGGCGTGTTGGGACATGCAATCGCACCCGGAAAATGCCCAGGCTACTGTGGAGTGTGGTGTGGCAGGCAGGCAGGCAGGCAGGCAGGGTGGGCCTCGCCTTGGCATGTCATTAGCTGGGTCCAGTTTATCGCAGACGAACTCACAGCGTGTCATGGCCTACAAAAGAACCCTGTTCGATGCAACACAGTAAGGAGAGGGGTGGGCACGTGGGAAAACACCAACAACCGCAGTTGACCCAAAGCCCACCGGCGAGCTTTACACAGTACACAGTATTACTGGCGGTGGTAACCAACATGTCAAGATTGGGTCCGTCAGACGGCGTCGCTACCGGACAATGGCCGAGACGGTGGTACTCTTTTGGCAATGGCGAGAGAGAGAGACTGCATGCATGCAAAGAGGTGCGCGCTTGAGTCTCTGGCACACTTTGCTTCCCGGGTCGCACAGCCCACTCTCAGGGTGGCACAGTGCTTACTGGGGGCCACCCTGTGTTACATGAACCCATGCCGTCTTCTCGAATTAGCCGCGCCTGGGCCATGGCTGGCTGCAAGCGACCCAACAGTCAGTCGGTCAGTCGTCGACGCTGCACGAGATGGGCAGAATGGGTCAAACTGAGGCAATCGCTGAGCCCACGCCCCCTCCTGGCAAGCCCGGCGCAGATATCACCTGCCGCTGACGCACATGCACCACAATCCGAGTCCTGCGGAAATTGTTAAGGCCACCGACAATTACCCCCCATTCCCCATGGGTGGTGGGCCGTGGCACACACGCGGCCCAAACCGCCTGCAACAAAGTCGGCAGACCATCGCGTCCTGGTGCCCCGCAGTAATACGAATCGTGTGTTCGGTGGGAAACCTGTTGTGACAACAGCACAGACGATGGCACTTCGCACGGTTTGCACGGGAGGATTGCTTTTGTCGTGGGTACTCCCGCAGCCCTACAGGGCTCAGGCACCTCCTTCGGGCTCTTCCTGAGAACACCACTGACACAGGCTACGCAGCGTCTCCGGCCAATGGCCCGGCAGCTTCCCTCCTGCTGACCGTTGCTGCCGTGGCGCTATCCTCCGCCGCCGCCGCCGCCGCCGCCGCCCACGGTCAACGGTTTACCCGCTTCTGCGCCGGGGTGTGATCGCGCTCGTGTGAGCCATAGCCTCGCCACCAGAAAGGAACTCATGAAAATGGGCAAAATTCGTGCTTGAAAAACGCCTGTTCGCACCTAGCCATTCTGCGGCGTCTATGTCGGCGCAGAGTTGCGCCTCGATTGCTTTGAAGCCGTGGCCGGTCACCGGCCTGCAAGGCCCTGGTCTCGCAGCTACCCAGGTACCTACCCAGGCACCTACCCAGGTACCTACCTACACAGTAGGTACCTACCCCAAGGTAGGTAGCAACCCTGATCCAGCCCATCACCAAGCAACAACGCACGCCCGCCATTGGCCAGGGAACGGGACGAATAACAAAGAGTCGGGGCCAGCACTACTTTTCCATGTCTGGCGTCACTGAGCAGCCTAGGTCACACCACAACCATCACATCTCGCCCACCCATCACTTCTCCGTTGAGATATGAACACGCTGACTAGTATTCGCTGGACCGGCGGTCAAGTTCGATCGCGTCGAATCACAACGTGTCGTGGTCTAGACGTGATGGCTTTCACCATCATCATTGTCGACCTGGTTAATTCTCTTGGTCTCCGTCGGCCGAGTTGCAACGCTGGAGATCTCAGCCTGACAGAGCGGCCGAGGGGCCGTTACCGAGGACGGAGCCTCCATCGTGCCTCATGGGGTAGATAGTCCAGGACCAGCAGTGTCATCCCACATTGTCTATTGGCCGGCTCGCCACCATGTGTGATTGGGTCACAATGCGGATGGGCATTGTGCCTGCACTTCTGCAACACTCCCCCCCCCCTTTTTTCCCCAACCAACAGGCCGAGCCATGTGGCCATCCTTCGTGAAACCGAGCGAACAAGTTCGATCCAGCATGCAGTCATCTCCAGGACAGGTCCCAAATACGGTCTATCCGAGCCGTTTCGAAGCGACATCGAACAGATTCAGCAAGCCGCCATTAAAACCATACCACACGGTCCAGTGCAGGTCGAGGCTAGATCTCACCCGCTGGCACCATGCCCAAGGGTCCCTGAGCTGGGGCGTAGCTGACAAACATGGGCATCCCCGCACGGGGGGCCTCTCCAAAGTGACGGGCTCCAGCCCTACGGCCACCGTCTCTGATCAGGGGTGAGCAGCAGCAGCAACAGTACCAGTTGGCAGTGTGACGGCTGCGTGAGATCTCGAACAATATTTCATCGGAGCACCCTTCATCCGAAATGCAAGCCCGTATGTGCTGACAGCTCATTGCTGTATCGGAGACGCGTGATTGCACACCGTAATGGAGAATATAGCACATCAGATGAGAGCTGGACCCTGGTGTACGACGCTCGTCGGACGCTCCTGCCACTGTGGCCCAATCGAAATGAGGACCCACAGCCGAATCAAGATCATGGCCTAGTGCTTTGGGGGGAAGCGGCGAACACTTCTATTACACAACAGGCCGATCATGCAATGAAGGGCGAGGACCAGCTTCGCTAACAGCAGGGAAAGGTTGTCGCGGCACACGGATGTGACGACAAGTCGAAAGCGGGATATGCATCAAACGGGGGTTCTTTTGCGCGCCATGCTACAGTAGTATCCAGTTGACAGCGACCCCTTGCTGCTCTGCCACTTCTTCCTTGTCTCTCTATCTCCCGTTGCTACCAGGGGCTGCAAGGGTCCCAGTGATCGCAAAAAGCTATCGGCAGCGTGCGAGACGCCCCACCCCTTTGACCGCACCTTGAAGGCTCTGCATCACGACAGCAACGAGACGGCGTTTGGCGATGCCCTCGGCCTCTTGCTACTCCGATGCTTGGCCGGCCTGGATGAAGTTGCTTCACAGAATGTGGTACTGGCATTTGGCTCGGTAGGGCTGTGTACGAGCCAGAACCCTTCCTCTGGCCGGGCAGACCACATGCAAAGTGAGATTCACTTGCCCGATGCGATTGCAGCTTCCGAAACGCTGAGAGCCAGCACCGGGATTGGAGTTGGCTTTCGAAGTTGTGGACCGCCGTGTCCCACACCCCCAGAACCGACGCAAGGACCCGCGAAAATGGCTGGTGAGAACTAGGGCCGTTGCTCCGCCCTCGAGGGTCGGCCACAAGGCGGACTCTCGATTAACACCTGGCTGGGGCGGGTCGTGCTATTAACCGGTTGTGTCCGCTTAATAAAAAAAAAAAACTCCCCTCCCATCGGTCCCGAGGCCGAGCAATAGCCACGGTGCCAGCAGGCAGATGCATTTGCTGCGAAGGGATTGGCCTGTTCGCCTCGGTCTCCGCTGTCGATACTTTACCGGGGCCCAGGTTTGCAGTAAAGTTGTCCTTCTCGTCGGTCTAGGCCCTGTAGCCCTAACGAGAGAATGTTTTGGTTGGCCTAGCACAAGCATCTCTGTGCCATCGTCTCGTCTATTCTCGATGCCGCTGCGGAGCAATCTGCTCTCGCCCAACTGGACGAGACGCTGTGGGTTGGCCGGCTTGGCGCTGGCCAAACGCTGATGTTGATGACTGTGTGCCACCGCGCTCGCACGCCAGAGACCAGCGTAATTGACTGGGCAGTGATTTCACGTGCTGATGCACGTCAATCTCGCTCGAATGCCGTCTGGCGCAAGGAAGCGCCCTTACAGGCGATGGGTGGTGGCATGTTATGGCCATGATTCGCCGGCTGGCCGGAACAGGCACGGCAGCCCCCAACTCGCCATTCTGGATCAAGACACAATACGCCTACCAGGAGCAAGCCACGTATCTAGCCGCTTCCCAAAGAGGCGCGGACGAGGAACGCCTCGGCGGCGCCCACGTAAGGCAGAAAGAAGCACGTCTTCGCCCATCGAGAAGCGAGCCCAATCCGAGGTAGGCCAAGGCCAGAAGCAACAAAAGAACAAACAATTGTCCGACCCGGGCGCCGAGGGTCGGACAGAGACACCGGCCGATTCGGCTGCTAACCAGATGGGATGCCACTCCCGTTGCCGTGGCTGGCCTCGATATCGCCAGCTCGGGTGCTTGGGTGGCACAAGATCGCAGAGGCGGGTGAGCACCACATCAGATGTGTCTCAGATGACTGTGTGGTCTTCTGCAGACAGGCTATGGGCTTATGGACTGCCACGACTGGATTGCATTCAGTTCTCGCCCACCGATGGGAGCATGCCTTCCGTGGGCACCATGGCCAAAGTCAAACACACACGCACGGCGGTCAGGCGAACAGGGGCGTTTCTCAGACATTGCTCCCTCCACTTGCGCCCCTTTCGGTGTAGGTCCCGGTGTTCTGGGAACCAGGACTTGCGCTGCACAGGACTGTGAGACAGTAAGCACCCTTCAGCCTTACCAACGAGAGGGTTGGTCGTCTCCTGCTGCCGGCACTACGATATTGTTTCACCCTCTGGTATTGTCACTTGACTTGCCACCGGCTTGAGCAAACCCGAACAGCGGGCAATGGCTCTTGCGTCTTGCACTCTGCATGGTCCTTTGGGGTTACACAGGCAACAAAGCGTATCACACAAGCCCCGTTCCGGCCTCGCCGTTCAGGAATGGAAGGTGACACGAGACTTGCCCGCAGTGAGAAAGACCTAACATTCCCGGGTGATGTCACTTGTTTTCACGAGAATGCTGGCGCCGTCAAAATCGTGGCTTCCACTCAGGGAGGGACCCAGTGCTTGTCTTTTAGCAAGTGAAGCTATCGTCGCCTGGGATGTCCGCTGCCGAACCAATTAGCTCTGGCTGACTGGCTGAACACCGAGAGGAGACACACGCCCGCCTCCTTGTGCCCGTAATTCCTGATTTCCGCTGCCGATCTGGTTCTGCTTTTTCTCCTTTTTTTGTTCTAGTCACGATGTACTCATGATGATCGAGGATATCAACTCGGTCTTCCACTGTCTAGCCTTCAGACGAATGACACATAGGCATGTCACAATCAAAATGTAGACCGTTGCGGCCATGAACTATGGCCATGCGGCCCAGGACGTGCAGTTATTGCTCGAGAGGCTCGGCTCCCTGGGGCTTGCCAAAAAAAAAACCACCATATTTTCAAATCAGAATGAGGTAACTCGAGGGATAACTGGCTGATGCAAATGATGAGAAAAGCTTCCCTCACGACGCAGACCGTCCGCTATTTTCGGCCAAGGAGCCCACCTGTGCAGTGTCATGTCTTTGAGGACGCATCTGAGACAGCGTATGCCGTCCCGGCTCATGGTCGCACTCCTCAGTCATGGTCAAGATGGGGCCACAACGGACCACTATTTTCAAAGCAAGACACCTGTGGTGTCCCAAGAGCTCAGGCTTCGATGCCGCTGGCAGCTGGCATGCCTCCATCCCCGCTCCCACTGGCAATGACGGGCACGCTCTGGCATTTTCAAATGCGAACAGGTCATGACGGAGTCTCCAACATGGTTCTGATGGGGTCATCATCTTCTTATCAGGAGAACCTCCACATGCCCCGAATTCCCCTCGACTCCCAGGTGACATTGTTTCAAATGTTCGGCGAACCCGCACAAGATGAGTAAAGCTATCGTTGAGCTCAACTCAGGGTTCGCGATGTCTGGGCAGGATTAACCGCGTCGTCACGCAGTGCTGCAACACTCTGCTATAGCCGGATGAGCCGCAGCCCAGAAGGGCCTGTAATCTGTTCCCGTGGAAGTGTACTTAATGGCCATTGTGATGATGGAGAGCCATCTGGTGTAATTTGTCAACGAGGAGCAGTGGCTGGAGAGTCACAGCATGCGGTGTTCACTCTGCTCTGGTGGACTACCATGCGGCCCTCGTCATGGGCCACCCGGACCATTTTCGGTTCGACCACCGTTTTCTTTTTGGCCTCTCTGTTACTAAAGATGGAACATCGTCAGGTACGACATTGTCTGCCTCGGTCAGATGTCATGTCTCAGAGTGACTGTCTGGGACACCAGATATCGCCCTCGACGCCACGCGACCACCTCACCCGCCGAGACTTTGTCAGGTCGGTGCCCTTCAAGCTACCCGTCGTGTTGGATCCTGGCTGAGAGCCCAGCCAGGCATTTCTCGATAATGAATCGTGGCAAACAGGCGCTGAGGTCCCCTGGGCACCCCTGCTTGGCCACCTCGAGTAGCCGCGAATGGTCATCGTGACCAGGCATACGGGATCTTGGGTCAAGGACTGTTTCCGCACACGGAGTACAATGACGGCGCAGACGGCAGGACTCTGATCCCGCGCTCGAATGCACACCCCCCTCCCAATTGTTTCCCTCTCCCATACCTAGCAGTCAAAGCCCGGCTTTGAGGCCAGATGCGGCCCACCATCGCCTGGGCCAGACAGATACCATCTGCGACGACCATTGGCCGTACAGGGAAGGTTGAGTGCCACCCGCATGAGCAGTATCTGTTTCATAACAGGGTTTGTTGGCTCTTGGACATGTTTCCTGTATAGAACGTGCTCTCGAGCTCTTTGTATCTGCAAGTGCCGCCCTGCGTCGTGCGATCGACCTCAACCTCAGACCCTTTGGTGCGCCTATTCCAGGCCAGTCCTAGAGCTCCATAGAGCTTGAGGGCTTCCTCCGTGGTGCTGCCGACTGGGTCGGTGGGCCGTTGATCATCACTGTATGACCAGTTTTGGCGGGATTGTATGCCCCGAAGGGTGGCTCTCGCGATCCTCTTGCAAGGTCTGAACCGCCACCATATGCCCGCTGTCTGCCCATAGCCTCCCACGCAGGGCAACGTATTGCATGGTAACAAGCCTCTGCAAGCGATCCAATCTTGTTTACTAATATGCCTGCGGTAGATTTTGCCTCTCATGCCCCTCTCCGAATAGCCAGCAGCTCCAACATATGCCGGCACTTGTCGTGGCATCCTCCTTTACGACCGCCCAAACCAGGGCAGATATGGCCACAGCCGTATTCGAGCCCGCAAACCTACGCTGCTTTGCCAGGCGAGTAGGCCATAATTAGAAGATCTTGCACCCCGGGCGCCAGGCGTTAACGACAGCCGCCGTTGACGCGACCGCCACCTCGGCGACCCCAGGCAGGGCTAATTGGCGGTTGGGTACGCACAAACCACTCGGGCACGGGCACAATGTCTAGATACCTAGGTATGCTGGCGGACAGGGAACCAGGCCATGCACCCGCTTCTCGAGGAAGAACCCCAGCTGTCTCGGCAGAAGCGTGGGATGCTGGCTGCTGGGCGGAGGATTTACCGCGGCAAGGAACAAGTGCAAAGGCCGTTTCCAGGCAACAGGATAAAAAGGCTCGCAATAGGCGCGAGTTAGGCGCACCGGGAGCAATGTGGACATGGGAGGTACGATTTGGGTTGAGGTTGATGCTGCCCGCGGTCACGCAGGGGACAAGGGGAGGCGGGAGGATGAGGCAGTGCTTTGGGGACGTTGGAGCCTTGGGACCTTTGGAACCCTGCAGTAGGATTCGTGGGCAAATGATGATGGCATCCAGATTTCCGCTCTGTACTCCAACCCATCGCTGCTCCTGCTCTTGTCGGCGACACATCACAGCGGATCCTGCGCAGGGATGCCAGCTCGAGGCGTACCCAGCACCGGGTCTCTGGGTTCGCCCAATCTAGGCCATTGTGCCTTGCCATGTTGACTTTTGGTCTGCTCATGGCTACTAGCTTCTCGATGCTGTGCAGCGTAGCTCGACGTCTGCAGAGGGGAGCTGCGTGCGTGTCGGGCAATCTCGTGAAATTCTCATAGCTATCAAAAAAGAGTTTGATCTATCTCAACATTAGCATAGTCATCATATCTCCCGAGTAGGTAGCTTTGACAGTCCAGACGTACAGACGCCCTGCAGACGGGTAGCGGCTGATTCTCGATGTACAAAAGTTGGAGTCTAGGAACAAGTCCCCGACAGAATAAGAGAGATGTTGTGTTGATGGAGAGGGAACACCGAGGCGCATCGCACGCCTATGTGGCTTCTCAAGGAATCAAGGCAATGTACAATTGTGAATATTGCCAAGCGTTCCGTCCAATCAATATGGCTGACGAATTGAAGAGTATCCGGATAGTCTCTGCATTGTGTCCACGGGTGGCCGCCAGAAGAGTCACTATGAAGCCAAGCATTACAGGGAGTATTCTCAACCCAGGCGGCACCCCTTTATAGTATCCGAAGCGATTCGTTCTTAATAACCTTGGAAGTGAACATACAAAGCTGCGCTCTGTCTCCCCAGACAGTGATGAATACTTCAAGACATCACTGATAGAAGTACTAAGAAGACAACATTTGGATTGCCAATGGCAGGTGACACATATACTGTCTGCACCAGGAAACGATTTGGATAGACATAACGGGTTATAAGCAGACCTTCCTAGTTGTGTGTCCCCAGAAGTATAATTTTTGCGGTTGGGGGGTTTTGGTTCTGGCGAGGGGCAAGAAGTACTAGCGACTCCAACATGTATCAATTTGGAGTTCCAATCTAACGACTGGAACCCCCGATCTGTTTATAAGTTATAGCTAGCGAGCAAACTTGACTTTCTAGTAGTGGCCAGTTTCTTCGTGTCACCACATCGTAGAAAGCACGTGGACCTGTTTCTCGAATAACGATGGTCTTCATGTACGACACAGAGCTGAAGTCTGTATGACCGTACTTCTCTAAGCCGTGCGCTGTGGCCTAAGTAGCCAACAAGAAACCTGTCGCGTCCGATGGGGGGGGGNNNNAAGCAGCTCGCCCACAGCGTTCTTCACTGATGTGTAGACTCTTCACGTGCTGGCACTGATTCCTCACGTACAACTGGAAACTGCCCGCTTCAAGATGCACCAAAGACCCCAGAAAGGCCAGGATATTGTGTAAAGAAGTGGACCCTGCTGGGTAGAAACAGCCGGAGCGAATTCGAGGGACAGCCAATTCCAGGCTGGTTCTGTTTATCTGCTCGTCTCCCAGCGAGTGCAAGCACGGCCATGAACGCGTCATGCTTTGCAACCCATCATTGTGCCACTTTGGCAAGGTTGAGTGAGATTGGCTGTCCTGATTTGACTTTTGAGTAGCCTGACAGCAGTCTGTACGCCGGAAAGCCTACCTGTGCAGGTACAATCATGGAAGCTGGCAGGCTCTCAAAAGAACGCATTGCACCTGGCATGCCAGCTTCCTAATATATGACACGAGACACGGAAGTATCCTCCGAGATTTACACGCAAGTAGCTCGTCGTCAAAAGCGGTCCACTGACGGCATTGGAACAAACAACAACAGGGCACAAATGCAATGCTTCGTACGATTTCTCATATGCTACCCGCTTCCCACCTGCCATCCCACCGCGGCACAATCGCCGTCGGAGCCGGCATTTACTTGTCGTTGTTCTCAAAACTATACTTCAGCCACCCACCCAGCGCCCTCAGGCTCTCCCACCTCACGTTCTCGTCCGCCTCGCCCATGAGCTGCATGACCCTCGTCTTGAGGCCGAGCTTCTCCAGCGTGCCGCGCCGCTCGGGTACCTCGCGGACGAGGCTGCCAACGTCGTTGCAAGCGATGGCCAGGACGGCCTTGTCGTTGTCCCACGGCTTGGTCATGATCTCGGCCAGCTTCTTGAGCAACTCCCCATTCTCGTAGTCGATGATCTTGCGCGCATTCTCTGCCCAGAACACCGTGCTCTTGTGCGGCGGAGACCACCTAAGGTGTCCCGACTGCACCTCGGCCACGTACTCGTCGAACGTCGTCTTGGTCTTGGTGTACTCCTCTAGCATCTCCTTAAGCGCCGCCAGCTCCTCCTGGAGGTCCGGGTCTGTCAGGTGGCGCGTGCTGAGGTTCTGCAAGAGCGCCGGCAGGCGCACCAGCACCGCCTGTGGGAGGAGGGTCTTCTGGTTTGTGCGTAGCAAGTTGTAGAGTGTGGAGACGAGGAGACGGGTCGTCTTCTCCTTGGGAGACAGTCGAAGGAGCTGTGTGTAGAGAAGGACCATGTCATACTCGCTGTCACATGTCAGCACCGCTTGTCCAGGATGACACCACCCGGTGCAGGCAGGAAGGTCTTGTATGGGCGGACTTGGCTTACTCGTTCAACTCATCCCCAACTTCCTCGCCCTCGAAGCTCAGCTGCCAGAGAACGAGCAGCACGTGGTAGAGCAACTGCAGGCCAACACCACCGCCCAAGGAGCCGTCAGACTCGGTGGCCCTGGAGACGCCCGTAGTGCCACTCCACAGGCTCGCAGATACATCACCATTGGAGACACCACACGCCTTCTGTAGGATCTCTACCAGCGGGGCCACAGTCTCGCTACGCTGGGCCCAGAACTGCCTCCGGCACGCACTCCCGTAGAGCAAGGAGGAGTATTCGAGCACGCCAATGTCCTGCAGCCCAGCGTCCGAGTTCTTGGTCAGAGAGGACAGGTAGCTGAAAAGGTGTGGCAGGGCCTTCTTGACAGTAGCCGTGGACTCGTCTCGAGAGCTGGCCATCAGGCTGGTCAGGACGGTGGAGGTGAGGAGGGGTATGGGGTCATCGGAGCTGGAGGAGTGTGCGAGTAGCGGGAGGAAGTGCTTGTATGGGTCACCGTTCTTGAAGAGCGCTTTCGACAGAGGGGGAACGCCTGTGAGCAACCAGTTAGCCACTGCAGCATGCCCAGACCGTTATGAGGGCCGCAAGCGGGCGCATCCAGGTCCAACGTACTGTCGAGGAGGTCGCTCAGCAGGACCAAGATGTACTGCACGACCTCTGTCCTCTTATGCGCCAGCTCCAGAACGCTGGGCTTGCCCTCCTCGCCGACGAAGAGTATGCGATATCCATCTAGATCGCCCTGGACGGTCTGTGTGCGTGCGTCCTTCTTTGCCCGCTCGACGGCCTTGATCTTGGCCAATTGGTCCTCCGTCAGGGTGCCAGCCCGCACTGCGCCCTCCCAGGGAATCGGCCGTTGACGGATGTTGTTCTGCAGAGAGGCGAGGTATGTTGGTGGGTCCAGCGACATGTTTCCTCCGGTTTGACAAGAGTCTTTGGTTCAAGAGCTGCAACGGGAAACGCAAGATAGCGGTCGGTCCGAGGCTAGGGAAAACTGAGCTGTGAAGCCCTCTCTGGTCGCTGAAAGAAACGGGTTGTCGTCCCAATGAGCTTCTTGGTCGAGGTCGTGGTCGAGGTCGTGGTCTAGGAGCTGGGGAGCACGATTACGAAATGACATGGGTCATCCATCAGCTGCCTCGTACTGCACGCGTGCACCATGCACCGAGCTTGGCGGGCACTCCATGTCGAGCTGCCAGCTCCCTACCAGCCCCCTCCTGACACCGCCGGGGCGTTGCAGCAGCTCACTAACAATTTCTGGTTGACTGTGGGGCCGACCAACCACCTACTCGCCTTGAATCCCGTACAGATTAGATTATACCTGGTAGATTGATCTCCCTCTTGCAGTGATGGCCTTGTGTACGTCCAACTAAATGATTTCCCAAGCAAGGGGCTCAACCCCTGGCTTTCGGATTTGTGATCCAAGCAGTGCTTAAGACCCGTACCGTCGCAGAAGGGCCTTCTCTGTGCAGACGGGTTTGATGGCTACAAAGCCTTGAAGAGAGAACCTTGTGTTGAGGGTTTATACACGTCACCAGACCTGGACTGGCGGAGGGCTTGTTTTGCCCTTGAGATGGACTATCTGCCTTATTTGTGTGCCATCTCTAGGCCTCTCTCCAGAGCTCCAGGTTCAGCCCGGGCCAGATCCGACCGGAGATGGCAGGCAACGTATTGCAAAGCTCCCGTTGGAGCTCAGGTGCATTTATTCATTATTCTTCCAGATCATTGCTTGTCATCTATCGACGGCAAGGGTATCCAGATGCCTCGTCGCATAACCTGGCTCCGAGTTGCTTCACTGTACAATATCGTCTCTTGTCGTGTCCATCCTTTCATCCATCCCACCTGGTCAGATCGTCCGTAAGCTCTTGTCATCGTTACTACCACACTCTGCGACTCGACCCGTCTGATCTCCTCATGAACACATTCCTTCATGATTCTTTTCCCTTCGTCTCGTCGTTCGTCATCCCGCCAACCCGCCCTCATATCGCGTTGCCCAGACTATACCAAGGTGGAAAGGGAAAAGAGGTCCAATATCTCCTCCACTGTGTTTATCCTTCTTGTTCCTTAAACGCCGAGCAGTGTTCTCAATGAGAAGTCCAATCAGGGGGAGCGGAAGAAGAAAAAGAGATGCAAGCAGGTTTTTTTTGTAAGGGGGGGGGGGTAGTCGAAGATTAGTGATATTATACCAAGGACTCCATGCGCTAACCGGACAAACGGCTTGGGTCGTATCCAGGCAAAGCTTTGCGGATGCTGGCAGCCATCGCCTGAGGCGTGTGACTTTCTTCTTCATGTAGATTGGGTATTTGATCTCGTGTTGTATATATTTGGGTGGCTCCTGGGGCTTGCTGTGCTAGTGCCTCTCTGGTAAGAGGTTCGGGTCGCTCTCGGGAGGAGAGGACGGACGCTTTTGGTGGCTGTTGAGAAAGGAAACAGGAGATACACGACTTTTGACCTGTCTAGACAGGTTGAAATAGGGGGGGGGGCAGCCCTAGTAGGCGGCCGCTATTTCTTTCATCATCGCCTGGACGGAGCACGCGAGATGCGTGTGGTTTCCGTCCGGCGGCTGCGGCGTGTATCTCGTGTCCTGCCACCAGAGCTCGCGGAGCCTGCATAATCGGGTGGCACGTTAGATTTGAAATAGTCATCCCTCTCCCTACCGGCACCCGATGCCGAGTACACAGTGGGAGGGCCCCGGTGGGCCTGAACCGGAGCATGGGATTGCGGAGGCCGCGTGTAAACACTGGAGTAAGTGTAGTCTGAAGAGAACTCACTGGGGCTGCTGGCCGTGTACGAGTCCGAGAAGTAGCTACTGCTCACGTCGCTTCTCGGCCGTGACGTCCGCTTCGCCTGCTCCTTGCGCTTCTTGTCTCGTCGAAGGCCCAGCAACAGGCCCATCGTGCCCAGGGCGCCCGCCCCCCACCACCCAGCATTGCTTGATTCTCTTCTCTTCTCTGAAAGACCAGACGCACGCCGACTGTCCGCCGCTGACCTCGGCGGCCGTGCTGCGAACCAGCGGCCATGTGTGTCCCGCCTGGAATGGGCCGCGGCGCTGCCGCCGCGCCTATAGCGCTCCTCTTCGACAATGATGGTCTCGCGGTCGCGGCTGCGAGACTTCCTCTTGCGCCCGGGGCCAAGGCCGAAGATGGCCAGCAGACCGTGCCACAGGCCACGCATTATACAGCACGCACAGATGGCGAGCAGGATAACGACGCCGGCGATGACGCCAATGACTATGCCGGCGATGGCACCGCCGCTCAGGCCATCCCCACCGGTGGTCACGGCAGTCCCGTTGCCACTGCCCGTGGCCGTCGCGCTCTCCATTGTCCCTGTGGAGGTGGTCGTGCCGGTCCCGGTCGTGCCGCTAGTGACCCTGTATGGTGCGCTATACTGGGTGGTAATGGTGGTCCCACTGGTGGTGATGGTGGTGGGAAAGACGCCGCCGCCGCCGCCGCCTCCGGCGGCTTCAGTGGTGGTGGCGCCGGGGCCGGGGCCGGGGCCCCCACCACACTGACCGTTGGAGGCGCAGTACTGCCAGCTCGCACAGCATATGGGGCCGCATGCGATCTGACCTGAGCCGGCCGGAGGCACACAATCGGCACCGTTGTCCCCTGTTGTCGCGGGGTAGTAACTCGAGATGGTGCTGGTGTATGTGTCCGTCTCGGTCCAGGTGGTGGTGTATATACCAAAGCCACCGCCCAGGGCGGTGTCGGTGCATCCTGCGATTCCTGCATTGGTGGTGCAGGCTTGGCCTTGTGCGCAGCAATACTGGTTGTCCACGCCGCAGTATGTTGCGCAGCTGCGGTCGACCAGGAACCCGGAGCCCAGAACGTCGTGCAGGTCATCCCTCGGGTAAGGGCCGGCGTGCGCGAGCTGCGACGATGCGCTCAGACACAGCAGCAGGTTTTGTAATGATATGGTGGAGGGCAGCAGACGGGGCCGCCGATGAGTTGAGGAGACCATGATGTCTGGCGGCTTATAGGCAAAAGGGAGCAACAAATGGGCGGGCAGCCCCTCCCTGGCGGTGGCACCTCACGCCTCCGACTCCAGCCGGCCGGGCTCACTTGCAGTCGGGAGCGGGAGTTTGAGCCCAGGAATGCAGTGAGAGCTGGCCAATGCCCTTTGGGGAGAGGCTTCGAGCCGTTCCGTGTCTTGGAACCCACGAGGAGAGGACGGGGCTTGGGGCAGGAATGAAGCTGTCGCAGGGGAAAGGGTAGCTGGGCGGAATCGAGCCGTCCGAAGTTGATTTTGGGTTTGCACGAGTCTGTGAGGGGAGGCTTCACCTGATTCGCACAGGCTGTGATGCCGGGGGAGGGAGAAGCTTAATCGCGATAGACTATGCGGCCACAGAGTAGGAGCGAGGAGAGCAGACGAGCGCAATGCAAGTCTGAATGTCAAAGTGTAGGTGTAGAGAATCAGAAAACGGGCGAGGGAAGAGGAGAAGGGCGAGAAAGGCATGTGAGGTGTGACAGGAACCCAGTAGTCCGGGTGCTGTATGGTGTATCTAGGGCCAGCAACTTTTTATTAGGATGGCTGGCAAAGTCGCAGGTAGGGATTCTGAATAACTCCAGTACAGGAAGGCAGGCAGGGTAATAATAAGCAGGCGCATAGGCACGGAGCAGGCAGTGAGGATGCCATGTCAAACTTGGGGTGTGAGCCAAAGTGGGATGGGAGCTTGTTTACCAGCCACCTCGGCCCCAGTCCCCAACCTCGCCCATTTCCAACACCCACGGCTCTTTCGGGACAGGGCAACCCCCACCACCACAAAAAGACTCAGATAATCAACAGGGCGCAAAGTCGTCATGGGCAAGGTCCAACAGTCCAGAGTCCAGTTTCGTCCACTGCAAGGTACCAAACACAACACGAGCAACAACAACTGCCCCCCCCGCACCCTTGGCTCTCCGCGCCCTGTTCTATCATCAGGCTCCACGGGCCATTACCCTCGCACTAGTGCAAACCACATACACATACACACATACAATGTATGCACGCAGAGTCTAGGTGCTCGTGGCTTGCTGTCCCACCAACGAGGGAGCTAAGCTGTAAGCTGTCCGTCAACCTCGCCCCCCCCCTCCCGGTGCCTGGGCAATGACCTCGGGTGACAGGGGTCATCCTGTCCTCTCTCGGCAAACCTTAGAAAGTGGGCCCGAGCCTGGCCAACAACACCCGCCGAACCAGCCCGCTTCGGCGCACAGCCGGCGCCGCCTGGTGGCCTCCAGCCGGGTGCTGAGCCGGGCGCTCAGCCCACTACGGACGGCATCGTGTGAATGTGTGAATCCCTCCTGTCGATGGCCCGTTGATGTCACATACTTCCACGAGCTTCACTCGGCTGTCCGCTATACCGCCACAGCATCAATGTAGGCCACCATTTTGAACAGTGCACGCTGCCAAACACCACCTGCAAGGTGAATCCCCCACGAATGATCCTCCTGATGAAAACAAATCCACATGATACTGTACCCCGGAGGCATACATTACGTTCTCTACTCCTCACCGACAGCTTCCACCACACAAAGACTTGGCATCCTCGTGGTTTAGCGCAGGAGGGTCCTCTCCAAGCGACAACTTCAGCACCAGGAACAATCGCTTTCGGCCATCAGTTCACCATTAGAGTCGGGGTTCTCGAGAGGCTGGATTGCGCGTCCCGGCTCCGGGTGAGTAGTTAAGAGGTTTGCTGATGTGCTCAGCTGTGGTTGGTTCAGAGGCTTGCCCCGTTCCTCTATCGCCGTCGAGTTTGTCCTACAGTGCGTGCCGAGGAAACCCTTCTCTATGCGGGAGCTGTGCCCTTCCAGTACTTTGTCTCCACAAATGGCATCTTGGTCACCGTGGCCCTGCGCTTTCTGCCTCTTATGACAACGTCGACCTCTGTGCCCGACTTGTGGAATCCGTCCTTGATGTACCCCATTGCGATGTTCTTACCCAGCGTGGGGCTGGGGCACCCGCTCGTGACCCGGCCAATCTTGTCGCCCTCCTTGCTCACAATCTCTGCCCCTTCTCTCGCCGGCGCGCCATCGACCACGAACCCTACCCTCCTCCTGTCGACACCCCGGCCGCCCTTGCTCTTGAGCACAAGCTGCTTGGAGATGAGCTCGGCGCCGTGGTAGCCCGCGCCGGCGCCTCTCCGCTCCTTTGGTATGATCCAGCCCAGGCCTCCCTCAACGGGGGTGGTTGTGTCATCCAGGTCGTGCCCGTATAGGCACATTCCCGCCTCGAGCCTCAGGCTGTCCCTGGCGCCCAGGCCGGCGAACTGAAGCTTCTCCGGGCCCACCGCCAGCAGCGCCTCGGCCACAGCCACGGTCTCTTGGGCAGAAGGGACCGAGATCTCGAAACCATCCTCGCCGGTGTAGCCCCCGCGGCTGATCAGCACGGGGCTGGAGACCTCCATGCCCAGCAGCCTGATCTTGGCCGTGGTGCAGGCGCCAAAGTACAGCCTCTTCAGGGCTACGGACTCTGGGTCTACGAGGACGGACTCTAGGATGCCGGCGCTCAGCGGGCCCTGCAGCGCGATGAGCCCCTTGTCGTCCTGCTTCTCGTGCCGGACGCTGCCTGGGAAGGACGCGAGCTGCGCGGCCAGGTAGGCGTCGTCCTTATCGCGGCAGGCGGCGTTGGTGACGACATAGAAGCTGTCTTGGGCCAGCTTGGTGATGACGGTGTCGTCGACGATGCCGCCCGTCTCGGGATGTAGGAGAGCGGAGAGGGTGCTTCTGTTCACCGGCAGGGCCTCGAGATTGGAGGGGGTGACGGTCTGCAGGAAGGCGGCGGCGTCGGGCCCGCTAAAGATGCGCTGCACCATGTGCGAGACATCGAAGAGCGAGGCGTTGGTGCGGGTGAACTTGTGCGACTCGGAGACGGAGAGGCCGGAATACTGGACGGGCATGTGGAAGCCGCCGAAGGGGACCATCTTTGCGCCATGGGCCAGATGAAGATTGTACAGGGCCGTCTTCTGAAGAGGAGGCTCAGACGAGTAGCCCCTGCGGCCGGGCCCCGGGACGAGCAGGCTCTCTCTTGGCCTGTTGGCGGCGGAATGCAATGTGTACGCTGACCTAGCCTGCAGTGTTGAGGCCCGCCACGAGGAGGAGGAGGAGCATGAGGACAGGGCGCGGCGCCACACTGAAGGTGAGCTGTTGACACCAGCCTTTGCCCCAAGGCCGGCCTGGGGCCCCAAAAGTAACGCTGTTCTCCTCATGTTGTCTGCTCGGCGTGCTCGTGGGATCAGGAAAAGTGAGAGCAGAAAAGCAGGAAAGGATGATGGATACTCGTCCCAATTTGCCTGGTGCCCCGACACTCGCGTGTACCGCCGGCTATCACAGGCTTGCCGTGCTTGTTGTTATTTATTAGTCAGGGCGATCCGGCGTCCTGCTGCCGATAACGGCGATTGGCCGACAATCAGCTAGTCAGGCTGGCATGGCGCGGTGAACAGCCCGCGCGCCGAGTACTCTGTGCAGGTGTCTGGCCACTTGTATTCTTTGAGCTCCTCTACAAAGCCGTAACCACAGCAAATGTCCCAGATGGACAAGAAAACAATTCATCTTTCAAGATGAACACAGTGAGTCTTGCTACGCGGGCTCCATGCTGCCTATAGCAATCTGTCAGGTCGACCATCTGCGCTTGGGTAGCACGTCAAACATTCGCCGTGTTGCCCGACCCGAACGGCCTGGTCACGGATCCAAGAACGTCTCGTCTCACACGACCAAAGATGTTTGGAAGAATGAGGAAACGGTTTACTCGGCAGCACGTATAAAGTGGCACACGCGTCCACATCGTCCTCATCTGGGCCCAACTCATAACTGGACGCACTGTCACAGAAGATTTGCAACTTCCTGCCACACCCCAAGTTTCTTTCTGGATCCGTGTGGCCCATTACAAAGGAAGAAGTTATTCGGCCCAACGTAGCCTCATAAAAACCATTTCCCTGGACCGGTAGGCCGGTCTCATGCGGCATGTCTCGAATGCGAGCCGGTGGTCTCCACCGAATCAGTCCACCGTACACTAGCCCCGGGGCCTGATCCCACCAGCTGCTTGTCAACAATACGCCTGCTGCTCAACTCAAAACCTCGAGGGCCCCGTGGAGAACAATCGAGGATACAAGCCACTTAACATGCCTGTCAGACTGCCCCGAGGCCTTAATTGGTGAGGGACCATGCATTTTTCTAGTTCTGCTCGCGGCTTCGTCATCGGCCGAGGCACCGAGAGCACATTGTATCATGCCGTCTCTGAAAGCACTCCGATTCCGCCCCATCTTTGATCCGTCACGTGCCACTCAGGAGGATAAAGTCGTTGGTCGCTATCATTCTGGTTAGGAGCAAGGCATCGATTCGTCAAATTTCCGATTCTTTTCCATTCCGTAGCGTTATGCTACTTGACATGCATGTGCCCCAAATTGATGAACCCCTTGCCACTCCGTGAACCCAGAAAAGCACAAAGAAATCGAGACCGAGGACCCTGGTCTCCATTTACGCTGCGTCCTCGACAACGTTGCCCTTCTCCGAGACGTACATACCATCGAGGAACTGTCGCCAACGTCAGCCACCGCGATTACCGTGGAACAAACACTGTCCAACTGGGGCCCACCAGGGCGGGTTCTTACCTTTCGGATATCCTTGTTTCGCACCCGGCAGATCTGCTGGATGTCTGCGGCGGACTGGGAGACGGCCTCAAGGGAGTTGCCGGACAGGACCAGCTCATCCTTCTGGGCCTTGGAGATCTCGACATCGACACCGGACTGCATGATGACTCTGCGAACGAGCTTCTCGCCGATGAAGTTCCTGTTGAAGTCGGCATGTCAGCCTCGATGTTTTCCCATGTTTGCACCACGCTGGCTGTGATGGCATCTCGTAGCCTGCATCCCGATTTCTCATGGTCGAACCCGCGGGGGTGTTTTCTCCTCGAGGGATGGGGGCTCCAGCGCAAACCGTCAACTGATGGCGTCTGGCTTTGAAACATACCGGATCTCGACCTCGTAGACACCGTCGGAGTTCTTGTCCAGGTTGACGTTGATGGGGAAATGGGCGTAGACGTATCGCATCTTGTACTTGAAGCCTTTCGTGACGCCGATGATCAGGTTGTTGATGATGGTGCGGACGGTTCGGAGGGCGGCGACGGTCTTGCGGACACCATGGTGGATGTGAATGGCGATGACGTTCTTCTTGGGCGTCGAGAAGCTGACGGCGATGTGGGACAGGTCCTTGACCAGCTTGCCCCGGGGTCCCTCGACAGTGATCTGTCGGGCCTTGATCTGGACCTTGACTGTTTGTGGAGACAAAACCTCGTCAGCATTTGATACAACAAACCAACCCATGCATCATATTGTACGCCCGCCTAGCAAGCACCAGCCACTGCCAGTCAACCGCCAGAAAACAGAGCCCAGATGTGTCGCATCCCCGTGCGCTCCCGCTTGGTGGGCCGAGACCACCGGCGGTTCGCGTGTCGATGGGTCAAAGTGCACCGAGGCCTCGCATGTCCGTGTACAAGTGTCTGGTTCTCGGGCGTCGCGGTGTGCCGGTTTTTCCTCCTCTTTCCTGGCGATTGACGGCTCGCTTTGGCACGCTTTGGCCGGGGGATGGGGCGTCGCAGAAGGTTGATCGTACCTCCCTCTGGGATTTCCAGCGTCTCCTCGGAATGAATGTACTTCATCTTGCCGGTCGGTTCGGGGGTGGTGTGGCGAGATGGTTGTCGATGAGGGTATCTTCAAAGGGCCGCGAGGTTCACTCTCCCGACTGCAACTTTTGAGAAACACCCACTGGGGCCACAGGCGAAATTCGTGCGCGCCTGCTTTGGAATTTTGCCCGGAGCTTGGAATTACTTTGCGCCGTTGGTGCGGGCCCCACTTGGCGCGGCTTGGGCTGGTCCCGATAAGCGACAAGCGATAGGCTCGAGGCTGTATCTGTCAGTCAGTCCTCTTTGTTTCCTGCTCTGTCTCCCGCCCTTGGCACGACTCGGAGTGACTATCTCGTCAGAGGGCCGGCCGCGTCTAATTGCGACATTCGGCCACTTTTCCATTCCCTCTACCTACCTACCTACCTACTCCAAAAGCTGATCAGCATTCGGGTATAAACCAAAAGGGGCCAGGTGATGCAACAGCTCTATCAGTCCCAGCTTGCATCTCCTCAATACCCGGCGTCCGTCGTTGACGCTTGCACGTGGTCTGTTTTGGGCGCTCAGTGCCATGGGTACCTAGGTAGTATGCAGTTGCAACTTGCGTCGGAGCCCGGATATGCCAGCACTAGTAGCAAGGCTTCTCTCTCGTGTGATGTGTAGGATGTGCGATGCAAACATGCTTGTCTGGCTGGTCCATGCGTTCCCTTCTTCAGCTGCAGTACAGATGGAGAGATCGCAGCTCCCCACCCCCTGTACCCTGGCAGCTGCTTAGGTCCTTTTAGTCTTCAACGGGGAGCTTGGCCGGTAGTGACGCCTCGTCCGTCCGAGAGTGCTGCACCTACTACCTACCTGGAGCGATTGATCTGTGTACGTACTTGCCCGCGACAACAACCCGTCTCACGCCCACTCCCCTTATCCCATTTCACACTTTGCCTTGCCACGGCTACTACGCTCGCGCAACCTCTCCTCTCAACAGCCCGACCTCAGCGCAGCCATCGTCAGCGTCAACGCGCCACCCCTCATCACAAGCTCCGGACCCTTCCGCACACGACGCCTTCCCGCCTTCCCGCCAGACCAGCCCAGCCTCAGTCAAGCTGCCTAGCTCACGGGGCGCCGGCAACATGTCGTACTTCTTCGCGACGCCCGTCGACATCGACGTCGTCCTGGAGGATGCCGACGAGCGCGCCATGGTCGACGTGAAGCTGGACAAGAACCGCCGTGAGAAGGCGCCGCTGTACATGGACGGGGAGTCGGTCAAGGGCGCCGTCACAGTTAGGCCAAAGGACGGCAAGCGCCTGGAGCACACCGGTGTCAAGGTCCAGTTCATCGGCACCATAGGTACGCTGCCCCGCCTCCTAGCAGGCACAGGAGCACTCGAGGGCTTGGTCTCAACCCAGAAGAGCCTCACCTGCTGACATGCTCGCGCTGTAGAAATGTTCTTCGACCGCGGGAACCACTACGAATTCCTCTCCCTGGTCCAGGAGCTCGCCGCGCCCGGCGAGCTCCAGCACCCCCAGACTTACGACTTCAATTTCAAGAATGTCGAGAAACAGTACGAGTCCTACAACGGCATCAACGTCAAGCTGCGCTACTTCGTCCGCGTCACCGTCAGCCGCCGCATGGCAGATGTCATCCGCGAGAAAGATATATGGGTGTACTCTTACCGCATCCCGCCGGAGATGAACAGCAGCATCAAGATGGACGTCGGCATCGAGGACTGCCTTCACATCGAGTTCGAGTACTCCAAGAGCAAGTACCACTTGAAGGACGTCATAGTCGGGAGGATCTACTTCCTGCTGGTCCGCTTGAAGATCAAGCACATGGAGCTTAGCATTATCCGGCGCGAGACCACCGGCGCCGCGCCGAACCAATACAACGAGAGTGAGACGCTGGTGCGCTTCGAGGTGAGTGATATCGATCCCACAGGACGGCGCTCGCCGACGGGAGGATGGACCGCGATTCGCGTGCTGCGGATGCTAATTGGGTCCTATGGACAGATCATGGACGGCTCGCCGTCAAGAGGAGAGACGATCCCAATCCGACTTTTCCTGGGCGGCTTCGACCTGACCCCAACATTCCGCGATGTCAACAAGAAATTCTCCACGAGATACTACCTGAGTCTGGTACTCATCGACGAGGGTCAGTCACCATCATGCCCGAGAGAACCCCATCCGTCACAATGCTCCGGGGCCCCCTACTGACCCGCGCGTGCTACCAGATGCGCGAAGATATTTCAAACAGTCAGAAATAATACTTTACCGTCAGGCACCTGAGCTCGCTAATGGCGGCAGCGCCGAGGGAACGGCGCTGCCCGCGCCGCCGCCCGAGAACGCGAGCAAGGTCGCGGCGGCTCATGCATGAGTCTTACGCGGTTGTTCCTCACTTCGGAGTCGCTCACGGAATGTGGTCGCTCATGTTTCTATCTAGTTCCCATTCAAAGCATTGTCACGGCGTTCTCGTACTATGATAGGTCCTGTTCAACGGGATCTCATTTTCCCTTCCCCATTAATTCCGACCGAGCACCTTGCTTTCGCGCCCATTGGCCCGTGAAACGCTTCTCTTCCCGCCCTTTGGCACCGTGATGCAACTAGGCGCAATCATCGCACGAGGAATGAGCTTTCTTCCTCCTAAGCACTTTCCGTTTCGTGCACCACTCGTCCAAATCGTCCCTGAACTTGGCGTCATCAATAAGCTCGATGCAACTGTCTGTCAAGTCATCCACGGCCACGGAGCCCTAGCATTGGCTGGGCTCATTATTTTGTTTTCTGCCCGCCCATCTGGCATCATCACCCACCCAAGCTTGAAATGCAGTTGGGCTGTGCTTGACCCTCATGTGCTTCATAATCCTACAGGGTCCGCAACGATTTCCTATCGAATCCCTTCCCTGCTACCCAGCTGTTCTCCCTCTTTTGTCCGCTCATTGATCAATGACCATCACATCATCGTCCCCATCTTCCCCCATGAACCCAAACTGGTTGTTCTGGATCGCCGCGATCCGGTCCAGCTCGGCTTGATACTGCTTTCTGAGGTCTGCAAGAGTGACCACTGTCCTCCTTGGCTTAGTGGCGACGGCCGCGGTGTGGCCGGCTCCCCCCTCCTGCGCAACGTCGTTAGCTGGGGGCGCCTCCTCAACGGTGATCCAGGCCTGCTTCGGGTCGACGCAGCTCAGCGCATTGATTAGTAGCAGGAACTGTCTCGTCACTGCCGTATCTAGCACGTCGCCGCCGTTGAGACTGTCGCCCTCCCCTGCCTGGCGCAGCTTCTGCAGGCGGTCATGGAGAACTGCCGCGGCGCCACGGTAGTCGTTGTGCGTGATGCGCCACGCGTACAGTATCTGGTGATACGGGGTCCCCCGGATGACGTCCGTTGTGCTCCTGCATTTCTGCTGTAGTATCGAGTCGACCTCCTCCTGCATCCCTGAGAATGGCAGCGCGGTCAGCTCTGACGTCTGGGCCGTCTCGCACATGCGCTCGACGAGCTTCTTCAGGCAAGAAAACTTCAGGGCGCGGTCTGGCATGGACAGAAGGGTCGCGTGGGCCATCTCAAATCGTGAGATGGATGTCGACGCGGTGAACAGGCGGCTGAGCATTTCGACCCTCGTCCCCTTGGCGTCTGGGACCTGAGCGAACTGTAAGGAGAGGCGGGCAAAGTCAATGACGTAGGAAAAGGCCTTGTGCCGGTCATATAGTGCGACTATGTGAGAGTAGTAATTGGCAAGACCGCTGTTCAGCAGATTCTTCTCGGTCTCATCTAGCAGCCCACCGGTGTGCCGTTCTGTATGCTTCATCGGGACGCCTGATAGGGCTTTAGTGAGCGGACTCGCCCGCAGGCTGACTCTGGAGGACTTACTCATTCCAACCGCTGCTTTCGTGAAGTGCAGTGCGGCCGCGGTGTAATCCTTGAGCGCTAAGAAGACGCGGCCCTGGATGTAGACGGGGAACGGGTCCTGCCCACAAAATCTTGTGAGTTCCAGCGCCAAGTCTGGCCGGTCCGCCTTCAGTAAGGAGCACTGTATCAGCTCTGGAGACAGCTCAATGCCACTGTCTGGCGCACAGATATCGATGACTACATCCGTCAGGCTTGATGCCAAAGGCTCGCCGTCAACATCCACGAGCCCGAGCAAGTGGCTGATAATCACTTCGAAGACGGTGACTGTCCGCGTATCATCTAGCCGTTTCGTAGCTGTTGGCGAACCATTAGATCGCTCCGGTTTCAGAGCGGGTACGCTGATCTCTGTCTTGACTAGCCACCTGAGGAACTCGAGGCGTTTCAGGGCTTCGATGAACTGGCGATAGACATAGCCGACATCGAGTCTGGAGTGAAGGGCGCTTTCTTCGTGGTCTTCATCGTACTCATACTCCATGTGAACCAGGAGGAGCAGCTGGCTAAGCAGAACCTGCCACTGCAACCGTGCAGTCTCCTGGACCGACTTGACAACAACCTTCCTGCCGAATTCCGTGAGTGGATGTCGCACGTCCCGCGATCGAGTCTCCTCTGCTGTCGCGAAGAGATCAATGAGCTGTCGGTACAGCTCCTGTGTGACGATCCTGAAGTCACTCCCTAGGCTTTCGACGACTTGAGCGGCGTCTTCCTCTGAGATCCCTCGCCATGACGCCGACTCGTCAAAAAAGCGCTGTATCCTCTCCATATCCGTGTCCGCCGACTCCTCGAACAACTCCAACCGCAGAGCGGCCTCAGCTTGCTGCATAATGCTGTCTGAGAAGTCGTCGACGAGGTCCAGTCCAGCGGATACTAGGGCCACGACATTCTCATTGTCTGCATCTATGGAGCCCGGAGACTTGTGGTAAATCTGGTCGAGAGTTGAGCAGGGGTGAACAGCCGCGACAAGGTCAGCACAGAGTACCCAGGCCAAGCCTGAGTTGTGGTCCAGGGCCAGTGAAAGTGCCTCACCCCGTTGCTTGTCCAGCTCCAAGACCAGGCGATAGAATCGGCGCCATGAGACCTGACTATGAGATCGGAACTGGTCGAAGTCCATCTCGCCGCCTGCAAGCCTGTCAAGAGTAGCTGCTGAGCCTAATACGGAGCATACTGCCTCGACCAGGCCCTTGCCGTTCCGAGAGGTGGCTTCCTTGGACCCCAGCCCTCGCTCATACATGGCGAGGGCAGCCTCGAGCGTGGCTTTCGAGAAACGCCCGGGGTAAAACAACGTCTGGAGCCACTTCTCCGTCGCATCGGTAGGATCGCCGGGGTTTGACGACTCGGCGGTTGGTTGCTCGTTGTCGACGTAGACAGACATCCACCCGGACCTCCAGACGTCTTCAGAATCAGAGGCACGAAACTCGAGCTTTTGGACCCGGTAAGTAAGGTTGTTCTTGGTCAGTATCCACAGGTGGAAGGCCTGGCCGGTGGGTTGCGCCACACCGAAGTCCGCCAGGGTCCATACATCTCCTGAGGAGAGACCTGGGGGTGTGAGTTGCTGGTCCGGGAACATGTCATGGACAAATATGGTCGTGTCATCTTGGGTCTCCACCTTCCAAAACTTGAACTCGTTGGCAACCGGGGAGTAAGTCACCAGCGTACGCCTGCCTTCAGCCTGGCCAACAATGCGGACTAGATTATTGCATCCGGGGTCGATGATCCACTTTCCAATCTCTTGTGGGTTGCGCTCCACGCCCAGCATGTCCGCTGTGTACAGGATGGCGCCTGAGCGGACGTTCCAGATGCGCAAACGGTGATCTAGACAGACCGAGAACAGGAACTGTGCGTAGTCCACGCCCAAGGTGTCTGTAACCACAGACGTGGCGGCACTGAGTTCCATGTTGGCTTTGCCGTGCTTGATGGTGTGACCGCCCTGGAACGGCAGGGGCAACAGGCTGCGGAAGCTCGTTGCCCAGCCTTGCGCACTGAAGTTCGTCTCCTTCCATGGTTGACCGTTGACTAGTTTCGGCACACGTCAGTCGGGGTCACGCTCGTAATACACGAAGAGATGCTGTACCGTTGTGAGCCCGGTCCCTGTCGAACCTGATCAAGCCGCCGTCGTGGAAGGTGACGACCACCTGGTGGGCGCTGACGGCTGCCATGCGGTGGGGGTGCTTGAAGCTGAAGGTGCCGGCCAAATGAGTCTTGCAAGCGTCGCCAATTCCATTGTCGGTGGCGGAGCGCCTTCGAAAGTGATCGGGCCGCAGGACTATGGTGAAGAGATGGTTGGTGTGGTCGAGGGCGAAGATGGTAAGGGCGTCGTGCTCGGGAGCGTCGGCAAGGGCGATGCAGGAAGGTCGGAGGGGGTTGGGAAAACGCAGGTGCAAGATGAGGTTCGCGTCGGGTGCGCTCTGGTGTTTGGAGACGTCGGCGGCACGGATGCTCAGGACGGTGGCGTCCTCGAGGACGCGCCAGAGGAAGCTGCGGGGTGAGGCGTGATGCTTCCTGTGGTATACGGAGGCTGCGGTGGCCAAGTTCTTGGAGCGATATACCCTCTCCTCCTCGCCATACCTGTCGAGCCCAAGGGAGCGGCGGTCTCTGGACCTAGTAGGGGCAGGAAGCCTGATGTGGACGATGGACGCGTTGGAGGCAGGCTCCAGACCGACGCGAGTCTCCTTGTAGAGGATTGGCGGCTCGGGTTCCATCCTGAAAGCTGCCTCCTGCGTTCAAGTGGTCCAAGCAGAGCAGAGTCCGACGGGTGGCTGGCTATGAGACGGGCGACAGAGAGCCAGGATTGCTCGGGTGGGAGCTGTGTCGAGACGGGGGCGCGTTGACGCGGTTTCTGGCGCTGGTGAGGCTGGCAGAATTTCTGCCCGCCTTGCCGCCGAAGCTGCAAGGCCCACCAACAATCCCTGCACATCTTGCCCGGGGAGCTAGGGGACGGCACCTAGGCAGGCCCCTGGGCGCCTACTACGTACCTGCTGTAATTGCCTAGGTACCTAGGTACCTAGGTACAGCACGTGGGGAGTACCCACCAAAGGTCTGCGGTTGACACAGCAGCTCTCTTGGAAGCCATGGGAAATACGGGTATTATTGCTCCTCGCTCGGAGTGCCGCCAGGACGGCATGACCAAAAGGTACATCTATACATTGATGGCAGCCAAGATAGACTTGTTCGTTCCGATGGCCACCTCGGGCGGTGCGAGGTACAGACGCACCTCCTCTCCTGCCCGGGGCGTGTGACGGGACAGGTGACCACACGTTGGTGTCCTGGCTGTTCATATTTCTCAGCTATCAAGCATGCCCGAGCCCATCCGACTAGGCCTGGCTGAGCAGGCAACCTGCCCTGCGAGGGGGGGAGGACACGCGCCCCTCGTCCCCAAAAAGATCCGAAGAGACGTAATGTCGCCGGTTAAAACCATAGGAGGCCGTCACTGCGCAGAAGTGCTACAACCACCCTCAAACGTACGGCTATGTCAATCTTGCAACTCTCCCCTTCCACGAGGGGCAGAGACACCGAGCCATGGGTGGGCCAGGGTGTTCTGTGAAGTTGTTGCGTATGAATGTGAAGACGAGGGAAGGGGAAAAGTAGCGTCGAGAGACGGACTGAAGGGATTTTTTAGCCTTGCCCAGAAGCACGCACGGACCAAGACGGGTGGGGACGGGCGCCAGCCGATCGGCCGGGCCCCCGGGGTCTGCGGTGCAGAGCCCGGCTTTTCAGGTTGGCGCCGGCCCCAGGGCGGGGGACCGGTCGGACCCGTGATGCTGAACTGCTCCAAGCACGACATACAGGGTCCCCTGGGCTAGCGGCCGGGCACCTCCTGCCAGAGCACGGGTAGCATCGTGATGCCGCAGCTGACAATGACGGGGGGGAATGACGAGAGTGTGTGACCTGGGGTGTCGCAACAGCATCTGTCGCTCGCATTGTGACTGCCTAGGTAGGTAGGTACCCGGGTACCCGGGTAGGTAGGTAGGTAGGTAGGCAGGTGCGGGAGCGGCCGCATCATGAGGGTGTATGCTTTGGTGGCAAGGCCCGCGACGGCCAGGCTGCGGGGACAGGGACGCTGGGGCATTGTGGTCGCGTGCCCACAAAGGTCCTCGCATACGAATCGTGCGGTGCTTGGCCCTCACCGCGATGGCCTGAGCAGGCTGGCAGGACGGGCTTGCGTTGAGGATGGTTACACGTGTGGGAATGGACCACGGGCATTGGCCCAAGACGAGATCCGGGGAATCCCAGTGCCAATCGGGTGCTTCAGCCTTGCGGGTGGCGCGGTGCGGCACGAGACCAACTACCCAGGCCCTTAGGCACCTACCTACCTAGGGGCTACCCAGGTAGGCAGGCAGCCTGCCAGCTCTGGTCCGGGGCTTATGGCAGGTGGTGCAGTGGGCACGAGGCGGCTTGGGGGCCCGGGACTGGACGCTGGTCACGATGCCCGGTCGTTTCGTGACGGTTGAGGCTGGATGACGGGCGGTGGGTGAGACAACCTGGGTATCTGGGGTACCTTGGGTATCCATAGACGTACTCTATAGTCTATATGTAAGTATCTCTTCCTCCTTCTCGCTCGTTCGCTTCGCTCTCTGCCTGACTTTGTCAACCCAAAACACCGCCATCCCCTCTGGACTGACTGCTCGACCGAGACGTCTACTTCCAAGGTTTGGACGATTGGCTGCATCTGCCGGGCGGGATCCCCCCTAAACCCTGACCACAACAACAAGTGACGTATCACCTCGCTTGTTGACTGCCGTCACTGCCGTCCGTGCACTTCCAGCCTTATTCAGGTACCAAGGTAGACCACCGGCTAGGCTGTCGGGCTGCGGGTGGACAGCGCATTCCGCAGGGGGTGGGTTTGGTTTTTGGTTTGGTGTTTTTTTCTTTCTTTTCTTCCCTTCTGGTTTCTGACAGCTGGTGGCCCGAGTCTCGGTCGAAACATTCAAAAGACGTGCCTTCCCCTCGGCCACGCCTCGCGTCCTCCAGGTCCAACGGGGACCTCTGACCGACTGTGTGGCATCTCGGTCAGGCTGACTGACAGCATCGTCTCGTTATTTCTACACCTTTCTCACCCTAGATCATACACCAGCCCTCCAGCCCTGCAATGTCTCGCTCGACACAATCCTAGGAGCCACAAAAACCTATGCATTTTCTTCCAGTTTTTTCAACATAGCTTTCGCGAGCCCTGACTCCGACTTTGCTCTCGACTCCGACTCCGACTCTGCCTCTGCCCCTGGCCCTTCCTCCGCGCCAGGTCGCAACCCCAAGAATGGCCTACGGCGTGATGTTACTTGTCGCAGCCCTGACGCACCTGTGCGCTGGCGTCATCGCTGCGCCCGCCCCGGCAAAACCTCAGCTGCCCCTTGCAGCTGGCGCCCTCGCGCAGCACCCACTGGGCGACACACCATCACCGCCAATTACAGCAGAGAAGAAGCCTGCCCAGTCCAGAAAGCTGCATGGCCGGTTCCTGCACATCACAGGTGAGTCCCGCCGCCTCGTCGCTGCACCACCCAGCCAAGCCAGCCCATCTGCCCCGCCACGCCCCGGCGTAACGTCAGCCGCCCTGACACTGATCGCCTTCTAGACTTCCACCCTGACGAGTTCTACAAAGTTCACACCTCTACCGCTCAGGGCCGTGCCTGCCATAGTGGCAAGGGCCCTGCAGGGACATACGGCGCCGAGACCTCGGACTGCGACACACCCCTATCGCTCGTCAATGCCACCTTTGACTGGATAGTCGCCTCCAAACTCCGCGACGAGATCGATTTCGTCATCTGGACCGGCGACAGTGCACGCCACGACTCCGATGAGGACATACCAAGGTCGCCCGCTCAAGTCCTCGGCACGAACCGCCTGCTGGCCAACAAGTTCGCCCAGACCTTTTCCGGCGACAACAACGGCGTCAACGTGCCAGTCATCCCCACCTTTGGCAACAATGACATCCTGCCGCACAATGTCCTCATGCCCGGGCCCAACAAGTGGCTGAGGTACTACACCGACATCTGGCACCACTTCATCCCCGAGGAGCAGCGCCACAGCTTCGAGTTTGGCGGCTGGTTCTATGTCGAGGTCATCCCGAACAGGCTCGCAGTCTTCAGCCTCAACACACTGTACTTCTTCGACAGGAATGCCGGCGTCGACGACTGTGTCAAGCCATCAGAGCCTGGCTTCAAGCACATGGAATGGCTGAGGATCCAACTGCAGTTCATGCGGGATCGCGGCATGAAAGCTATCCTGATGGGCCATGTGCCACCAGCTCGGACCGACAGCAAAATGCTCTGGGATGAGACCTGCTGGCAGAAATACACTCTATGGCTGAAACAGTACCGCGATGTTGTCATCAGTGGTCTTTACGGCCACATGAATATTGACCACTTCGTTCTTATGGACACAAGCGAGATTAACATTCGGCCTGCCGATGTCCAGTATGAGATCGAGGACGGGCATGGGGATGAGTATAAAGACCAGGATGAGGATGGAGACGAGGATGAGGATCAAGACATCTCCGATCGTGAGAACCCGAAGGATGAGCTCTCATTGCAGTCAGCCACCGATTACCTCGAGGAACTTCGTGAGGGGTGGGCCAAGCTACCAAACCCGAACGGGCGTAAAACCCTAGACTTCGAATCGGAAAGGAACAGGAGCAACAAGGAGGAGGAGGAAAAGAAGAAGAAGAAGAAGAAGAAGAAGAAGAAGAAGGGCAAGAAGGGTAAGGACAAGGACAAGCTTGACAGCGAATGGGCCGAGCGATACCATTTGGCCCTCGTCAGCCCGAGTATCGTGCCAAACTACTTCCCAACGCTTCGGGTGTTCGAATACAACATCACCGGACTTGAGGACGCAGTGACATGGGCGGACTACACCAAGAAATTACCGACCGCGCCCCATGAGGATGACCCCGAGGACATCACCGGCGCAGAGATGGAACTTCGCGCTTTGAATGATCATGCCGAGACAGACAAACACAAGGGCAAGAAGCCCAAGAGGCCAAAGGGCGACAAAAAGAAAAAGAAGAAGGGGAAGAAGCTCAAGGACCCCAATTTGGTCGTCCCTGAGCCCCCTTCCAAGTCATCGCCTCCGGGACCGGCATACTCACCACAGCCACTGACCCTGACTGGCTACAAGCAATACTATGCGAACCTAACGTATATCAACAATGACATCGCGCCGCAATCTGAGGACGTCGATACTGAAAAGTGGCGCAAAGGCAAGCATGGCAACAAGATGCCAAAGAACAAAAGACCCAGGCCTCGGGAGTTCCAGTTTGACATAGAGTACACGACGTATGACGACAAGCTCTACAACCTGACTGACCTGACGGTCAGGAGCTTTGTTGAGCTGGCGTATCGTATGGGCAAAACTGCAAAGACCAAGACCACTGAGCTACTGCTGCCTGGTGGCGACATTGTTGACAATCTGGACGATTTCGATGTTGAAGCGCGTGGGGAGCTAAGCGTCAATCAAGCCAGGCGCGACACGGCCGAACAGTATCTCGAAGAGGACACCGACGGGCCTGAAGCTGATGGCGTAGAAGCCGAGAAGAAGAGGAAGAAGAAGAAGAAGAAGGGAAAGAAGCCCAACAAGACCTGGCTTCACTTCCTGAAGCACGCATTTGTCAGCACGGTGGATGACGACGAACTGAAGGACAAGTTCTCTTAGATTGAGAGTATCAGTGGCACAACAGCAACCTTAGTGTCCCACGCGGAGTAACGATGACTGCATTAATGGCGTTTCTTCAGGCATTGGGATGGGCGTTTGGCTGTACTTCTCGTTTCAACTGGTCAGACTTGTGGACGAGCCCCCCCGCCGCGCCGGAGGGGCAGTACTGGGAGTCTAGATGACTGAATTCAACCCAATCTGGGCATAGCTGTAGATATTCCTGGATTTGAGTTATCTGGGACAGGAGAAGCTTTTACAGCATTGTGGGCGGGCAACCTAGCGATGGGAGCCTTGTGGAGTTTGCGCGGTGTACCTATTAGATACCCCTTGACTATAGGCATAGATGGTATGTTTTCAGTCATGATCGGCCGAGGAACCTTGACACACCAATTAATGCTTTGCAAAGAAGCGATTCCATTCATGCTATGTTGCACTAAATGTGGAGAACAGGTGTCGAAACGAGCAAACAAAGACAAGATACACCAAGGAGGTCAGGTGAAAGACGACACAGCTGGACGAATCTAGAACGGCGTGAAGATATGGAGCACCGGCATAAATGTCTTGTACGCCCGTCCGTGATTGTATTGCAGCCAAGAACATTGCAACAGTACACGCGGGCTTACCAACTCTTGACCTGTAGCCTCAGAAAGAAACTCTGCCGGAGCCAGCCCGAATCGTGTCACCATGAGCTTTGCCCGGACGTCCGGTATGGAATAACGGTCTCCTCAGAAACTTCCTAAAAGAAAGTAATTCTATAGATAGGAGCGAACTGTCTTTTTATGTGGGGGAGGGTCCCAGTGGTGGTATGGTATGGTAATAGTATGTGTGATGTGAAAGTATGGGTAGAGCGATGTGGGTATGCTAGGCTAGGTGCAATCGCTATAGAGAAACAGTCAGACTAATGCGTGTTAAAAACACCAGCGCAAATTTGAGCCTTAGGGAGGGCTAGGGAAAGAGCAAGATTACACGCAAGAAGGGAAAACACGAAGGAAGTCACGGCGGTGGTTTCGGGCATACAGAAAGAATGCCGGGCCGGAAGTGGACGTCGCAAAGCAACCCCTGCAGGCAAGGGAGCAGCTGTGCTGTCAACGCTTCCCCGCCATTGATTTATTTGGCGTGGACCCCTCCGAGCGAAGAGCCTCCGCCCCCCCGACTCCCAACTGTACGATGACTGACCTTCGGTCTCAAGACGTGACTTTTTGCTCACCTTCACTTCCGTTTCCGGCAACCCTGCGGCACGAGGCGGAATCTTGACGGGCTCACATCCTCGCCCCCGCCACTGCCCCTCTGCTGAACTCGCCAGGCAGCACGCTGGCATCGAGCCGGGTAAGCAACCTCTGCGAACCACGGCCTTCTGTTCACGCGCGAAAGGACGTGTCTTCTTCGGCCACCCACCACCCCAGCCCGAGACCTGTTCTCAAGGCATCCAGCCTGGACGCTGAGCTAACGTTGGGTCTGCCTTCCAGTCGTCGAGAACCCACCCCACATCAGAGCAGCGGCATTGGCAGCAAGGACCCCCATCTCTGGCGGAGCCAACGGCGACACGAACCAATACCAAAACCCACAACCGCCCACCACCAGAAGATAGCAACACCAACAACACCGAAAACATGTCGCAGTTCCTGCAAGACCTGTGGGAGTCCATATTCATCCCCGGACCCACCCCATCGCTCCTGATCGCGACCAACGTCACCTTCGCATGCCTACAGGTTGTTCTCTTCGCGTTGCTCCTTGCGACCTACAGCATCCACTTCATCATCCTATCCTTCCTGAGCGGTGGCCTCTGGTACGCCATCAACTGGTTCGCGCGGGAGCTGCAGGCAAACCATGACCGGGAGGTGGCGGAAAAAGCGAGGGCCGCCCGCAGGACGGCTGCCGGGGGGAGGGCAGACACGTCTGCCGAGAGTGAGACCGAGGTGGAGACGGTGCTGACGAGAAGCAAGACCAAGGCTCAGCCGGGCCCGGCCGCCGCGAGCAGGGACGCCGAGGTGCAGGGGACCGGCGTCGGCGAGGTGAAGCCGCGCCAGTCTCAGCAGTCGCAGCAGTCGCAGCAGTCGCAGGGTAGCAAGTCGAGCGCAAGCACCGAGGACGAGTGGGAGAAGGTCTCGGAGTACGAGAGCGACAAGACCAAATGAGGGAGGGCACATTGTTTTTGAGTGAGCGGGCGAGAGTGATGGGAGCAACGGGGCCGACTTGGGATGGTCCGCTGGCGACCGAAACGTGATGGGCCTGGACGGACAAGACTGGGACAACATACGGCCCTTCCACCCGCCAGTATCATATCTGCGCCCTTTGTACATAAAGCAATACTTCGGTCTCTGTCTGAAGCATTGCACGACCTGCCCCTTGAGCGCGTCAAACCGGCATTTTGGATAAGCTACTTGTGAAGAACCTTGCTTGCCGTGCACTCGCCAAACAGTCCGAAGTATCTGCAAAGTAGCCAAGTCATCACATGACTCCCGACCTGGTCCGTGCCCGCTCGCCTGTCTCTGAATTTGGAGCTCCCGGGTCGCGTCTCTAACTATCAGGTACTGCCCAAGCCAGCCTTGCTCGCGACCATTTCAACATACGGTAACAAGCAGTCAACTGGCGAGGTGTTTATCCCGACCGCCTACCTCCAAGATGAAGCTCGTCAGGTAAGCTCTTCCCGTGTCCTCCCCCATCCCCCCCCCGAACTCCACTTCTTTCTGTTCTTTTCTCTTCTCCATATCCTCTGCACCGTTTGTGCTGAACCAGCTGCCTCAAAGCATCGCGAACCAACCGCGCCATACCTCGAGGCTAATCATGGACCCCATGCTAGATTTTTGATGAAATGCGCCAACGAGACGGTGACGATCGAGCTCAAGAATGGTAATTCTCCTAGGGCTGCAACCGCCGCTTAGCTCCCCTTTCCCTCGGTGGTGGCCGCATGTGATATTGATGCTGATCTGTCTTGCTCAGGCACCATCGTCCACGGCACAATCACGTCCGTCTCCCCACAAATGAACACGGCTCTGCGCAACGTAAAGATGACCCCCAAGGGTCAGGACCCTGTCCAGCTCGATGCCATGAACATCAGGGGCTCTACCGTCCGGTACTACATCCTGCCCGACTCCTTGCCGCTTGATACGCTGCTCATCGACGACGCGCCAAAACCGAAAAACAAGGCGCGCAAGGAGGCCGATCGTGGGGCAGGTGGTGGCATGCGCGGTGGTCGCGGTGGAAGGGGCGGCGGTCGCGGGAGGGGCGGTGGCCGCGGCCGGGGCTTTGGCCGGGGGCGATAGGTGGGAAGTGGTGTTGTCTGGACCGAGCCGTTCGTATGACAGACGGGGCTGGCGGGTCGGAAAAGGGCCAGGCGCGCAGAGCCCCAGCGCGTGTCCTCGTCAAGGGTTGCCAGAGCTGGGCCAGGCTCATGCGATGTGACATGGAATCTTGGGTCGACTTGCCGCCCCTACATTTCTACACGGCGACCAACCAGGCTGTGACAGGCACAGCAGTGGCTTAATTCGCTGGGTACGGGTTGAGTTTTGCCGGTGGCACGGCGCCTCCGTCCTGGCGTTGGCGACGGAGAGCAGGAAGATTGAACTTATCAGGACAATCACGCAGCGTCGCCTCAAACAATGAGAGAAGGATGGATGTATCTGCCTGAATCCTAAGAAAGAGAAAGCGTCTCATAGTGCGTCCTTTTTCCTCCCCTTAGATGCTAGTACTGGGCTCGTGGCTGCCGCTGCCGCTGACGCCGCCGTTGTCATCCCTCCAAATTCTAATGATCTGAAGCTTCTCCCACCCGGCCTGCTTGCCGCTGTCCCCAACGGTCAACACCCGCCACGTCGGCCCGAAGCCGCAAATCCTCGCCTTGACATCCTCGGGCTTGTTACCCGCACAGAGAAGCAGGTACGCGCAGCCCCTCGCGCTCAGCGCCCCCGGCAGCGCTCCGATCAGCCGGTCCGTGATCTCCATTCCGTCCCTGCCGCCCGCGTACGACAGAGACAACAGGTACGAGTCGCGATCAAATCTGGCGCTCGCGCTCATGGTACAGCTGTCCGTCCCAGCCTCCCCGATCCCTCCGGCGGTCAGCCGCTCGTGGTCCTGCGCCGGCAGTTCGTCCGTCGGCACGTACGGTGGGTTGAAGACCAACACGTCAGCGCTGCCGGGTCGCAGCGATGCCACGAGATCCCCCCTCACAGCGCCCAGGAACATCCCGTGCGTGGTCGGGTTGTCAGCGGTAGCGCGCGCCGCCGTCGCCGCTGTCGCCGCGCATGCAAAGGCGTTGACGTCGACGCCCAGTGTGAGAACGCCGCGCGTGCCGAAGATGGGCTGCGCGTGCGCGTGGACAAAACTCAGCACAACGCCCGAACCAGTGCCAACCTCGACGACCAGGGGCGGTGGTGGCGGCGCGAGGTGGTTGCTGCCATCGTCGATCCTGGGCGCGCCGAACCGCTGCTGCAGAAAGGCGGTTTCTGAGGGGGAGGAGAGCGTGTCGAGGAGAAGGAACGAGTCCTCTGCCGGCTCATAAACCCTCGAATAGGACACGTGCGAGGTGTCTGGCGTGGGGAGCATGGCTGGCTGGCCCGCGCGGGTGTTTGATTGTGTTTGCGAAAAGAGAGGAGGGCCTGCACTTGCTGTCGTCGAGACCGAAGCATGAAAAAAAGTTTGCCAAGCACGTGATGCGTTAGAGTCACCCTCGATCTCCCGGCCCGTTTAGGCACAGGAAATTGCAACATCATCACCTCCAATTCAGGTAAGGCCTACGAATGCAGTGGCGTCGATACGCCTTATGCAGGACTTTCAATCAGCCGAGGCTGGTCTTTACTTGGGCACAGGTCGTCGTTCAGGGCTTCTCTACTTCCCTGACAACACCTTGTCCAAAGCAGCTATGAACGTGTTTACTTCATCGACTACATCCTCATTCAGTCAGGACTGCGCTGGCACGATAGGTAATACATGCCACTTCCAGGAAGCGGGCCTTTTTGGGGGGGGCAAAACTCACGAGTATTATAATGTACCATACTCACCCTCACAACACCATCCTGCCCAAGACCCAGAGTCTCGTGAACGAGCCTGTTCGAGTAGAAAGCACCCCATCTGAAGCCAAATCTTGTCCCCTTCTCCACCGACTCGACCAGCTCCCTCGAGTCCCAACCACTCACAGTGAAGCTAATCGTCGGCACCCTGACCGACCCATCGGCGCTCGTCTCGCCGCGCACTGTGACACCATCTCTCCCGTTGAGGTACCCCAGCAGCCTACCCTGCAGCTCTGCCTCCTGCGCAAAAATGGCCTCCCAACCTACTGACCCAACATACGCCGTTACGGCCCCGATGGCCCCGACCAGCTCGTAGCTGGCGCCAGCCAACCCGAGCTTGTTCTCGAGCGTGGCGTGCGGGTTAAAGAAATGGCCGAGACTGTGCATCTGTGCCTGCGCAGATCCGGACGCCGCGAACATCATGGCGATATGCGGGCCGTACACCTTGTACCAACTGAACGCGTAGACGTCGACTCCGAGAGCGCGAACGTCGACGCGCCGGTGTGGCGCGTATGCGACCGCATCGACGCACACCAGCGCCGAGGGGCTGGCCGCGTGGGCAGCAGCGCTGATGGCCTTGATGTCGTGAATCGTTCCTAGAATGTTGCTTGCGTGCGTGCACGTCACGAGCCGCGTCCGCGACGACAGAAGGGGCTCCAAGTCAGAGGCAAGGAGCTTGGGCGAGGACGAAGGGGCGGTGGGCCTCCACCACTTCAGGACCAGGTCCTGGCGCTTCGCGAGGTCGACCCAGGGCGCGATGTTTGCCTCGTGATCGATGGCTGAGACGATGATTTCATCGCCCGGCTGGAAGGCCAGCGCGGAGGCAAAGTTGCGGAAGAGCTGGGTCGTTGAGGCGCCCAGGACTGCATGGTCGGCTACGTCAGCAATGGTTGCCTGGCGGGATGGTGACGGCGAAACGAGACGTGCCTATCTCTTCGCGAGAGGCGTTGATATACTTGGCCGCTGCCTGGTAACCGTCTTCGTATCTCGAAGTAGCCTTCTTGCCAACATCATACGTGGCGCCGAGCTGCACGTTGGAATTGATCAGGTAGTCGCGTATGCTAGGTCGCAAGGCGGCACATTCTGTCAGACGCGGTTCCTGTCGAGGCAGTTGTGCAAAGGCCGGGACTATGGCGTGCAAAGGTGTCTAGGACGTCACTTACGACTCAACGACAGCTCCGAGCACTTGGCTACCACCAGCATTATCAAAGAACACTTGGTCCTGGCTCAGGGCTGGGAAGTTGGCTCGAACTTTCTGCACGTCCATGGTCGATGTGAGGACTTGTGTTTGTGAGGGTGTGTGTATTCCGACGTGGCCTGTGTGGCACAAGGCATCGTGACGGGCATGATCTCGCGGACGCGGGCCAACACACCTTCCAGTTCGGGAAATGGTTCGGGGCACTTGAGGGGTTCCACACCATTGACGGCGGCTCGTCATCGGCTCCGCCCGGCGCCGCCGACCGATGTTCCCCTATGAACCAGAACCGCACAACGACGTTCTCGAAAAGCCGCGAGTGACGTCTTGTCAATCACGGTACACAAATTGCTCAGGTATCCGCTCCGCGGCCACTGCATCAATCTAGTACCTCCCGGATATATATAGAACTACACAATAATATCTTAAGGACAACGGGAGGTTTCCCAGAGGTCAACCTTCTTCAGACAACCTCTTAACTTTCACTAATATTAATTCTTAACCTCCTTAAGGGTAATCTCCCAATGCCCTTAAACACAGTCTCCTAACCTCCTATAAGACAACTTCCTAACATCGTATACGATAACTTCTCATATTCTTTAATTTTTTTAATAAAAAGAAAGAAGAGAGAAAAAGAGAGAAAAAGAGAGAAAAAGAGAGAAAAAGAGAAAAAAAAGAAAAAAAGAGAAAAAAAGAGAAAAAAGAAAACACTTTCCTAACATCTTATAAGGTAACCTCTTAGCCTCCTACTATATAACCTTATACTGTGTTAGATTATAAAAATAGGGAAGGAAGTTATAAGGACTTAATTGTAATATATTATTTCTAAGATGTAGTGCTGTAACGATGTTAATGTATGTTACTAACCGCTTCTTCCTTATAACGTCTCCAGTCCAGCCTGCGGTGACCACATGCCTGGCCGCGCAGTGTGATGGGATGCGGTGCACAGCGCGTGAGAATAAGTCTGCTATTTATACAGCCTCGAGAAGATTGCCACCGAGAGAGCCCTGGAGTGAAACCCTGAAGGCTGTGCGCCGGTCTCGAACATTGAGCCTCGGGCCACCAATCGTAACCGTCTCGTTGGGTGCCTTTCTTTGTCTTGAGAGTTCTCGACAGTCGTTGCTTATTTTTGCTCCATGCAGCATCGGTCGACCGATGGAGCAAGGTTGAATTTGTGAAACCAGCGATTCAGCGTTTTACTGCGGGACACCTGCCCTGCCAGCTACCAGCTTGGAGCTGTAGAGGTCCGCGGGTGATCATGGATCAAGGAGCCTTGCGCGGAGACTGAGCACGGCAAGTAATCTGTATTTACGGCAGGCGCAGATGATGGCCAACCCAGAAGGGATCGTGCCTGCGGTGCACTTTGCGGGGACGACAGAGCAATTCACCGAGGTCTCGGCTGGATTTGGCTAGAGCCGTAGCGGGTGTAGTACCACGACGCCTCCGCGTCCAGAGAAGTCTGGGCCGCCCAACGCCGGCCGGGCCTCATTGATCCGCCAGTGTCGCCCATGGAGTGAAGGAGGAGCGTATAACCGCCACCGAGACGTGACGGCTTGGACGAGGCTTGACCGGCGAAATTGCACTCCCGAAATGCCGGGCGGCACGAGCCGGAGATTCCCCGAGGCAGGCTGGCTACCCAACCAATAGAGGAGAAAAAATGGCCTTCTGTAGCAATCGGTCTTCTTCGTCTTGCTTGGGCCTGCCATACGCATGAGACTAGATTGCAGGTTCGTTTCCAGGATTCACGGGCGCCGGCTCACACTGACAGAGCTGTGTTGGTACGGCGGCGGCAGGTGGGGTGACGACAAACGAAGTGGTCGACGCCGTACTCTGTTACTGACGGTAGTAGTATGTGGCGTGTATGGGCGCATCTTGTTCTTGCGTCGGCACTTTTTAGCACTGTGAAGGGAAACGGTCTCCAACCCGGAGGATGAGGTTGCGCCGGGGTGAAGGGGCCAAGCGCGTTCAAAGCCTCGAGCCGGATAGGCCCCCCTATCCAGTTGCATTGGCCGGGTCTCTGGGCGGCACTCATCAGGTGAGCGAGGGTGGAAGATTCGTACAAGGCGGACAAATGTGGCCGGCGTCGCGTTGGTCTGCCTGCCAATGCTGCGCCGGGGCTTCGTGGGGGGCGGATCTGCCGTTCAGCAAGTGGTGCGAGAGGAGGAGATAGGACAAAATGAAATCCTACGGGGAGCTGAAGGAGACACAGTCAGATTGCCATGAACTGTACGCCATGTGACGGAGAATGAGACGACGGAGTATCCGTTGTCTTGTGACGCAGCCTGCGCAGGTTCGCCCAGGCGAATACGACCTCACAAAAAGCCAATTATGCTGGGCCAGAAGAGTGATGGGCGAGTTTGCCTGCCTTGTCTTCCGCCCTGCCTGCCTGTGCAGGACCACAGGACTGTCATGGCCGGGCTGTACCGAGCGTTGGCAAGTCTGTCTGTGAGAGCGAGTTTCGCTTGTTGGTCCCGTCTTGACTTCATGTCTGTTTCTATTTCTCTCTCATTCTTTTATCCCCCCCCCTCCCGGCTTCTCTTCTCCGGAACCGGTGCTACTATACTGTGTTCCTGACATAGCAATGTTCCGATGAGTCTCTGGCCGGGAGAGACCAGCTCGCCAGCTGGTACAATCTCTGGGCCTGACCGGAGACGCTCGGGTCCACATTACCAAGAGTCGGCCAGCAACGAAGAGTCGTAAGAAGCCTGTTTCCACCTTTTCACGGAAGGACAAGTATGCTGGGCCGAGCCGAGCCAACCACTGGCAGGATCTGGGCGCCGTGTCCGCCTCCCTGGCTGGCCGGCGAGTGGCTCACAGGCAGGCAAGGTAGGTCAGAACGCACAAGGGAGTAGAGGAGGGTTTCTCGCGGGTTGAGACTCGACTGGGGTGCACAAGACCGACCAGCACGTCGCAGTGGCGGATCCGCCTGACTTCTTATAACACTATCAATGCGCAGGCCGCCCAGTACGTGTTGTACGTGCGGACTATGCATGCAGCCAGCCTCATCGAGCACCGTACGTTTTGTGACGTATCACTGCTCCCTCTGGTTGAGGTTTCCCCGAGGCCTGCCTATGGCCTGCGTGGAAGAGTGGCGGCCCCTGTTGCTGTTGCGACGGGGGAGCGACACCGCCTGGGTCTTTTCCAATACGTGCTGGATTTGTAGAGATGAAGACAAAACCTCGCACCTCTGGTGATAAGCGGCCTCGGATGGTTGTCGGCTGTTGTTCTCGTCCTATGCTTCAAGTGCATCACGAGTCACGGCCCGGCAGCCTGACAGCAAGTCTAGAGATTTCGTGTGCTTCTTACATCACCGCCCGCGTGTTCTGGTCGAGGTACTGTGGTGGTTCGCTGAATGTACTAGATGGCAGGCAGCGGGCTGGCATCTACCCGGCAGCGTGGGCGGTGTGTTTCCCCACGGCGCTGGCCGGTTGGGGGAAGGCTGGCAGGTACAGACGAGTACATTTTCAGCCTGCCTCGACCTGATACTGACCCCGCAGGCGGTCACAAAAGGAAGAGACGGCAGCGAAAAGAGTCCGCCAAAATGAGCTGAGGAGCCAATCCGACGGGTTTCATTGCTTACACTACCAGCCAGCCCTTGCCTTGCCTGGAGCTGGCTTACTGTGTGGGAGGCACCCGGATCTCCAGCGCATTGTTCGGAGCCTGGCTGAACCTGAACCCATGCCTGACTGCTGGGATACTAGCGGGTGAGTCGGGCCCAGAGCTGGGGCTGCTGTGTTGCGATGTGTTGTGCTCGATTGCAGCTGACGAGCGGGGCCATGATGCGCTGGATGGTTGTATGCCGGGCGCTATGGGTGCTGCCGGTGGAACTGGATGGGCTGGGTGCTGTGATGTGTTGTGCCGTGATGTGTCGTGATGTGTTGTGATGTGTTGTGATGTTTGTGTGTTGTGCCACGCCGTCTGGGCAGTGGGAACGGTACATGCGTGTACAATTGGGGGAAGGGGGGCCCAGAGCTCTCCCGTCTGATGTCGTTCTCGGCACCCCTGTCGATGATCCTCTGCTGCAGCTGCACGGGCCAATAGATAAGTATGGATTAGCCTCGACGTGAGAGGTGGGGTCCAGCTGACAGGGGAATTAATTGATTTCAAAAGGTCGTCTGTGCCCGCCCGCTGGGCCTGGGGACTGACTGACTGCCTGCCCATGCATTATGTGCCAGCCAGTATTGGCAATCGACAACGGAGCTTGTTGGATTATTGTGGACTGGCCTGTACCCAGCACACATCAACCTATCGAGATGAGGCGAGGGTGGTCGGTGGTCGGTGGTCGGTGGTCGGTGGTCGGTGGTCGGCGAGGGTCTGAGTGCATCCGGATGCAAGCACAAAAGATGATATTCCGACTGTGTCAAAGTTCCGAAACCTGGAAGTGAACCTTGCCGAAGCTCGCAACACTCGGCTGACTTTTCCCGTCATCAAAACTGCTCTGACTCGGCAGCGACCAGACAGCTGCCCCTCCTATCCCCAAACAAACTCGTGGTCCACGGCGATCAGCACGGCTCATTTACCGCGGACGAGGCAGGCAAGCGGTTCGGTATTTTGCCCTCTTCCTCTCAGTCTCTCGCCTCTTGTTAGGGCCGCCTTACCACTTGAATGACGCCTTTCCTTCCTGGCCTGCAGCTGCTCCCGGTCATTACCTCGGCTCACTAAGCCTCTATCCACCCATTCTTTGACGAGCTGGTCAACTGAATCATCCCATCCACCCACCAGTCGAGTAGCCAACGCTCAGGGCTACGAAGCTCTCTGCGCTGCGTGCCATGACTGCCGCGCCATCTCCCTCACGAATCATCGCCTCCTCGTCCTGCCGTGGCTCGTCCTCTCTCCGCCCTGCACCAAGGAACACACCCACGGACGTGATAAGAACAGGCCAGGACAGGTTGCCAGCCCAGGCCACTTGGCACTGTCGCTGATTGCATTTGTTTTCGCTACCGTCTGGGCGGATTGCTTCTCCCCCCCCGGGGCCCCCCGGGGGCATCGTACTCCCAACTGGCGCAGGTCCATGCAGGGCAGGGCGGAGGGAGGGATCAGAGGCCTTCGCATTGCATCGCTTGGGCCGACCTCGACGTCGCAAATGTTTGGGCTAGATACAGTTCGGTGGTCCAGTAGTGCAGCTCTGTGCCCGCCAGGCTGGATGGGACCTTGGATGGGACCTTGGATGGGTCATCTTGTGTGCCTGTCCTCTGCAAGGTGTGGCGCGCTCGTGAGCAGCCCCATCCCCAATCTGTGTCCATATCCATGTCCTTGCCCGTGTCCATATCCTTCCTCTCCATGTCCGACCATGCGTTGCGCCCCCCCCCCCTGCCCATATGTGCACAATTTAGTCTGTATTCAGTTAACTCGGTTGCTTGTTAGTTGGTCAAGTCAGTTCTATCCTTTAGTCAGTCCAGTCCACCAGTCAGTCAGTCAGCCAATCAGTCAGTCAGCCAATCAGTCAGTCAGCCAATCAGTCAGTCAGTCAGTCAGTCCATCAAGCAAAAATCAGTCTGGCACTATAGCATTTACTACCTACCCACTGTACCTTGGTATATGTAGGTACATACCTACCTACCTGGGTAGGCAGGAATGGAGCTCTGCCCAGCCAGTCATGGTCTCTGAGCGGTTCCCATAGTGTTCTCGCCCTGCTTTGGCTGGTGTGCCCCCCAGCCTGCCGCCTACTTGTAAAAGTAGGCAATTCATTTACGCAGGCTGCCCCGTCAATCCTGGCCCTTGTCTGGGCCGACATGTTATTACTGCGTCAAGTAGCAGCCCGCCGCTCCACCTCTTTACATCCCTGTGCGCCTGGTCTACCACGCTCCCACTGGTGCCCCCTCCCTCGTTCCCGTCTACCCTTCCTGTCCGCCGTGCCGGGGCTGGGCTGGGCTGGGCTGCGTTGGAGTGTTGCTGGTCTGGAGTGGTCTGCACCCAGCTTCTCTGCGGTGTCCTGCACTGCACTTGCACCGCTGCGACACATGGACCCCTCCTCCTCCCCACACATGACTGACAGACGGGAGTGCATTGGCATCTGAGACTCTAACGCCCCGTCTCTCCCACGTCCTGCCCTTTCTCCTCCTTCCTTCCCACCTGGTTTTATTCCCTCGCCTCCTCGGAACTCCCTCTCACCCTGGCTGGCCTCACTCCGTCTCTACAATCCTGAGGGCATCACCGAGCAGCGGCTGACACGCCAGACAAAGCCCAACGAGCCGCAACCCAGTAGCCCACCCCAGTGCCGCTGCCCTCTCTCTGCCTGCACTCCCCCTGCCTCATGTAGTGTCTAGGCCGCATCCGGCAGCAACCCAACCCACCTTACCTCGGCCATAACATCACCACAACCGCCAGCAACCAGTAACACCACGCTGCTACTACTACTATTACTGCCCGGCTGGAAAGCCTCCGTGGAGAGCGCGCCCCCCGTCTGCGGTCGTTTGTGCTCATAGTCTCCCAGAACAACATATCTGTTTCTCCCCGGGTGGCTCTCCCTGCGCTGCCGCCTTCCAACCCTGGCTGTCGACCCCCATACCGACTGACCCCGTCCCGCGGCTGTCGTCCATCTAAGCACACACACGCACTCACACACACACGCACACAACGCGATAGCATGGACGACGATGCCATGGACTATGAAATGCAACGCCACGATCCGCACCCTCACGTTGGACCACGGCTAGGAGGTGGTTGTCCGGCACTGGCTGGTTGGCGCGGCGAACAGTATCGAGGCCCGTGGCAGGCACACCGGGGCTGGAGCCACCAGTACTTCCCGCCAGTCTCGTCAGATGCCTTTCTGCATCCTCACCACCACCCCCACACGCCCTCCTTCCTGCAGCACTGGCCTAACAACACCATCAGTAACGCAAGCAACACCACGCCGCACCTTGGCCTGCCAGCGTCGCGACCGGCAGATTCAAATCACGAGGGTTCCTTCAACCACCAGATCCCAGACTTCACCCCGCTACCTCCAATCTCGGCCCAACAGCCCTACTCCCCAGTCACCTTCGTTCCCCCAGCACCACGTCCCGCCCAGCGAAACCCGCAGATCCCCCAGGGCCCCGGGGACTTCCAACATATCCTGCACTCAAACCAGGGCAGCCCGAACCCCGCGACGGAACCAGCCGAGGGCGGAGCACCACGCCCGGAACCTCAACCCGCATCCAGGGCTCCCCAACTCCCTGCGTCTGCAAACCCCTCTGAGCCTAGCAACGCTTCCTCTGGTCACGACAATGACGGGGGCAGCTCTTCTCGCCAGTCTCACAACCCTCAGCTCCGCGCAGCTGGCCACGGCTTCCCCCCGGGTCACTCGGATGTGAACATGCAGCCACAAGCCAGGCTCCCCCCGCCGGCCTCAAACACGAGACCTTTGCCTCAGGATGCCGTCTCGAGGAGGCCCTTGAATGCGGCGTACAGCTCCCGTGACAGCTTCGCGTCTTCGGCGCCTGTTTCCGTCGGTTTGAGATCTCGATCAGGCGTGGTACCCACCGAGGGGAGCAGTGATGCACCGGCGTCTCCGGGGTCTAGTTTGGATGACGACAGCGATCCAGACGAGAACGGCCCGCGTTTTCATTATGCCGGCCTTCGCAGTGTCCGGCAAGCCCAAATTCTTCGTGGCCAGATGTCCAACAAGCGGGTCGCTTCCCAGAGGGCCATCAAAGCTCTACAGAACGTGGGGATCGAAGGCCTGCCTGAAAATGAGAGAAGTGAGCCATCACCCCAATGAACTCATTCCCGTTCGTTCGGATTTATTCTGCGTTGAAAGCTGACCTGTCGAAGCTTGCGTGATTTGCTACAACGACTTTGGCGTGCCCAGCCCGGAAGGCGTCAGTGAGCATCCTCTGCGTCTGCCCAAGTGTAAGCACGTCTTCGGCAACCACTGCATCCTCAAGTGGTTTGAGGATGCCGATAGTTGCCCATACTGCCGGGATAAGCTGCACTCGGAGCCCGCGCCGCCGAGCAGGGAACTATTGCGGAGGACATACCAAGTCGCCAGGGTCGACACGGAGCTAAGTATGCCCGCATACCGCAGGGCGATACAGGCTCTGAGGAGGGACACCCCTGGTGTCGATATGTACCATCAGTATGCCATGCATTCGCGCGGTTCCCAGCCTCCCCCTGAGGGCCCTCACCGGGAGGCTTCAGCTGCTGGCGGTCGCCGAGCGCCGCCCGAGGACCCGAGCGATGCCCAGCGAAGACAACGCCCTCGGCACGATCTCTCGCGGGCACTCGATCAGCGGCACGGAGGCTTGCTCCTCACTGGCGCGGTCAGCGAGCAGAGATTCGATGCTTCCAACAATGCCTCACAGCAGCATAGTCCGGTCCGTCAGCCTTTCTCCCCTTCCCAGTCATACAGCCCAGCCCAGCGTGATCACCTACCTGATCTCTGGCCTCACAGAACGCTAAACACACCGGCTTTGCAGCAGTCAATCTTTCCACGCAGGTCCAGCATACCACATCAACCGCACAATGCCCTTCACCCTGCCGCTCTCGCGCCCCTTGGACCCGGTTCTTCAGGCTTCTCGAGCTACGTTCCCTCGAGTCCTCCCGCGAACAGCTCATCGGCTGGCTACCCCACGCCATTGCCACATACAGGTAGCTATCAAAACTATTCTGGCCCGCTTGGTGGCAGTGGTCTGCAAGCACCATCGTCAGCCGAGCTTCCTCTCCCAACACCATTTCCGGGACCACCTCATGCAGCCTTCGCACAACAACTCCCCCAGGTCCAGTTTCGAAGCTCTGCCTACGCGACATTTAATCTTGGCGCAGGGTACGGGCGACCAGGGCACAGTGTGAGCATGGAGCACAATGGCTTTTATCCTCCGAACTAGTCCCTGAGGAATCCAGAAACTGTATGCTGTGGCATCTCGTACGAAAGAAGGATCGGCTCATCTGAGCACACCACCAGTGGAAAGGATGCAAATTATCACTGGGAGAATTTTCATCCCTGACAAAGCACGTCGAGCTGGGTCCAAATCAGCACTTTAATGCCCACGCAACCAAAACCAACCCTCCCCGAGGGCGGGGGGCGGCCGGAGTCATTAAAGTTGAAGCGCACGTACGAACGAAGAGGACCGAGACGGTCAACTAGCCAGCCAGTCAGTCCGCCACCGAATCAAGCGGTATATGCGGCGGACAAACACTGGCTCTGACTTTACCAAATCGAGTTGTGGCCGCTGTTCTTGCTTTTTTTGTTCTGGGTGGGGGCATAGCACAACCAGGGCGTCCTCGGCATATAGATCGTATTTTCTTTTCATCTCTTGCACTTCAAGCATCGGAAAACTCTCGTGGTACGGCATACGAGCTCCCCCCTGTCGCTCACCGGCCGACCCTCACATGGGCTTTTCTACATTATCACATTGAATTTCTGTCATTCAAGCGGCATTTGGGCGGGCATAAGCAGGACAGGGCAGAGCTTTTTGTTTACCCCTTTTCCATCATACAAACCGGAGTTTCGGATGCGAACAGGAACGGACCCACATGGTGGTTTTGTGCTTTGGGGGCTTTGAGTGGTCAAGAGCCTACCCTAGCCTAGGTTGATATATCACAAATACAAGAAGCTATCACCTTCTTAATACCAGGCGAAGTTATCAGGACGGGGAGAAGAAGGCTGGACTGGGATAGCGCAACGTGTAGGTTAGACTTGCCTCCTATATCTCTAGCGCGAAAGTAAGGCAGGGACTCGTTTACGGGGAGAACCACGGAGCGCGTATCATGACGGTGTGGATGGCGGTCGGATGTGGGCGATTCTGACAACCCGAACGCGGCGACAATACCTCTTCGCGCCCTGACGGAGCGTGTCAGGTGCATCATGCCCTTGGCTTGTACAAGCAGAAATCCGGCTTGAGAAGCGAGGATTGATTCGGCGGAAAAGCCATTCCACAGACATTCTTGCAGCCTACAGCCAGCCACATTAGAAGTTGCCTCAGTATGCGTGATCACATGCCTTATCACTGTAACACTCCCACACCTTGAATGATTGGAAGATGGTAAACAATACTTGTGGCTTACCTGTCTTGTTAGTTGTTCTGTAGGCCATCTATCTAAAGACACTATGCCCTTAGCTGGTTATCTCCTACATCTAGGACGCTGTCGCAACGAGGTTGGGGGATAGATGCCGTGGCCAAGCAGCGGACATCTTAGCAAGTAATCACATGGTACTGGTACTTGTTCTAATACTCTGGTTGATCTTACTCCCTCTTTATATAGCAGAGCAGCCCACCCAGCAATTTCGATCACTAGAGGACCTTCAAAAACATACGCGAATGGATTATCTGCTCTCCTTTCTCAGTACGCATTAAGATACTCATCAACAGCAGCCATTAAGCATGATAAGCAGTCAAAAGAAACCGTAAACTTCATCAGGAGATCCTATAACTTGCTTGTCTACTACTGTACTGCCCATTGGAGGTTTTCCCAAATCAGCCCTTGCTATAGATGTTGTGGAGCGGCCCTGCAAGAGTGTACATCACGAGTACTGCCCTGATGGTTGCCATGCAGATACTGTGCCGCCTGGCGAACATCCGAGCGAAGCTCGTCCGTCAATAACGACACGCAACGGTCCGTGGGAAGTGACCTGTGTATGATCAGGGTGACCTGTCCAACTCCACGGCGACGGAAAGAGCTGGAGAGAGTGCAAGGGTGCTCGATAGGTTGACATACATCCATACTTGGGCCGAGGACACCGGTTTTCTGGAAACCTCGCCGTAAACTCAGAAGCTTGATTTCAAGACGCTCGGCGGTGCCCCAGTCTCCTGCTATGCGATATGAAGTAAAGTAATACGAAAAGTTCCCAAAGCGAAATTCGACAACGCCTAGCTGTCATATGAGGTGGCCCAACGAGCCAGGCAGGTAATCCGATGATAAGAGCTCCAACGCTCCCCATTCCCTGCTTCGGCTTGCCCGCCATCCTAGACCCTGAATTCAACCATGCCCAAGGCAGCCGGCTCCATCTCCAGCGTGTAAGCAACTCATGCAGTGTCACGATTTCTCAGTCTCGCCCAATTATCGGTCCATCTTCTCCATGTCTTTGGGAGAGGGGTCGCCGATTCCGTCCTCTTGGATGGCAAACAGACAGTCAGCCTCGGGAAGACAAGGGCTGTCATAGATCTTCGCAATACGAGTCTCCCCACGGCCCTTCTTCAGGCTGAGACGGGTTGTGGATGCGTGGGCAATGATGTTGCCGCCAATTGGTTTCTTGGGGTCTGGGTTGAACATGGCAGAGGGGCCACCATCTACCTGAGCAACGACCTGGTTTGTGATGACGACGGCAATGCCGAACTCGTCTGCCAGCCGCTGCAGCGTGCGCATGAACTTTGCGAGATGGGTCTGCCGGCTGCTGAGCTCTCCTCGGCCCAGGAAATCCGTCCGGTACAGCGACGTGGCTGAGTCGACAACTAGGAGGGAGAACCTGGTCTCGCACATCATGGCCGCGGCCTGGTTGAGCAGTTGCAACTGGTGGTCTGAATTGTAGGCTCTTGCGTATGCAACGTTGTCAAGCACTTCCTCGCCGGATAGACCATAGCGATTTGCGACAGACAGCAGGCGCACGGGCCGGAAGGTTCCCTCGGTGTCGATGTAGAGACATTTGCCCTCGCCACCACCCATGTCGAAGGGAAGTTGGCAGGTGACGGCCAGGGTGTGACAGATTTGCGATTTGCCTGTACGGAACTCGCCGAAGATCTCGGTGACACTGCCAGTCTCGATACCACCGGCGAGAAGGGTGTCGAGATTCTTGGAGCCGGTGGAGATGGAAATCAGCTCGCTACGGCGTTGATGCATCTCGGTTGCGGTGGTGAAGCCCATAGGAACGAGCTTCGATGCTGTGCCGGTGGGGGTCAGTGTCTGAGCAGGAAGGATCGCCTCGCGAACCGGGCATTGCTGAGGTGGGAAACTGATACCTACCTTCTTGGAGGATTTTGTTTGCCTTCTGCTCGGATATGCCTTTGATCTGTTCAAGGTTCCTCCGCGGCGTGTAAGCCACAGACTCGACGGTGTTGTAGCCCCCATCTACGATGAGCTGGATATCACGCTTGGTGAGACCACCGAGGCCCTACACAATCGACACTTGTGAGCAATAGATCCTCGGGAATATGCCCCCTAGGATTTGCCGTGCCCCTGAAGACTCACCTCGAGAGCTGCCAGTGGCGTGGGTGCACCTGGGCCAGTCATGCTCTCATCGCCCGCCTGCGCCTCATCGTACTCTTCCTCTGTCTGGGTCATTCTTGCGATCAAAAAAAGATTGCTGCAGATGCTGGACAAATCAGGGGCCAAGATGACCGCGTGGACTGCAAAAATCCACAGCCACAGTACGGAGTGATGCGCAATGTGTTTTCAGCGGCGGAGGTGAAGTTGATGGCAAAGTTGTCAGGATTCCAAAGTGTTGACGCGGCTGGGATAACGCGACGCGGCTGGCCACGCTCACGGCGAGGCGCCAGGTCACATGGGGCAAGTGCAGGCAACAGGCAGCAGGCAGGTACCTCCCTGGACCCCTGCACAGCCGGCCCAGCTACGCAGTACAGCGACTCCGCTGGAGCAACCCATCCAGATCCCCCCCAATGCAGATCTCCCCGTCCCCATACAAACTGCTCCATGCCATCCCGGACGCACTAGTACGCATCAAAGCTTCGTCAGCAGCCTCATATCATCAATTGGTCTCCGCCAAGTTGCTCTGCCCCCGCAAAATCCGTCGCCAACACACTAAAACGTCACCGCAGCGGGCGCACGACAGATGCTGCCAGGCCCACCAGTTTGCAATGGCGCCGCCGCCTGCAAAACGTCGCAGGCGGGATTTGGTCGCCGACGAGGACCACGATGAAGACAAAAGAAAACAGCCCCCCTCCACCACTACACCCAAGAGGAACAACCTCAACTTCTACTTCTCTTCACCCGCCAAACCATCCAATACGGACAACGACAAGTCTCCCCCACAGTCTCCGAGCCCGCTCCGCAAGTCCTCTCGATCGATACGTGCACCTGCGACTACAACTCAGGTCCAGGCCAATGGAGGTCGGAACCGACCAAGCAGCGCGGCTGCGGCTCAGAACAATGCAAAGAGCCCTGCCAAAAGCAGGAAGAACGTCGAAGAGAAGGTGAAATCCGGAAATATCCAGGCGCTATTCTCTAAGCAGAGTCAGAGAGCCATGACAGAGGGCTGCACAAAAGGCATGGCGAAGAAGGCCGACGCCCAGCCATTGGATATTCTGAGTGACCCGCTCTCAGATGACGAAGAAATCGAAGCACATCGAGCTGTTGGTTCGAGCCTAGTTGGGAGCAGGGCGCACAAGAGAACTGGCGACGCATTTAACTCTGGCACATCTTCCGGGACCGGCGGCCTTGCTAGCCAGAGGTTTATGAAACCTCCAAGGCTGAGCTCGGCTCCGTCAAGCGATGGCGAAGACAAGAGGCCCTGGTCAGAACGATTTGGCCCCTTGAATTTGGATGAGCTGGTGGTACATAAGAAGAAGGTGACTGACGTGCGAAAGTGGCTGGACGACGTGCTGAGCGGTCGTATCCGCCAGCGCCTGCTCGTGCTCAAGGGCTCGGCAGGCACAGGTAAGACCACCACTATTCAGTTACTGGCAAAAGACCTCGGCTTCGAGATTCTAGAGTGGAGGAACCCAACGGGGTCCGCCAGCAATGCTGGAGGTGTCCAGTCCGCCGCGTCTCAATTTGAAGAATTCGTGGGACGGGGGGGCAATTTCGGCCAGCTGGACTTGGACGATGGCGACAATACTGTCCCTCGGCCAGCTAAGCCCCCATCGGAGATGTCACACGAGTCACGGGTACATAAAAAACGAGTTATCCTGGTTGAAGAGTTCCCCAACACCTTCATGCGCTCCGGGACTGGGCTCACGGCTTTCCGGAGAACGGTGATGCAATGCCTCGCCAACAGCACGCCTTCCATGACCGCCTTTGGGCAAGGCGGGCCCTCTCAACCAACCATCCCAATCGTAATGATCGTCTCTGAGACTCTTCTTACAACCACATCGGCATCTGCCGACAGCTTTACTGCACACCGCCTGCTTGGGCCTGAGATCCTCCGCCACCCCGGCACCGGGGTTATCGAGTATAATGATGTCGCGCCGACCTTGCTTGTCAAGGCCCTGGAGCTGATCGTGAAGAAGGAAGCCCGAATGTCTGGGCGACGCAGGACTCCAGGGCCGTTGGTTCTGAAGCGCCTGGCCGAGATCGGTGACGTCAGGAGCGCGATCTCATCGCTTGAATTCCTCTGTCTGAAAGGCGATGGCGATGCAGACTGGGGCTCAAGGGTTGCATTCACCAAGACCAAAAAGACCAGCAGGGACCAGGTCTTGACAAAAGGAGAGCAGGAAAGCCTAGAACTAATTTCACAGCGAGAGGCGAGCCTGGGAATATTCCACGCGGTCGGCAAAGTCGTCTACAACAAGAGGGACGAGCAACCGTATGCAGCAGGATCGGAGGAGGCCATGGCGGAACAGATGCCGCGGTATCAAGAGCAGTTCTCACGACCAAAACGGTCGCAGGTAGCGGTGAGTGCGCTGATTGACGAGACGGGAACCGACACATCCACCTTCATCTCCGCATTACATGAGAACTACGCCCTGTCGTGCGAGCGCAGCGGCCTCTCCGACCCGCACTCATCTGTAGACTACGTCAACAGATGCATTGAATACCTCTCCGAGAGCGATCTTCTCAATCCCTCCTGGGACATTTTCTTTGGCGGCAAGGGCTTTTCGAACATGGGGAGAGACCAGGGTAGCCATATTCTCCGGCAGGATGAGATGGCCTTTGAGGTGGCGGTTCGCGGGCTCCTGTTCTCTCTGCCATGTCCTGTCAAGCGGAAGAGCGCAACATCTGGCAGGGGCGGTGACGCTTTCAAGATGTATTACCCGACCAGCATAAAGCTGTGGAGAAACAAGGAGGAAGTGGAAGGTCTGGTTGATCTATGGGCCTTCAAGATGCTCAAGGGCGAGGACCAGAAGCCGGCGTCTGCAGCCGTGCAGAACGGGAATCCGGGGCTTAGCAGTGGGGCCGCTGCCTTTCGCAGGAACAAGGGCGGCAGCGTGGGTGACTGGGTCGGTAACCAGTCAGAGATAAAGTATGCGACCAGTCCGAACCCAGCGAAGAATGAACGCGAGGAAATGCGGAATCCCGGATCCCCGTTTCTACTGTCGCTGGGAAGTTCGGCGCGTAAAGAGATGGTTCTCGAGAGGCTTCCATACATGGCACATATCATGCGCAGCCGGCGCCCTTCGTCCTGCTCGACGAACGTGCGCGACCTGGACAAGGTGGTGTCGTTCCAGGGGATCGGCCCCCCGGCGAACGCGGAATCGGACGCCGAGGTGGACGAAAGTGTAGGGCCGGTGGGCGAGGCTTGGGCGACGGACAAGCCCACGGAAGACGCGTCACCGAAGAAGAGACGAGTGCCTGCAATAGGAAAACGCGGTGACGATGGTGAGGGTTCGATGATCAGCAGCCTGCAGAACAAGCTTGTTCTCAGCGATGATGATATTGAGGACGACTGATCAAAATGTTTTTAACAAGAAGCCAAGGTCACGGTGGGCGCCGATTCACGTGTACTTGTACCTCAGTGTTGCGTTTGGAATGGCGTTGATGATGGTGGATAGGGGGCCAGGGAATTTTATTTCTTTCCAACCCCACCCACACCCACACCCACTCTCTCTTCTTTTTGTAGCCCCCCTGAGGGGCGCTGTACGGTAGGGCAAGACAATGTAGGGCCATGTAGGGCCATGAACGAGCCCACTTCTGAGCCAAGTCGAGGTTAGTGGGTTCAATACTGTGAATATCTTGTCCCCCTGAATCTGAAATTGAGATGGCCTGCAACATGATTGCAATGGGGAGTAGAGGCCAGCCCCTAGTGAAGATCCGGGTCCGGGTCGGAGCACGGGACGGAGCTGGTCTGGGCTAGGCGAGCTGGGCCGGCCCCACAAGCGGCGAGCCGGTGGCTGTGCAAAATATGTACCACAACAGAATGACGGGCGGCAGAGGCTGCTATACACACTTACTAGTACTCTATCACCCTACCACCGCAACACCTTCAGAAATAAAAACACATGATGGCAGAATCCCTATAGGTAGACCAATTCCAGTCCATATGGTCACCTACTGTACGAGGTTCCTGTATAGAAGGTCCCATATGAGGGTGTCTTGTAGGAGGGCGTCCTTGAGGAGTGAAAGAGTGGCTGCATCGCGGACACCAGAGTAAAGCTCGTACATACCTAGGAACCTAGGAACCTAGGTACTAGTCTACCGCTCTTGTTGAGATTGCAATTGCCATTGCAATTGTACGCAGGTGTGCAAGTAAACAATGTTGTCCATATTGGCAGGCCTGCTGTCTATTTTTACACAGTACATCACCATCCTGTCAGCCAGGGAGTGAAACGAGACGGACACGAAGCGGCCGTGCAGACAGGCCGGGCCGGGTGGTCGTGGTCATTTTTAACAATATTTGACTGTGTCTTGGTCAGCCTCCTTCTCCTCCTTCTCCTCGGCCTCCCGTCCTCCTATCTGCTCCATCAACCCACTGTAGCTGCTATTCCTGCAAGGCCGTGCTCTCTACATGCGGTGGTATGCAGACCCGGACTGGCAGTGGGCACCTGAGGTCTGAGGTCTGAGGTGGGGTCGGTCGCGGGTGAGCTCCCCAAGCACCGCGGGCGTCTCCATCCCTGCTGCAAACCACAAAAACGTGGACTCTGCTGGCCTGTGCGCCAAGCGAGTCGGGGCGGACCAGGATGGCACAGGCCTCCCCCAGCCCGCAAAGCGTCCCTTCCTCTCTCTCGCCCTCTTCTGTTGGCCCCTTCCCTGCTGAAGTGTTGGAGGCTGGAGGCTGGAGGCTACTAGTAGTGTAGAGGTTGGGGGTTGGTGCTTGCCGGCCACTGGCCACTGGCCACTGGCTCTGTCTGGCGCGGGCTGCTGGGCCCTGCTGGGGCCTGCTGGACTGGGCCGGGCCCGGCAGGGCTTGTCGACCGTTTTGTCTGGCTGGATTGAATGAGATGAGGTGAGTGCCTCCTCGTCTCCCTCCTCCCGCGGCTGCTATTCTGAGAAAAGGCTATCCGTCGATCGTCCCAACGTCCAATCCGAATCCAGGCCAACTACACCCTCCCCCTCCGAGCTCCCGGCCTCGACTTGCACCAGCCTGTCTTCAGTCTTTTTTGTCTTTTTCTCCCCTCTCATTCGCAGCATCTCGTCTAATGCCGGTTTCTTATCCGTTCCCTGCCCGCTCCCTCTCTTCGACTCGCAGTTCCAACTCCTGCATTCACGTCCCCGTCGTGTCGTGCCATTGTCTGCATACCTCGACCTCGGACACGACAGCCACATAGATACCCCAGGGTCCAACTCCAGGCCCCTGCATGACGCATATGCGTATTTACTGCCGCTGCCAGCACCAATATCATTGCCAATATCAATACCGACTCATACCCCAGGCGTCGTGCAACTCGTCTGGAGCCGCAGCTCGGCCGCATACCGCATCTTCAACTTGAAGTCGAGCGCTCCCCCCTCCCCGCCGCCGCGACGAGAGCTGGGTGGCCAACCTTAACGTCACAATGAGCCACGATCAGTACGACGACGAAGACTACCAGGACGGGGGCTACCCAAACCCCGAGCAGGCCTACGACGAGCCAAGTAGCTTTGAAGACTCCTACGACGACCGCAATACCCCCAACGATGCCGAAGACCACGATCCCAATGCTTACAACAACCGGGACTATGACGACCCTCCACCTCCACAGGGCGCGTATCCGGATGATCCCCATGCGGATGACTTCGACAGTCCCGGTCTCGATCAAGACTTCACCGGCGACCCCAGGCACATCTCTCAGGTCTATCAGGACGAGGCCGGCGACATCACTGACCACGACCCCATCGCGGAATACCTCAAGAGCAAGGACCCGGACTGGGACGTTCAGCCTCCCGAGACCAAGAACTTGCTGGACCTCCCCGAGGACATCCTCCGCCTGGTTGTCAAAGAGGCAAGTATACCCTCGCGGCTCTGTGCGCCATTCCTCCGTCCGGACCCGCAACGCCGAGCTCCAGAGTCATGCTAACAGTGGGCGGTCGCAGATCACGCACACGAATGACCTCACCTCCCTGGCCCTAACCAATTCGACCCTTTATAAACTTGCAATTCCTCACATCTACTCGCGATTCGACATCGTCTGGCCCGATGCCCACGCCACCACCACCGAGGCCAAGAGCGTCGACGCCCTTACGTACGGCCTCTCAACGCTCTGCCTGGGGAGCTCCTTTGCACGCACGACCACCCGGTTCCGCAACTACGGGGACCAGACCCCGGCGCCTATCAAGTTCGGAGACAACAACTATGCACAACACACGCGCAAGTTCTCGCTCGGAAATGGACCCAACGACTGGGTTGCTGAATACATGATCAACAAGGAGAGTGGCAAGATGCTGGGCACCTTGGTAGCTCTGGCCGTCTCCAAGATGAAGAGTCTTGAGACCTTCATCTGGGACATGCCCACGGGCGTCCTGTCCGACATCTTCATTGCGCTGGGCTCCCTGCCGGACGAGGAAACCCGTGAGTGCATGCTAGAGCGCGTCTGGATCCGGTGGCATGACAACAACGACACTGGCGCGTCCCCTTCTTCCTCATCAAGCCCCGCTCCGGCTGCGCCTCAGGCAGCCGTCGTGCCAGCCGGCAGCACCCTCACGCCCATCGGTATAGCGCTCCCTTCAACTGCTTCGCACCCGGCCCCAAGCCCGCCCATCACCTACTCAGAAAATCAGGTCGAATATCCTACATTCAGCGTCCTGCCGCCCCTCAAGAGCATCACGGTGCTGGATGTGGATGAGCTGGCTTACCTCGACGAGATGGCCGTCCTGGTCGAGCGGTCCAAGGATATTCTCCAAGAACTCAGGCTGGGGGTCTCCGCCAAGGCTGTCCATAAGGACTTTGTGCAGACTTGGGACAGTCCCGAGCTACAGCAGGTAGACCACAACGCGAGGTGGCCGGGGGAGAGCGCCATTGGCGAGAGGAGACTCGGCGGCATTCTGGGCGTTCTCATCGGACGTGTATATGACATCCGGAGGAAGTTACCCAAGGCGAAGCCGAACCCACCCTTGCCCTTGCCTGAAAGTAGCCCCGGGCAGCAAGCTCTGTTGACAGGAGAGTCCGGCGCCCCATCTCAGCCGGCTGGTGCTTCACCCCCGCCATTCTCAGGCGAGCCAAGCCCCGCAGCTGGGGCACCGTCCATCGACACGGAGATGAATTCGAGGCGTTCTTCGGCCCTGAGGGCACCAGGCGCCTCGGGACCTGGCACCCCAGCGAGGAAGAGACTGGACGGAAAGCTCAGGCTGACGACCCTGGAGCTGGAGAGGGTGCCCCTCTCCATGCAGGTCTGCAGCAAGGCATTTGACTGGACCGTGTTGGCCAGTCTGACGATCCTCGATTGTGCCCAGCATGAGAACCTGTGGAAACTACTGAAGAAACAATTCGAGCCCAGGCCTCTGGAGTCCGGGTTCGGGATCTCTCCGACTTCGAGCAAGCCGGTACCCAACGGTCCATTGGAGTACCAACTGGGCCTAAAGAGCATACATACGGATCAGACATCTCCGTCCCTCATTGCCTTCATCAAGGAGACTTTGGCTCCAAATTCTCTGGAGTGCCTGTTCCTGCAAGACCGGAGGCGTGGCACCGCTGCCAGCGCCCCTCCGCAGGTAACGATCGATTCGATCTTCAAGGGGGCCATCAAGCGGCACCGGAATAGCCTGAAGAAAGTCCTTCTTGACAGCTCAAACAAGGCCACGTCGCCAGGAGCGAACTCTGCCGAGACCATGCGGTGGCGGTCCTGGTGCCTGACCAGCGACCTGCTGCAGTACGTGACCAGTGGGCGGATGAGGAGGCTGAAGGAGCTCTCTGTCTCCATTGACTACAAGGACTGGGTAAATTGTGTCCTGTTTCTCACACTGCTAGGGATGCTTCATTACTAACAGCAGACTTAGCACACTTTCCTGCAACGCCTGCCTCACATGACACAGCTCCGGTCGCTCCACATCCCATACATGGCGGATCACGTCATGGGCAACTTCGAGCCCAAGGAGTTGGTGATGCAGGTGGCGGACATCATCACGCTTTGCCCGGAGATCCAACTCTGCTATGTGGGCATATCGACCAAGTGCTTTGAGATCATGGAGCAGCGTGCGTCTGATGTCACAGGCTCGGGCCTCCTGAATGGTAGCGGTGGGGTGGCCAACTCAGGGAGCGGTCACGGCTCGAACATGGAACAGCCACCGGCAGAGGTGGACGAGGCCACCGACGAGGACGAGAACGACACAGAAGACAATTCCGACGACGCGGATGACTCGGACGAGGAGGGCACGCCCACAAGCCCGACAGACCCGGACGAGACCCAGTCTGAGGAACACCACAGCGACGAAGACTCGGATGACGACGATTCGTTTGTGGAACCGGCGGCCAAGACGCGTCTGCGCCTGAGGGAGATTCTCTTTTACGACGACAAGGTGGCCATCTTCAAGGCCAGGCATGGGCGACTGTAGACGACTGCATACCAGCCAAGTGAGTCTAAGTAAGTCATGGGGGTAGCGGGGCGCCTTTTGAAAGAGGGGGGGGGCAAGAGCGCCAACATGGATGATTTCCTATGAGAGGCGTTTGGGTCGACGTTGTTTTACACAGGGCTAGGTTGATGTGGGCATTAAGCAAACATGGAGGCCATTTTGAGGGCACCGTTGTGCTGGCTGTGGCGAACCAAACAGGATATGCATGATAACGGACAGGTTAGACTGGCGAAGAATTTGCGGATAACATGGCATGGACTTGCGAGGGAGGGGGCTAATGATGATGCGGACCGGGGGCCCAGGTGCCGTCAAATAGAGCACTGTCGAGACAGGGCACGATCCGAGCTCGACCTGCGGCAGCCATGATTAATTTGTATATTATTTTGGAGTGGTAGTTTCGGTGAAAGGGACGAACAGAGCCACCCCTTTGTCTGGGGCGAGAGCAGCAAGCATCTGGTCCCCACGCGACCCGTTCCCTGGTTCCGGGCTGGATTGTCGAGCAGAACTGGCAGATCAGGAGGTTGTAGGGTCAGGGTCCGAAATGCGTACCCATCTTAGGGCTACCTAGGTACCTAGGTAGGTAGGTTTCTGGGATAGGTAGCGTAACGAGATAAGCTACGAGTGCCCGACCCCTGCCGAGGAGGTAGGTGGAGCCTACCCCAGCTTCAACGTTCAATCGCTCCGTCGGCAACCTCCACCTTGGACGCGCCCCGTGTGCCTCGGCACAGGCACGGCGGAGCCGACCAGACTGGCCGTGTCTCTCTCCCTCTCTCCAACATGCCCTCTCCGCCACCAGATCCATATCTCAAGCACACGGTTAACAAACAAATCCTCAGCAGCATGAGCTCCTATCTCTCAGTTGAGAAATAAGTCTCGCCCTCACCACTTTGCTCTTGCACACACATACACTCTGCCCCCCCCTCTCTCTCACCCACGCACTTATCGACACACACACACACACACACTCAGACTTGTCCACTCGCTTACCCACAGCCCCAACATGGCCGGGCCGGTCCGCCAGCCCATCGACGTCGCCGCCCTCGAGGCCTACATCTCACGGACGGTGCCCGACATCACACCGCCCCTGGATGTCAAGCAATTTGGATACGGCCAGAGCAACCCGACCTACCTGCTCACCTCCAAGCCCACCGGCCAACGCTTCGTCCTGCGCAAGAAACCCCCCGGGAAGCTGGTGTCCAAGACGGCCCACAAGGTCGAGCGTGAGTACCGCATCATCCATGCCCTGCGCGACACCGACGTCCCTGCCCCGAGGGCATACGCCTTGTGCGAGGATCCCGCCGTCATAGGCACCCCATTCTACATCATGGAGTTCCTCGACGGCCGCATCATCGAGGACCCCTCCATCCCCGGCGTCTCCCCACAACACCGCTCTGAGATGTGGTCCGACGCCATCCGCACCCTGGCCAAGCTTCACACCGTCGACCCCGCCCGCCTCGGGCTCGGCGACTTCGGGAGGCCCGACGGCTTCTACAACCGCCAAGTCAAGACCTGGAGAACCATCTGTGAGGCCCAGGCCGCCGTCACCGACCTCGACACCGGCCTAGAGGTCGGCCACCTGCCGCACTTTGCGGAAATGACTACTTTCTTCGAGGACCCCGCCAGCCAGCCCACTGACAGGGGCACACTGATCCACGGAGACTACAAGATCGACAATCTTGTCTTCCATAAGACGGAGCCGAGGGTCATAGGCATCCTGGAGTCAGTACCTCCGCCTCCCCCCCCCTTTCCCCCCTTTCCCCCTGGCTTGTCCACGAGGGCCACTCTTGCTGACAACACGAACCCGCTCGCCCGCCCTACAGCTGGGAGATGTCCACCATTGGCCACCCCCTCTCTGATCTTGCCAACGCTCTCATGCCCTTCTCGTCGGCCCGCACCGTGAATGGGCCACCCGAGAAGAGGATCCCGCATGCCCAAGCCGCCTTCCTGCCCGGTGCCACCCCGGGCCTCCCGGCCCCGGAGCAGCTCGCCTCTACCTACGCGACCGCCGCCGGGCTCGGCAGCGGCAGGTGGGACGGCATGGAGCAGGAGCTCAAGTGGACACTGGCTTTTGCCACTTTTCGCCTCAGCGCCATATGCCAGGGCATCGCTGCCCGCGCTGCCGTCAAGCAGGCCAGCAGCACAAACGCCCAGATGCTCGGCAACGCGAGGGGCCCAGTCGCCGAGCTCGCCTGGGCCCTGGTTCAAGAGTTTGACGAGCAACGGGCCAGCGCAAAAGGGTCCGCGGCAAAGGGCCCCAGTGCGCGACTCTAGCAGCGGGAGCTCAAGATTGATGCCGTATCCCCTGGCTGCCAAATAAAATCAATCTTTAGAAAACACAAGCTCCGCC
>JUJX01000092.1:93005-121401 GCA_000800745.1 Diaporthe longicolla
CCCCCCCCAAAAAAAAAACCACTACCGAAATACGGCTCTTAAGATGCTTCATCTCGTCTTCGCAGAGAGGACTCGGCCTGTGCTGGTCTGTGCCCTCCCACCTTTCACGATAGGTGGAAGATGTCCGTCGTGGCGTGGCACTTACCCTGCATGCCTGCAAGCGTAAAAGCGGAATGTCAAGAGACGACCGTTGTGACTCCCGCTGCCCATGAATCTTCCGACACCATCCAAGTCACTTAGCCAGGTAGCCTGGTCAGGCCCTGCCTATCAGTATGCATATTAGACCTCCATATCACCCCAGTGATCCATCAACGCAGCTGCAACTGGAAAAGAGATGGGCGAAAAGCAGATTTTTTTTAATAAAAAAAAAGAGAAGAAGAAAAAAGAGAAGCAAAAAGAGAAGAAGAAAAAAGGTGATCTACGGAGCACTCTGTGTACCGCTCAGTCATCCTGAGGGTCAGTCTGTGGGGCGTTGATCTACAAATTGCCCTCGCGGAAGTCAGAAGTTGGGAGACGATGTGTGGCGCGTCCTAATCCTACCATGACGGGTGCATCATCACAGTGGCTCCCCCGCTGGGTGGCAGCAGTGGCCGGCATTGCCCCTGTTGGCGGTTGAAGGTGTGTAGATACGTGAATACGGGAATACGCGCCAAAGCATGCGCATGTCCGCCCGTATGGCGTATTTCAACGAATCTCATAGGCCAACTTGCTGGTCCGCCCTACTCAACGCCAGGGCTAGGCCACCGTGACGACTGCCGGCCTTTTCTGTGCAACCTCCACGTATGAGCCCCGGTGCTTGATACGGCCGAAAGTGGTGGTGAACATGCTCCCCAGCACGGTCAAGTTGCATTGGTCATGCCATATCCCGGACGGCACGGCTGGCTGGCGGAATGGGGGGAGGGTGAGAGAAGCTTATATAAAGTGCTGCCTCATGGCCACCGAGGACAAAGTCAAGTGAGGGTGTGACATAGGCCACTCCGTCGGACCCCTTCCCCTCCCAGAAACGCAGACGTCAGCACAGATCCGTCTAGATGCACGTCTCATCGAAAGCTGCCCACGCCCTCGCGCTGCTGGCCGTGTCCGGCGCGGCGGGCTTGGCTGAGCCGCCTCTGCCCGAGCCCATCGAGGTGGTCGAGCTGCCACAGCCTCCTGCCACGGCCGAGACAGCAGCGGGCGCATGCACCCGGGCCATCAACCCGGGCGGGACCGGATGCATAGCCCGCACCGGGCTCCAGAGCGGTGACTTCACGCCGGACGGCCTCCACGTGGTGGCAACAGCCACCTACGTTGGCGCCCCGGCGGCCCCGGACCCCATGAGCATCTACTCGGGGGTGCAGTTGATGCTGGTCAAGGCCGACGGCACCACCTTCCCCAACGGCGACGGCTGGAAGTGCATCACCTGCGGCGTTCCCGAGACCAACCGGGCGGGCGTGGCGGGCGACCTGGCCTCGTACCCGCAGGCCTTCCACGACGGCACCCGGGCCCTGTCCGGCACCAACATCATCGACTGCGGCGGGCCCGAGCTCGCCAGCGAGGCCTGTACTCCCAACAGCACACACATCTACCCCGTCTTCCTGGACGACGGCTCCGAGGCCGGGCTCGCCCTCCGCGAGCTGCGCCTCCACCCGGACAACGTCCACATGACGTGGAACAGCTTCAGCGTGTCGACCACCGGCCTGCTCGACGAGTTCACCGGCATCTCGCGCCTGCAGTTCAACCAGTCGGCCGCCAGGTACGACCTGATCAACACCACGATACTGCGCAACCCGGACCACCCCCACCCGCTCTCGGTCGCAGCCGACGGCCAGACCCTCGTCCTCAACCGCTCCGCCCTCCTCGTCGGCGAGCTACGTGGCTGGTCTGGCACCGGCAACGAGGTCACGTATGTCGGGTACCCCGTCGAGTCCTGCAACATCGATGTCTTCGCCGCCGACCTGGTCACCGGCGCCGTCCGCCGTCTCACCACCCACCCCGGCTACGTCGACCCCATCAGCGTGTCGCCTGACGACCAGTGGCAGGTTGTGCTGGACACGCGCGGCACCCGGAGGACCGAGTTCATGTCGGCGCTGCGCACCGTGCCGCCCGTCACCGACCTCATCACCGCCACGGCAAGCTCCTCGGTCCGCAACAATGGCGTGCGCCGCTTCTTCCAGCCCTTCCTGCTCGACCGCCACGGCGAACTTTGGCCAGCAGCTCAACGCCGCCGGCGACGGCAGCCCCGGCGCCGTCAACGACCCCAACTGGAACGCCGGTGCTGACCCGCGCTGGAGCCGCGACGGCACAAAGGTCGCCTATTACCAGTGGCTGGCTGTTGCCCCGGCCTGTGGCGGCGACAACCCGCTCCCCTGTGAGCCGTCGCCGTACCCCGACGGCCGCGCCGCACGCATCATGGTCGCCCACCTGACCAGTCGCAAACCACTCGCCGTCCCGGACCCCTCCGAGCTCCAGATCCCGGACGAGGTCCCCTGGGGCATCAGGTACTACCCTGGCTTGAAGATCCCCGACATCCCGTCGTCCCTGCGGGCGACTACACGCTCTATGGCTCGGCAGGTGGCCACGCCAACGTGTCGATCGTCTGGGACCCGGCCACCAACTCGACCATCCACTCCGTCGCCGTTGCGTACCACGACTTCTCCGACGACGGCGACAACGTGCTCTCCGGTTTCGAAAACGTCACCTTCACGGCCCTGAACCTCACCAGTGGCCACTGGGGTTGGTTTTCGAACCTGTCATCAACGGGACTCGTCGCCAACGGGACCAAGATCACGAGTGACGATGGCTTTCACTTCGAGGTGGACGCGTTGTATAACTTTTTTACCGCCAACGGCTCACTTGTCACTCAAGTGGACACCTTCCCTGCGTGGGTGCAGCCTCCTTGCAACGGGTGTTAGCTGTTAGCCGAAGTAGGAGTCTGTGCCATAACAGGTTATCCTATAGGGGGTTGGGAGGTTATGTTATGTACATTGATGCTATGGCTGCATGGTATGAATGACTAGATGAGAGGCAAGCAGTCCACGGGTATTCGACGACGACGTTTTTGAGACTGCTGAAATTAAATAAAATATTTCTATCAGTAAGATTTCAATTTCTAGTAAACTTTACCTGTACCATATGTCTTGCTTAAAATCTGCATCGACGTTACCATAATACTATCTGTGTATTTCCGCCGCGGATACTCCCATTGTCAGCTTGTGCGTAACCACAGTATACGATCTACTGTTGGCTGGGCTCACGAGCGTAAGAAGTAGTGGTGTTGGAATGTGGTTGCTTATTTGTGTGCCTGTGGAGGGATTGCCTGAAGGGCCTATTTGTAGGTGCCTTCGGCTGACCAAGCACACAAAGCATTGCCACATCAGCAGCCGGTACAACGTCGTTGGCTCACACGTGCCATGAAGTCTGAGCGGCTGGGTACTTGCCCGCGGCCAATCTGACCGGTCTCGGCTGGCCGCTCTCGCTCTGCATTGAAGAGAGAAGAGCAATGAGCAGGGTTGGGCCACCTCGTCCACGTAGGCGCCAGACTCGCCCAGGGTCAAGAAGCCAAGAAAGGATAAGCAGAAGCAAAATGAAGAGAGTAAGTGCCCACCGGGAAGCTGCTGATCGACCTGGTACATGTTTGGTCATATGAGAGCCAACGGGATGCCCCCGAGTCGATCCCGCCATGTGCCAATGCAACGTCCAACACACCTCCTCGATCTCCCGTCCATCACTCTCTGGGCCGGGGAGACGACAGATCGATCACAACCGGGACACCGACCACATCTCCTAGCTCGTCAGGCCTGCGTTGTGCAAAGGTGCAGATCAGCCTCAGGCTAGCGGGCAAGTCGTGCTCCCAGCGCGCATCACCCCAGTAGTACCTGGACTCGGCCGGGATGTGCAGCTCGCCATCCGCACGACGGATCCCGCCCTGTTCCTCGAGCTCCATCAACGCCTTGGCGCCTCGGCAGCTCGCGACCGTGTCCCAGCCGTTCTCGCGCCACCAGATCCGGTCGAGTAGGCTCATGGCCTTTCGTCGGATCGGGCCGAGCTGACACCGAGTAACAACAAACCCCAGCACTGACACAACCCCAAAGCCCTCGAATGTATAACCCGTGTACGGGGCTGGCGAGTAGTGCCCTGTCGCAGGCCGGTCATCCGTGTCGTCCCCGCCCTTCCCGAGGCCAAGCCCCAGGATCTCGGCGCAGCTTTGGACAATGCTCTCGAACCTGGCAGTGTGGTGGTCGAAACCCATTCGGGTACGGTCCAGGGCTTCCGTGGCCTAGATAAAGATTGTCTCGTATTGCAGGCGGATTAGTTTCAGGCCGCGTATGTAGGCCTGACCCAAACCCGGCGCAGGGCGCAACGCATATATGAACTGTTGCCACCGAAGGAGGCGCGACAGAAGGTCAGCCTGCTCCGCACATGCTTTCGCGTAGATTCCAGGAGCTGTGCTGTGCTTAGTGAAGTCGGTATGGCGCAGCCATACCAGACAGCGGGGAGTGAAGGAGGCCCACAGGGCGAGGATATTCTCCAGCGAAGACGCTGTGACGGGCCGCTCGCCGCCACCTGGGGGAGGGCTGGAGTCGAGGAACCTTTGACGTGTCAGTCAACTGCTACAGGTGCTGGAGAGATGCGTCCTGGGCCGTTTCAAGACATGAGAGGATGGCACTGACATGTTACTTGGCATGGCAAAGACGTTGTCCTTCTGAGATTGATATAGCGGATTATGGCCGCATAGCACTACGGGAGCAGCAGTCAGCCTCGTTAGCCGAGTCGGACGAGGCAACCCATGCGATCAGTGAGGGGGGGTTCTCCTTACTGTAGACCTGAAGCATGAGACAGGTCAGTGTCTCCATTTCCTGATCTACGACTGGAGCTTTGGAGGCCCGGCGGATATATCTTGCCAAGACGCCGAGGCCAGATAGCAGTGCCTCAGCGGCCTGGTTGTTGCCCTGGAGCATGGCGAATGCTACGAGTAGAGGCGTGACGATAAAGACGGAGCGGGAGGGGAAGGCGTGGGTGCCGTTGGCCACCATGGCACGAAACAGGGCCAGGGCTTTTGTGTGGTGGCAAAGGGCAGCCGTGGCGTGCAAGCCTAGCCTGGGGTGGGTGTTGGAGGGAGGAGGAGCGAGATGGTGAGCGGGAGGCACCAAAGGGTAAGAGGCGGCACCGAGGGCAAGAATGGCATGGCGACTACAGGGATCCGACAGAGAGTGGCAGAGGACGGTGTGGGACCAGAAGGAGGAAGGGAGGTAGCCGGACAGGTCGGCGACGGCGTGGGAGCGGAAGAAGTCAAAGTACAGGACATCGTCTCGGTCGAGGCGGACCGGGGCCAGGGCCCTCCCGACAGTGATTGCGAGCGCGGTCGGCTGGGCAGGACGGTGGCGTGGAAGAAGCCTGCGTGTCACGGGCTCGGGCCTGGGTGGCCTCTGCTGGCTGCCAGGGGGGTTGTAGCCCCCGCACATGTGCCCGGCTCTGGCGCATCGCAGGCAGGTTGGCTTGACCTCGTCGCACTTGACGTGGCGCTCCTTGCATGTGATGCACCCAGTGCGCACCTTGGATGTGCAGGCTCGCTTCCGTGTCTTGGGGCCATCCATCTTGAGGTCGACGAGACGACACTCTCGGCCTGCGCTCTGGAGTAGCAACCGCCAACCTATCACGTCGAGGAGCGCAGCCAGCCTCTCTGCCTCTTGGCGTCAGCACCATGGGCGGCAAGCGCGAAGCCGTATCGATTCTAAGGCGGTGAGAGACCACAGCCCACGGGCAAGGGCCCCGACACATGAGATCACACAGGGGCCCGGGCCCACTAAAAACATTCTGCCGTCCGCCGTCGTCTCATTGTTCCAAAACTTGTCGGGCACATCAGCCCATCATCCCACCTGCGGCCCTCTTGTGCACCCAGCATTGGTTGCTTTGGCTTGTTTTGTTTTTCGTTTGTTTGGTTTGGTTTTGTTTTATTCTCCCCGTCGCCCCTCGTCCTGTCCTCTTGCTTCTGCACTGCCAGTGTCTTCGCCTCTTCTGCTCAAACATGAAGCGCAAGGCGGCATCCCAGCCAAGTCCCAAGAGGGCATCCTCCAAACGCTCAAAGACCTGTAAGTGCCTCCCACCTACCTACCTTTCCGTCGCCTCCTCCTCCTCCGCTGACCCGCGCCAACCCACGACCCCCAGCTCTTCCAGAGCCTGAAGCAAAGGCTCGCTTCCGCCAAGGCCTTTTCGACCATACGGTCCTGAACGCCTACACAGAGGCCTACGCTGCATCCTCGCCCTACAAGCACAGCGTCATCAACGGCTTGGTCGACGATTCCCTGCTACGCAGCGTCCGCGACGAGATCCGCGACAACGTCAGCTTCACCCCCAAGGAGACCGATATCTACAAGATCCACCAGTCCGGCGACCTCGCCAACCTCGATGGCTTGGACGACGACGCCCTCTCCAAGCTTCCCAGCCTCCTCTCCCTGCGCGACGCCATATATTCCGAGGCCTTTCGCAACTATGTCTCCCACATCACAGGCTGTGGGCCCCTCAGCGGCCGCAAGACCGACATGGCCATCAACGTCTACACTCCTGGCTGCTATCTTCTCTGTCACGACGACGTCATCGGCAGCCGCAAGGTCAGCTACATCCTGTACCTTACCGATCCGGACAAGCCATGGCAGCCCGAGTGGGGCGGTGCCCTCCGTCTGTTCCCCGTCTTCGATCGGAGGGGCGAGGGCGGCGCCATCGCCAAGACCCCCGGGCCTGACGTCGTCAAGGTCATCCCCCCGGCCTGGAACCAGCTGAGCTTCTTCGCCGTCCAGCCCGGCGAGAGCTTCCACGACGTCGAGGAGGTCTACCACGCCGACTCCAAGGACCAATTGGAATCCCAGGGCGGCCGTGTGCGCATGGCCATCAGCGGCTGGTTCCACATCCCCCAGGTTGGCGAGGACGGCTACGTCCAGGGCGCCGAGGCGGCCCAGGTCAAGAACAGCGGCCTGATGCAGCTGCAGGGCAACCCTGACCAGCACGACGAGCCACAGCCCAGGCCTGTCCCCGCCGGGCAGGTCAAGACTTTCGACGACTTTGAAGAGTTCGACATCGAGTTCCTGCTCAGGTTCCTCCACCCCACCTACCTGACCCCAGACACCCTGGAGCAGATGCAGGACCACTTTGACGAGAACTCAAGCATCACTCTTCCCAACATACTGGGCAAGAAGTTTGCAGCCAGGCTGAGAGACTACGTCGTCGGAAAGGAGGCCGAAGAGCTACCCGAGGCAAGCGACGCTCTTGAGGGCCGGACACCTTGGAGGGTCGCCAAGCCACCCCACAAGCACCGCTTCCTGTACATGCAGCCGGGGCAGGGCGACAGGGACAAGGACTCTCCCGTCCGGGAGCTGCTTGATGAGCTCCTCCCCAGCCCTCAGTTCAGGGCCTGGTTGTCCATGGCCACCAATTGCACTATTGAGAGCTCCGATCTTGTTGCACGCCGCTTCCGCCGCGGCCTGGACTACACGCTCGCCACCGGTCATGCGGGTAAGCCCCGCTTGGAGCTCAATCTTGGCTTCACCCCGACCTCCGGCTGGGGAGATGAGGACGCTGATGGAGGGGAGGAAGAAGAAGGTGAGCGCGAGCTCGAGGACCAGGGCAAGGGCAAGGCATCAAATGGGAGCAACTCAAAGCCCAGGACAAAGGGCCAGGGCAAGGGCCAGGGCAAGGGCAAGGGCAAGGGCAAATCCAGGGAGTTGGTGGCCACCGAGGAGCCGGAGGAGCAGGAGCCCGAGGAGGTGGGCGGCCACGAGGTCTACATGGCGGGCGATGACGGTGACGACGATGACGCTGCGATTTACAAGTCGTCTGCTGACGATGACAACATCTTGTTTTTCCAGGCAGCGGCTTGGAACAAATTGACCATCGTGCTGCGTGACAGCGGGACGCTACGGTTTGTCAAGTACGTCAGCAGGAAGGCCAAGGGGGACCGGTGGGATGTCAGCGCTTCTTACGACATCGAAGAGCAAGAAGATGGTGATGATGATGATGATGACGAGGACGAGGACGGTGGTGGAGATGACGCCGACCGACGTGCGAATGGGGTCCCGTTGGATGACGAGTCAGAGGAAGAATTCCAGGGCTTCTCGGATCACAACGGTGATTCCGAATCCGAGTGACGTACGATGGAGAATATCCTCCATTAGTCATGTATCCAAGTCATAGGAAGAGTTGAACCATGGCAAAAGACTGTCGCAAAGAGAAATGAACAAGTATTCGTGTCTGTATCATCCTCTCGGCAGCCGTCGATGACTAATGCATACCCGGCCTTGTGAACTCGCGGCCAAAAATCAACCGCTGCCGTATTGTGCAAAATAGGACTTGAAGTTAGTAACCTTCGAGATGTGCGGATCGGATTGGATCGGAGGCAGGTCACGGGTCTGTGTTTTCCGTAAACTGACGTCGGGTGAACAGGCAAACAATGCTGAGAAGGAAGGACCTGAGTTATATACACTCTGCCAATAAAGGGTGGGAATTTCCAATTCGTCGTCCTATGTTGTAAACGTAGTTGAAACCCCGATTTGAAATTGTCCTGGCGGAGCGCGAGAAGTCTAAGCAGTTGCAATTGTGGCCATGCTCGTTTCATGGATCCAGTCTCTCTTGCTGCCGTGGTGATTTCAGTGCACCCATCCCGCCATGGACCGCCCTCTGGCACCAAGTCTTATTCCTTTATCCTGCTCTGTGAGTATATTTATTAGTGCTTGGACATCCCTGGCTATGATCAAGTGGCAACACCACCTGAACCATCGACATGAGAAGCGCCCGGTCGCCTTGGAACTTTCCACTAGAGGCCGAGCCTGTGGGAGGTCAGCATTGAGCGCTGCCCCAGGTGTTCCACTACACGGATTCTGTGGCCACATGGTGGGAACCTAGACGAAATTCGTGATCATTGGGGGGCATAGCACCTAAACCACCATCCTAGGTTGTCGTAGATGAATTTGCTCCATGAGATGCTGTTCCATAGGAGGGTGTCCCATGGGTGGTCAATCTGTAGGAGAATGGGTGTTGGATATTATTCAGGTATTCTACTACTCGCTTTTCTCGGGTTACCCCCCCCCTTTTCAAAAAAGCATATAAAGTCTGGAAGACAACATTCTATTGGACAACTTCCTACAGGTCAATCTCCTATAGGGAGTTCTCCTTGAGAATAACCTACTAGCCTCGAAATGGGTGAACTGCAAAACAATATCCTGCCGTCTTACAGGACCTAAGGGGCTCTGTTGTGACAGTAGATATACCGCGTTCTTTCACACACGCACCTGGACAAATTTCGAACGTAATATGTTTGAGTTGTTGAACTTGGCACGCCGAGTCTGCATTGGAAAAGTGATGCTTAGTCTCGTTGTCATCATTTGCGTTAACTCCTTCTTCTACAACAGCCTTACTGTTGTTTTCCGTACTCAGTCTTAGCCTGGTATTGATCTCAAAGATTTCCCACTTGATGTTTGCGAACTTGTTAGCATCCTTATCCATTTTGGCGAAGCAGTCTGGACAGACCACGGGCACCCCAATGCTCTGCATGGGGTGGGAATCGATCGTATCGCAGCCGGGTCTGGTCTCGTTATCCTCGCTTGCTAGCTGGAGAGGGCATTTCCGTACCAACCCAGCAATCTTAGAGTGGTTGTCGCTAAAGACGACTCGCTTATACCAACACATCCTGGGCAAGAAGCACAGAGAGCCTGGTTAGAGTTGTATGGGTAAGAACGACCGGCCAACTCAGCAACGGGTGAGGGCAAATAAGGAGGGATTACCTTTGGATCATGAGGATGCAGGACTGGCATGGATGAGAGTGTGATAGTGCGGTTACTGTGGGAACTGTGGGACTGATGCGCCGAGAAAATCTGGTTTCGAGACAAATACCAGGCTTTTACTGGGTGTGGCTGACTATATCAGAACAAACGAGAGCTATAGACGTGGCCGAGGCCAGGGCATCAATGGTGTATAGTGTGAATGGAACGGTACGCACTGGGCGTTCTTTCTCATCGTCTCCTGGGCCGGTTGCTATTCGTTGCTCTGGCACTGCTGCAAGGCCTTTGTTGCCAGCACGTTGGCCGCCCGTTTCTGTAGGAAACTGCTGTGCACTATCTCGGCAAAGTCGCGAGCCCAGCAGACGAGCTCGTCCTTGTACTGGGAGACGTGAGGGACATTGTAGTTGAGCATTTTCTGCAGAACTTGAAGGAGGTCGTTTCCCCCGACTGCCTTGCTATTGGGATCCGCGGTCTTTGTGCCGGGTCTTTGTACTATCTCAGCCATTGGAGAAATCACTATGCCGCCAAACTCAAGAAGGCATTCGAGATCGGTTGTCGAGTCACCAAAGTAGACAATCTCAGGTGGGAGGTTTGTATTGACCTCGTGTTGCTGCCGTCGGAGGCATCGCAACGCTGATAACTTGTCTGAGCCAACAGTCAGGACGCTGGGCCATCCAGCCGCGGCGACGTCAGCAGATGCAGCTGGGACAGCCATGACAGAGCCGTCGACCGGGTTGGTCTCGTTCGCAAAGACGGGCAAGATGCCGACTCGGCTCAAGACGCCCCTGATGTACGTGGCAGACCAATTCACTGAGAGCACCTGTATGCTGTGCATCTTATCAACAGACTGAGCCCGGGAATCAGTAGGTGCATTACCAGGGCACACGACTGGGCCAGATGGCCGCGGCTAGGGACGCGCTCACCGAAGGGCCTTGTACGAGATCAACGAGCTCGGAGAATCCGTTGCGTAATTTAATAATCTCATTCTCTGTGTGCTCCTGGCCGCAGCGGTAAAGGTGTTCCAGTGGGACGCCGCGAAACAATCCGGCGTCTTGTACTCGCAACAATGAAGCCTGTTCGATGCGGCGGCGGTCATCGTTTGAGAAACGGGCTTTGGCTACTTCCAAAGACGTCGGGCGATGAAGCTGGATAGTAGATTCCAGATTACCGCGGTACGAATCGAGGTCTGCCAGGTAGGACCTGACGATGTCATGCCAGGCATCAGTTAGAGAAGTAAAAGTCTCGGGGGAAGATGAGGCTTTGTGGTGGCCCAGGGCGGCGTCAACTACAGACGCAATGCTGTCGGCCTCTGTGATTGTGCCGTCGAAATCAAAAACCAGCTCCAATGCCATGCTGGAGCTGCCCTGCGGCGAATCTGGCGCAAACGTGGGCTGGGACTGGTGGCTGCGAATATGGCAAACCTGGTCTGTTGATCGGTCCGGCGGTGGACCCAGGCTGGTCAAGTGAATTGCGAGGAGCTCCAGGTCACCGGCCGCTCCAAATTATGCTGGCCAGCTAAGGGTCGAGGCGGAGACCCAGTCACCAGAGATGAAGGGGATCTGGGGACGGGAACGAAAAAAAGAATGTAGTGACCAACAAAATTGTAACCCACTGCTCAAGACTACCTAGGTAGATAACTCGTCCTAGACGACAACCCATCCCCCCCCTCCAGACTTGGCCACTTTCCGACCCCAAGAGACACGCCTCCCCTCCCCGCCCACGACTCCTCTGCCAAAAAGAATCAAGAAGAAAAAAATTCAATCAATTCTCTCAGGTCCAATCTTCAACTGACTTATGCCAGAGACGGCTTGTCCACTGGCTCGATCGAGTGAAGTCACACTCGAAGAAAAGACCGCGAGCAGCAATGTGTGGGGTTGCCATGTTCAAGTCACCCAGGTGCAAGTGTAAGTGGCTTCAGGTCATTGAACCGTGCGCTCCCAACGCCGGCTTCAGCCAATGCCCTCATTTTGGCACTGGGGACGCCATGTACCCCCCCGACGAATACGAAAGCTACCAGTGTCCTCTGCACATTTATCTTGGCTGTTATGACCGAAACTACACGCGCATGGTCATCAGGGAGAGGTGTGGCATCAGGTTTGGGAGCGGTCCCAGCAGGCGCGATCCTGGGTTCGAGGTGGCGTGTGTTCTGATGTGACGAGATGGGAGAAAATGGCACAGCCACCATGGCCCTCGCAAGGTATGTGAGCAACCGGGCCCCCGGGATGCGAGGGATTCGGTCTGACCAACAACAAATTTCCAAGATTCATGAGGCTTAACCGCGATCTATTGCGCTCCGCACCTTGTACGCTTTGGCTCTTCCTCTCAGACCTACAACTGGCTGGACGGCGACATCCTTCATGTCTCGTTCAAAGCCTCCCAGACTTGGACTGGACTGATTTGCGCAGCACCGAGATGACCTCGGAGGGGTCCTTGGCTCCGAAGACAGCGCTTCCTGCCACGATGACATTTGCGCCGGCGTCGGCAGCCTGGTCGATGGTGGCCGGCCCCAGTCCGCCGTCGACCTCGATGTTCAGCTCGGGGTACTTCTTTCGGAGCTCCTGGACCTTTGGTAGCTCGCTAGCCATGAACTTTTGGCCACCGAACCCGGGCTCAACCGTCATGATCAGCACCATCTACACCGGCATCAGCTTTGTCACCCGTGTGGCCGGGGCTGTTGGTCACCGGGGGGTTGTGCACTCACGTCCGGCCTCTCCTTCTCGTCTGGGTTGTCCAAGATATCCCACAGGACATCAACGCCCGTCTTTGGCTTGATTGCAATGCCGGCCAGCAGGCCGCAGTCGTGGATGTAGCGGATCAGCTCCTTGGGGTTTGTTTTTAGCTCGCTCTCGGCCGAGGGGGTCTCTGCGGCGGTGGAGAAGGCGGCCTCGTAGTGGAAGCAGTACAAATCACAGCCAGCATTCTTAAACTCGTTGACCCATCGCTTCGGCTCTGCAATCATCATGTGACAGTCAAAGGTGCCCCGGCCGTGGGCGGTGGTGGGCTTGTCGACATGGGGGCGGATCTTGGCCACTACAGGGGCGCCAAAGGTTATGTTTGGGACAAAGTGTCCATCCCTATGGCGAGCTGGCATCAGCGGTGGGGGGGGGAGAGAGGGACGCGGGAAAAGGGGGGAGGGTGTGGTGAGAGCTCACATTATGTCGACATGAAGCCAGTCTGCGCCCTGCTCCATTGTCCTTGCACAGTCCGCCCCGAGCTGTGCAAAGTCTGCGGACAGGATAGAGGGGGCAATGATAGCGTTGGGAGCCATTGTGATGGATAGGACGTGTTGCCCCGGGAGGTATTGGAGGTGTATGTGTTTCCTGTTGCAGAATTACTGGGTAGTCGCCGAGGGCCAGACAAAGTTTCAAGCTCACGGCACCGAGTACCTCTGTATGTAATCAGTGGTGGGGGCGGGGCCACGCCGTGACGTCGGTGGGGTCCGTTGACAGATACTACCTACATACTGTGGTACCTACCTGCCTAGGTACCTAGGTACCTAGGTGGCCGCTGTGTACCGAACAGATGCACGCATGCCCGTGGCGCAAGTGACATGAAATTCAATAATGCCCACCTGGGTAACTGCCGGCTCCCAGGGCTGTGGTGCTAAACCGGTGAGGGGGCACGACTGCCTGGCATTGGCAGAGGGATGTCGCCCGACAATCCGGGGAAAGCTCCAACTTGTTGGGGCGTTTTGGTCGCCACCCGCCGGGGCCGACTTCACTGCTCGCCCTCGCACCGTTTCGCTTCGCACAAGACAGACCGTTGAGACCGTTTCCCCTGTCGCCCTCACAACCACATTGCGACGACATAAAGCTTGAGCTCGCCAAAGCGCCACGCCATCGATGCTTTCGTACATATACGGCCGTCTGGCCGGCGCCGCCGCGCACCAGGCCATCCCCATCGAGCCCGTCGAGGTGCACCGCATCGAGGCCGCCCCCGAGAAGCGGCCCCGGACGCTCAAGCACCTGCTCCGCGCAAACCACACCAACCATGCCATCCTCTACCACACCCTGCAGTTCCACAACCACCTGCCACACATCCTGGGCTCCGCCTACCTCCTCGGCGCCTCCCCCGACCAGCTGCACACCATCTACGACTACGAGTCCCGCGAGCTCGAGCCCTGGTCCGACAGCCCGGCAGAGATCGTCCAGGATGACTGGCGCGACTTTCTCGGCGACAGGCGCTACCAGAGGGCCTACGTCGACTTCTTCGAGGACCAGCTCGTCGGCAGGCGCCTCGGCACCCAGTCCTGGGACTGGACAAAGGTCGTCAACGACTACGTCTGGGGCCACGCCGACCACGCCGGCCCGCCCCTGGGCAACAACCTGATCGCAGGCCTCGGCCACCCCCTGATCCACCTGGGCTACGCCTACGAGCTGGACAACAAGGAGCTCGCCATAGAGGCCCTGGCCATGGCCGCCACCCAGTATGACTTCATGCACAAGTACCTCGACGATCCCGAATACACCCGCCCGCCCCCCAGGGGTGCCTTCACCTCGACCTCGCCCCTCGAGATCCTCGACAGGGTCAGGGCTGACAAGAGGCTCCAGGGCCTGTTCGAGAAGGGCCAGGGCTTCGACAACATCGAACTCCTCTTCGACAAGCACGAGGACCTGGTGCTCGAGTACTGGAACGCGTGGGACGTCGGCAGCGACCCGGCCAGGCGCTTCGAGGAGAGCCAGGAGGCGGCCACGGCCCTGCTGGTGGCCACCGTGCCCCCCGGGGCCCATTCGTACAACTTCCTGGTCGTGCACCTGCTCACCACCAGCCACGCGGTGCGCATCCTGCTGCCAATGATCCCCGCCAGGTTCCACATCCCGCTGGTGCGGCAGTGGTGGCTGTTCACCCTGTCGACTTACATCGCCGAGCTGAGGCCCAAGATCGACCCAGACTACGTGCCCTGGCCCGAGGGGTCCTCCCAAAAGGGGTGGGCATACGTCGAGGACAAGGCTCTGAATGGCCAATACGCCACGGATGCGCACTTCGTCAAGGCGGTGAGGGCGATGCGCGAGGCGGCAAGGACCTGGGGAGATGTTCATGAGCGGTACCTGGCATCGGCAGTGCGCTTTGTGGATGATTTCCGGGGCTGGACATTCTCATAAGGCCGCAGATTCTCGTCTCCGCTTGGCGTTGACCGACGAACCAACCAGATTCTGGATTGCATTACATCAAAAAGGCGCAGACAACAAGCTGCCAGAGCATGCCCATGCGACCGCGCCGGCGTGAAATGTTCATTTTCCTATTAGGCTGTGCGCCATCGCACCCGTCCGGCAGCTGGGACTCGTCCGCGACGTGCATGTCGACAACTGCTCGGTCCCCGGACATGGTCCCGTGTTCGAGGTTGCTGGTCTGTGCTTCATCAGTCGGGCACGTTCTATATACTGCTGCTGCCGCCACTGCTACCCCGTTTGCATGCAAGCTCTAGGCTTTGGGTCTGCCGTACCTATTGGGGGAAGATCAGCAGTAGTACGGACGATATTGGGATGAACTCGTGCGAGTTGACTCATGCTAACACTTCTAAGAAAGAAGAAGAAGAAAAAAGGACAAGACGTGAGGGGCCAGGGGGCCAGGGTTGATTTTGGCCTCGAGGCGTCGGGGGATCGACGTGCAAGCGGTATCCCTGGGCCCCTAAGATCGGCCCCCATATCAGGGGAGCATCCTTGGCAGACCATGTAATTTACAGTACCTCCACCCGAGGCCGGACAGGCGCCTCTGGGAAATGTACCTGGGGTACTAAATTTGTCAATATACAGCGAGCACGGCTGGTTCACAGTCCCGTTGTGGTGCTCTACTGTGTATTTTTGCGGCAGGCGACCTAGCTTCCTCGCACAACTTGCGCATCTGCTGCTGAGTAGAAAGAAGTCTGGAGACCACGTGCATCCCTTGACTGGGCGCTGCTTCTGACAATCTCCCTACGGCCGCCGCCGCCGCCGCCGCCGCCAAGGTGCATACATACACAGGCAGTCTGGGCAGCCCAGCACCTGCTGGCAGGGTCACCATGTCCTGGAATGGAACGCAGGTGCAATGCGCCACCCTCGCCCGCCAACTCAGCCTTATTTCCCCATTTCCCTGGCCCAGCTGAGCTGACTGTGCCGCCCATCAGCTGTCGCCTTCGTCGTCGCTTTCACCACCGCAGCTTCCCCCTGGACATGGCCCGAAAGCTGTCTCGTGCTGTCCTGTTGCCCAGCAGACAAAGATTCGACCCGTCTTGCATTGCGAGGACTGCGCGCCTACAGCTACAGTCTTGGAGCGCGCCAACTTGAACCAGGGTCTCCATCCCGGCAGTCGGCTTGACCACTCGAAGCTGCCCGCGCTGTTGTATTGAAGGATCCACGGTGGGGAGGTGATCATCAGTCGGTCCCCTCATCTTGGTTCCTTAATAAATCGTTGAACCCCTCGTCGCCGGCTTCGATACTCGCTCTGGCCTCCGCGGTGGAAGCCTCGCCATTTCAGATCCCCAACAGCCCCGATCGACAACGAGTACGACCGCGACCTCGACCGTGGCCTCGTACGAGACACCAGAGCCAGGCCACCACAGCCTCGTCTGGCCGCCCAGTCCCTGGCCCTAGGACCCGTTCCGCGCACGGTATAGTTGTTCTATAGTAGACCACTCTATCTTTACTACTCGGGAACTGTGTCGCGAGGCGCTGCACCATATTTGTCCTCGCATTGGTCGGCGCATCCAAACCCGCCAAGATGGGTCTGAGGGACATCTTGAAGAAGAAGGACAAGATCGAGGACAGCAGTGACGACAGCAAGAGGGAAGATGCCGTCAACAATCTACAGGCCCCAGAGTTCACCTTCATCCGTTCCGATACGCACTCGCATGAGGTCATACATCCACCCAGCAATCCCAACAGTCAGGAGGCCAGCCACGAGAACATGAACTTTCTCAGCGCAAGCGATGCCCAACATCCCGGGGTCGTGGGGGGCGCGTCACGGCCACGTCGCATCTCGGACGCCTTCAAGCCTCGCTCCAGAGGCTCGTCGACCTCCGACAGGCCCAGCAGCCTGCCGGCTCCCGACAAGGGCGGGCCCAGCCGCCGCCTCTCGCAGCGCCTACACCTGAAGCGTTCGCCTGCTAGCTCCGAGAACGTGCCTGAGAACTTACCGGAGATCGTCGTCGCCGGGGGGGAGGAGGACGCCGAGAAGCAGTGGGAGAAGCGTGCGACGATCCTCGCCAAAACAGCCAACGAGAACGAGCTGCAACGGGGCCGTCCTTCGAGCCCCACCACGGACCCCTACGTCGCTGCCGGGATCCAGGGCGGGCTGGGGAGCATGCGGATCAGCAACGACCAGAGGCAGAGCAATGCTGTGGCGAGTTCGCCCGCCATCGACGCCGACATCCAGGAAGCCATACGCCTGCACGAGGAGGGAGAGCTAAAGGAGAGCACCAAGCTGTTTGGTATCTTGGCCGATCCAAATGGGGCAAACAACCCACTGAGCCAGGTGCTCTACGGTCTCGCGTTGAGGTGAGTAGTTCGTCGTATCGCGTGACTGGGGTTTTCGGCGGCCACGCCCCCCCCCCCNCCAACCCATGTCACAACCTCACCACGCTGCACATCTCACACGTGGAATTTGGGCCCCTGCCGAAGCCATGCTGACTGTCCCAGGCACGGATGGGGCTGCGAGCCGATTCCCGAAAAGGCAGTCTTCTACCTTTCTGCTGCTGCCAAGAATGCCGCCGATGTCGAGAGCCTGGCTTTGCAGGCCGGCCTCAAGAAGGGCGGCGCGGCCAAAGGAGAACTGGTCCTGGCCATCTTTGAGCTCGCCAATTGCTTCCGTCAAGGCTGGGGCATCGACAAGGACCCGATCGCTGCTAAGCAGGTATGTGGCTACATTGTCCGGCCGGCACTGTCGAGACGTGGATCTCTATGTGCCTGATCTGAGAATAAGCACGGTGCACCATGCGACAACGAGCGTCATCGTGGCATTGGGCATGCGAGTATGTGGGCCTTTCCGACAGCCATGGCTGATTTAATCTTCTGGCAGTACTATGAAACAGCTGCAAACCTCGGAGACACGGGTGAGTCGCAGCCTGCCCTGCCTCACTGGCTTTCCCCAATGATTCCCTGCGGAAATAGGAAGCTGATCCGCCTCTGTCGAACAGATGCCATGAACGAGGTAGCATGGTGCTACCTGGAAGGGTTCGGATGCAAGAAGGACAAGGCAAGTCTTCCCGCAGCCGTCCGCGGCCACTTGGCTCCCGAATCACGACCTCTGAACCCTGCACACAACCAAGATGGCCTCGGGCTTCGAGCTTCATGGCTGTGTCTGACACCTCCCATGCGCTTTTCTGCACGCCATTCCGGACAAAGGAAACCAAACGCGTTGGATTCTTCTGGCCACCAACAGTGCGGCCGCTTACGAGAGCGGATCAGGCAGGCCCGTGTGGCAAGGCTCACTCAGATCCTGCAGCCCCTGCCCCCGGCAGACACCCGGAAGGTCAAACAAGGCTGACAATGACAACCCTATAGTATTCGGCCGCCAAGTACTACCGTTTGGCGGAGAAGAACGGTAACAAAACGTTGGGAAATTCTTGGTAAGTGGTCGCTTCGTTTCTCTTCCGACCACCATCTGCTTTGTGCCGCAATCCGCAGAGCGGGACAGGACAGGGCGCACAATCCGCTGCTTGGCCTAGATCAGTCGACGGCCCGGGCTTGAAGGCCGATTGGCCAGCCAAACCCTCGGGTAGACTGTGGGTGTCTTGGCTTGGTCTCTGGCCTGGTCTTACTGCATAGCATGGCCATCGTGCCATGTTGGGCCAGGTGCACGACAACAAGTGTCGAGTCTTGCCTGCTTCGCCCCGTCTCAGCCAGCAGTCTGCTGCTAGTTCCCTGCGACCAAAAAAGCTGCCTGCCAGCCTTGTTGGCACGGTCGTGTGTAGGCCCGCCGAAGACGGCACAGCAACTAGCACACATAACGCCATAGTCATTGACTCAGCTTTGGGAGCCCACTGCTTGTCTGGAAGGCGGACTGATACTAATAGGATCTTATAGGATCTGGAAAGACAAGTACAACCCTGAAAACAGGAGACAGGGCAAGAAGTAGAAGTCGAGCCTCAGGACTCTGGTGTACTTTACGATGTGGGGCTGACTCTCCAAGCGTCCCCGTGCCAGCGGTCTGCTATCCCGTGGTATAACAAGGTAGCACCGATGCGTTACACGGCTGGCCTGGGGACATGCATGCAGGAGGCCGAGTTTGGGCTCTGTTTGGGGCGAGGGGCGAAGCCGGGCTGGCGTTCGAGAAGGCCGATGTCTGTTCCTCCGGTATCAGGATTGCGAACCTGCTGGCCACGGTACTTTCCTCACACCCACCGTTTTTGCGGTTCGCCTGGGGGTGGCATGCAGGTGTGCCTTGAGAACCTGCTACGGGACCAGGCTACTGCATGGTGGCCCGCGGGGAAGCGGCTGCGGCCTGCTGGGAACCTCGAGCTTGGAGCTCCAGCTGTTGCTGCTCTTCCATCACCGATTGGGAGGGCCTATCCTGAAGCAACCGGGATCATTTTGGGGCTGACTTTTGAAATGGGCTGTACTTCAGGCATGTACTTGCTAGCCTCTGGCAATTTGTGGCTTGGCGAGAGCTCTCACACTGCCCCTCTGAGAATCCCCTGACTACTTCTACGTATGCCATCAGTGTATCAAGCCTGTTGGTCTGCCAGCGGGATGCGGGTTCCCTAAGAAACCGCCGAGCAGCCCTGCTGCGTATGTCGTCGGCCCATATTCCTTGCGTCACCCTGCCTTCATGGTCAGCGTTGAAGCGGCAGGTTTTTTTTTTAAAAAAAAATAAAAAGCTCAGGGTGTCCGCTACGCGGCCACGGCAACCCGCCCCATCCAAGGAAAGGGAAACCTCATGTAGGACATTCTCCTATGGGACAACCTCGGATGAGCTAAGTTTCTAACCTACCAGGGGGCAGCCTCTACGGGCAGCTCTGAATAGAGGGCTCTAGAATAACATCGTATGAACCAGAGTAGGTAGGTCACTGGGACTCTGGAATGATATTATGATTTTTGAAGATGGTTTCTGAGGGCTTTTGGGATGTTCTGGTGACAATGAATGTGGAGATCATCGCCAAATCCGTGGTGCTCGACCTCATCGACGACGTGACGACGCGCAGCGTATCCGACCATGGTAGTACTGCCTCTCTAGACCACGGAAGCGGCCTGCATTGCTTAGCTTTCAACAAGGGCCCACAGCAGCTACTGTCTTTGTTGCTGCTGCTGGTAGTTCTATGCTGGTACGAAGCTACCTGCTGCCCAGTGATGACCGAGACAGCGAACGCTCGATGACCCAATACCTCCATGGCGGGCTGATCGCCAACTCGCCATGCCAACGCAGGCTGGGTTTAGAAGGTGATGTCGCCGAGAAATGCCGTGAATCTAGGAGAGGAGGGTATAAGCGAGGCCGCGCAAGGGGCTTGGGGCAATTGGAAAGTGGGAAGAGGGGCCGGATCGAGATCTGACCGGAGACGGTATCGAATCTCGAGAGGCTTCATGTGTGACTTGCGCAACTGTCTCGTTCTCAATCCGGGCCTCCAGTGTCTGATCCCGATAGCAGCTTCTCGGCATCTTCTGACTGACCTGTCGTTCGTCGCCTGCAGATCACCGCGTCGCGGGACAATCATCTGACAGGCAGTTGATGCCCAATGCCAACTCGATCTATCTTACTCCCGCCCGGTGCTAGAGAACAAGAGGGCGCCCCAGGGGCTTGTTTGGCTGGTACCTTCTTTTCTCAAGGTACTATGCACGAGAGAACCAGTCTCGAGGTCATCCGTGCCACACCACCTAAACGAACGTATAAGAGGCCCGCGCCGCCCTCCCGCGTTTGGGCACGGGGGTGTCGGCTGGTTGAGACAAGGCCAATGGGACTCCGACTCCCGCAACCCTCCCACACCAGTATTCAGGTGCACCATGACACCGTACGTCAGCACTATGAGCCCCATCCCATGATCTAGCCCTTGGTCTCAGAACCCACAAGTCAACCAAGGGACGCGGCCAACAGCGGCCAAGTTGTCCGGTAGTAATCGCATCTGGTCGATACATAATAATCCTCTAGCTGCTGGAGCAGTTCACGGTTGCCAGCGACTGAGCATTTCACATCACCACAAACGGGGAGACAGACCATGTCAACAGATGCCAGGGGGAGGGGAGGGGGACTCCATGTGTCACATTTGGCTTGAGTATTCTAGCTTCCACCATCATCACGATATGCATTCGTCCCAGAGCGCACATCCGATTCAAAATCCCAGCACAACAGTCTATAGTTGTGGGGAGTGCAGCCGATCCTCGAAACGCTTCAATGCCGCCATTGTCCGCTAACCCTTTCCACCGTCATTTTCTGCCCGGCACCCTCCCCTGCACAATGCTTTCCGGTCACCCAACCGCGCAAAGGAAAACAAGCTAGGAAAGTGGTCGACAAATGAGATGCTTGACCGTAGAGAGTGACTGTAGGCGCGCTGTCGTGAGACGCTTACATAATTTGGTGTCTGTGTGTGTGTGTGTGTGTGTGTGTCAACAACAACCCGCGGGGACCAACCCTCACCCTTGTTTGATGTCAGGAAAGTATCGAGGCGTAAGGACCAGTCTTCCTTCCTGCGCGGGTTGCCTGCTGTGTTCGCTTCTCTTCCGTAGTCCGAGAGCATTTGACCCATGCCCTCTTCAAATCTGGGGTCTTTGCCGTGAAGATTCGGATTCCGTATCCTCGGAGGCTCTCTGTATTGTCGTTGCCGCGGTCCTAAACAGACAATCGGCCGTCCCATGTCCCAAACCAGCCCATGCAACTGTTGAAAAATTCGGCGCGCTGCCATATCCAAGATAAGAAGCCCCCCAAAGACCAGCCGCCCAATGATTCCCCTTCCCGATATGTGAGACAAGACAAATACAACTAAGAATAACACCAAGCAAAATATGAGTGTTGGGAGAGGGTGTGTACAGTCAAATTCCAAACGCTCGCTCGCCTGCTAAAAATCAAATCGCTTAAATCAGGAAACAACTCAGTGCAGACAGAACACAGACAAGGTTTAAAAAATAAAAAGAAAAGGAGAAGACAAGAGAATATGAAAGGACAAAGCAAGTATCAAGAGCAAGGAAAGAAATCGCTGTCGAGTAACGAGGACCCCAGTGCAAAGCCGAGAATAGAAGGTGGCAATCTTTGCGTGTGCGTGAGCACAAGAGTATGTAATCGCTGCGCGGGAGCGCGTCGGAGAAGTGTATATGTGCGGCGATAGCTTCAATACAGACTTGCAATGCTGGCTGGCTGGCTCGGGATGAAACAAGCATACGTAGCGGAGATGGTTCTGGTCTATGATCGTGATATTTCGTCGATGGTTCGACGCATGTGCGAATCATTGGCGTGGAGTCGTCGTTATTTCATCAATCATGCTGTGGCAGGCTTGCCGTGGCCGCCATTGTCCGGACCGCCGCACTCGGCCACCATTTTCGCAAATGACCGGACAACGTCACCCGGGATCTGATCCCACAACAGAGACCTAGTATATACCTCGGCCTTGCTCTCCGTCCTCATTGAGGCGAGAGCCTGCGCTAGGTTCTTCCTGCCCTGGCTGGTAGACTTCTCGGCGGGTGCATTCTGGAGGAAGTCATGCGAATTCACCCCTTCGTACTGGGCCGGAGTGAGGCCAAAGAGCTGCTCGTTCTGCTGCTCCTGAGTCGGCTGGGTGAGGCTGTCCGACAAATCGCCAAGCATCGAGGGAGCCACGCCGTCCAGGCCATTGCCAAGGACGGCCATCGATGCCGTAGGTACTGAAGCCCACGATGTGCCTGTTGGTTGGGGAGCCATCGACTCCATGCCGCCGGAGGCAGACTGCGCGACACCAGCATCCTTGAGTACGTTTTCGAGTATGGAGGCCGAGGCAGCACGGACATCTTCGGATACGCGAGGAACGTTGGATTGGCGGTTTGAGAGCACAAACGCACCAACGAGGAAAAGCATGAAGAGCAAGCCGCCTTGAGTCGCAGGCTTCTCGACATCGGCCGAGACATTGACGTCTGACTTCTTGGTGGATACAATCTGCATCTCTTGCTTGATCTCGGGCTGCTCCATGGGGAACTCTGCGCCGAACAAGCCCATGCCGTCCCAGGGGCCATCCATTGTCATTCCCTCCATGTCACCGAAGGCTGCACCGGTGAAGGCCTGGTTGGCCATGCCGCTTGCCTGGGACATTGCCGCACCCTCCAGTGCCTGAACATGGTTGCTGAGAACGCTGACCTTCTTGCGGAGCTCACCAGTCTCAATGGTGTGCGTGCGGACCATCTCCTCTTTCTCGAACTTGAGCTGTTCGATAAGCTGGACGTCTTGCTGCTTCTCGCGCATCATCTGGTCAAGCTGGAGACGCAGCTGGTCCATTTCTGCTTCCAAGTCCCCAATGATGGAGGTAAACTGCTTCTTCTCATCTTCGAGCCGTTCGGTGTGCATCTTCTTCCTCTGTCTCGAGTCGAGGCTGCGTCGAGTGTCAGTGGATCGTGGTGTCAAAGGGGACGGTGGGGGCTGTGCACAACTCACGCTGCCTGCCGGTTGCGCAGCAACCTCTTCTGCTGCTTGAGCTCCTTGATCTCAGTCTCGTCGGTCGACTGGGCTATCAGAGTGTCGATGTTGTTGAGCGTACGCTCGGCTGGGATATCAAAACGCGCATTCTTCTTGCGGATGCCATCCCCTCTCCTCAGCTCGTTGTGCGACCTGATAGTAGGGCTGTCGTTCTTTGGGTCCTTGAGGCCAGTCATCCAGCCATCCTTTGACGCTGACTGCTGCATGGGATGGCCGTTGACGGGGGGGAACATCGGAACCTGGTTCGCCGGGTTGCTGAAGGGAGTCTGCCCCTGTATCTGAGGGCGTTGAAAGGGGATCCCAGCAGTACTGTTGTGATTGTTGCCATTGTTGCTGTCGTACTCTGCTGGAAGGCCATCAAACTGCGCCATAGGGGTGCAGGAACCAGAGTTGCTCATGGACCAAGGATTGGTGGGCTGAGAGGCAAAAGGCTGGGGTTGGTGCTGCTGGTACTGATGTTGGTCCATGCGATAGAAGGGGTTGTTGCTGTTGAGGTGCTGAGGCTGTGGCTGAGGCTGGTGCTGGTGCTGGTGTTGGTGCTGAGAATGTTGTTGCTCCATCTGATTGTCCATGAAGGGGTTGTTGGACATCTGGGACGGGTTTGACTCCATGTCAACGGCGGCCCATGGCTCATTCTTGGGAGAGAAGAGCGTAGTTGACACGGCAAAAGACTCTCTCCTGCTGTCGGCCATATTGGGGGACATTTCGAGGCCCGAGTCCATGGCGTTCTGGTCAAGAATGCCGTCGTCTAATATGCAGTCCTCGTCGTCGAAGTATTTTTGTTGTGCGTGTCCGGTGTCTACCGTCAACCCAGAGTGCCGGTAGTAATTTTGCATCTGCAACGTCGAGACCATGGTGGCCTCTCAGGACTTTGTAGTGTGGACCTGAACGAGACTGCCAGTTAGGACCTGTGGCGACGGTGTCTTGGTCGCGGCGGAGACAAAGACTCCTGGTCTGCGGTGGGATGCGGGGTTTAGTCTTATGAGGGCTGAATGGATGAGACTGGTTGATAAGAAGGTGGAGGGTGTGAGCTTTGTATAAAGAAGGATGTTGATGAGGTTCTCATGGGCAGGTTTTATTTTTAGGAGTCCCTGGGGCTCGCGCTTGTGGGTGGAGGAATCACAGGGTGGGTATTCTGGGTTCCTTTCCCCGGGCGGCAAGCCTGGGTGTAGCGAAGAGAGGATGTGGGAATTTTTCGAGTTCGAAATTTCCCGGGAGAGAGAAGCCAGACCTTCTGGGAAAGGGCTCTGCGACGGGGGGGGCCGTTGAAATGCTCGCCAAGTAGCTGATGGGATTTCTCAAGGTTTTCTCAGACACGCAACAGACATGCAAGAGAAATGTGGAACAGAAAGAAGAGAATATGCGAGGGAGGGGGGTACGGTGCCCAAGAATCTGGGGAATTGAACAGGTGAGGGGGGGATGGGGAGGGGGTAAGCACGAGGGACAGAGCCGTCAAGCAGGGTGAGTGGTTGATAGTAGATGGTGTGGGGAAGTCGGGTGGTCGGCCAGGGCCACTATCGGGACCACTCAGCAGAGCCCGTACTCAGCCCCGGTAATACTGGATATCCAGACAATAGGTAGACCGCCCAGGTACGCAGCAACAGCGAGAGAAGGCACACTGTTGCCCGGGTGTTGTTGAAGAACCACCACCAGAAATAGACGGGAACACGGACGCGGAGCGCATGTTGTGAAAGGTGGGGGGGGGGAATCGAAAGATGGGAGGGAAAAGGTGCAGCACTGACCACGAAGCCTGGTTCTACAATAGATTGCCAGGAAGGAAAGAGGTCGTGTGGAGGATGGCGACCGTTATCTGAGGGTGTATGTGCGGCAACAGCGTGCTGTGCTGGGCCGGGCAGGAGGCGACGTGAGGATTATATTGTGATGCGATGCGATGCGACCTGATGCGACTTGATGCGGTGTGAAGAAAGGTGACAGAGGTCTCCCGACTTGTTCGGATCAGACAGGGCGTCCAAAAGACAAGGACCTAGAGGTTGATGAAGGGCGGCAGCTGAGTTGCAGAGACTGTTGGCGGGACTGCCAACCTTGGAACTCGAGCAGGTAGTTGATGATGTTTTGAATGGTGGCAGTCGGGTTCGGGAGAGGACGGTGGAGGGGCAGCTTGGATTTGTACCCCCTCGAAGACGCAAGCTGGGCGTTGGCTTGATGAAGAGGGAAAAGAGCTTGGAGGTGGGCATGAGTGTGTGACCAGGGTCGGCCGTTGGGTATGGATACCACAGAAGACGCACAGGGCAGGAAAGGCTGGCTGGCTGGCTGGCTGGCTGGAAGAGGAAGAGAGAGGAGGAGAGAGCGAGTGAGGTACGTACCCCGGGGGCAGGTGCTGTGATGTGTACCACTGTACATAGCCTGCCATCCAAGGTGGAGCACGGGATGATGCTCCCTCGCAGAGGTCCAGTGGGTGATTGAGCCGGAGCGGCGGACAGGGTGCCCGCCGTCCCCAGGGCCTCCCACAGGTGCAGTCCCGATTGGGACTCCGTTTCCACCCATCGACGGCAATGGGCAGATCCCAAATACCTAAATAGTCCACATGCCAAATCCACCATACGCTCACCCACGCACCACGCACTACGCACTACGCACCACTGAGACAAAACCATGTATAACCTAGATACGACGCGGACAAGGCCCTCGTTGCCCGCCCGCAATCCTAGGGCTGGGTACCAGGCCGTGCCGGGATGTATGCGCCAGGAGAGCTACCAGACACCTACCTAGGTAGTTGATCAGTTACGGGAGACGTCATAGGCCGGGACGGGGAGCAAGCAGGGCATTGTGCTCACACACAGAGAGAGGGAGGGAGACAGAGAGAAGGGACTTGATGAAACATGGGTCCGGGAGGGAAACAAGAAGAAAAAGAAAGGGGGGGAAAAAGCATATCAGCAGCGCCGTCATCAGCCACGGACAGACGACAGGCAGGCAGGTCCTAACAGTAGAGTTTCAACAGAAGGCGCTAGCAATCACCTTGGCAGGCCAGCCTCTCAAAGTCAACAAACGGGTGGCAGACCGGTACTGGTACCAAGTAGTCCAAGATGTTGACGCGGCGCGGCGCCACTGCCGTTCCCTAGTAGAGCTAGGAACTCGGCGGCTCGTCTAACTGGTGTCTGCTACTATTACTTCGAAAGAAGAAGAGAAGGAAAAAAAACCGCTTGCTGCAAGCACTGGTCGGTCGGCCCATGGCGGGGGTAAGGCGACTAATAGCAGCACCGACTCAAAACGGCGGTGGGAGGCTGGGCTGGGATTGACAGCAGCAGGCCAGAAGTGCCATGGTGCCGTGGTGCGGGCTGATTGTCACAGTCCCAGCCGATCGCCGGGGCTGATCTCCCCTGGACCACCGGCTGGCCAGGCCATGGGGAGCTAACAAACCTTATCAGATGTGGTCACAGGTTTCATCGAGCAGTGACAGGACGAGACAGGACAGGGCGGGAGCCGCTACGGCTGATGGCGCTGGCCTCCTGATTTGATCTCTCTGCTTGGTATTCTATGGCCTTGGCCCTACGGTGGTACCTACCACACAAGTAAGGATACTACGCCCAAGCAGGGGCCGAGGGGAAAGAGACAGAGATGGAGAAAACTACACAGTGACTGGGCCTGTTCTCCCACNCCCCCCAAAAAAAAAACATAATAACCACAGAAAACCGTCCGATCCGAACCGATTCGGGCGATCTGGCCAAGTTCACTGACGGAAAATCCAAATCTGGGGAACGGGTGCCGGTACCCACTTTCCCACCTGGGTAATCTCAATTCTCTTAGACCACCTTCTAGAAGATCATGCACGGGTTCTTTTCGGCCGGCCATGGCCCCAGGAACACCAAGCAGGCAGGGCTGGCATGGCATGGCATGGCATGCTAGCCGGCCAGCTGCACCAGGGGCATGCGATAACCGCACATGCTCTCTACCCAGGTACCTTAATATGTGCCTTGGGGGGGAAACCCGAGTTTTTTGGACACTGACGATGCCCAATATGAGAGCAAGCAGCTCCTGCGCAGAGGGCTCAGTGAACGACTGGCTCAGAGCATGCTGTCGGTGCTCCTGAGTGTGCAGCCCTGCAGTGGGTTGGGTATCAACGGCCATTGCCGCGGGACGGTGGACGTTTGTGCCCAAGGCCGGCCTACCTCAGGATCAGCCTGCTAGGCCGTGAGGTACCCAGAGGCACACGGGTGGGCGGGCAGAGACCGCCAAAACTACCTGGGTGCCTACCTACCAACCAGGACACACTACCATTAGCCTGGGCCTCGGTGGTAAGCTGTTGTTATCCACCGGGTCCAAAGAGTCACGCAGTGTCCGTCACAGCCATCCCACCTGGACCACCGGCGCGTGCTCGACTCACTCACTCACTGCGGGCGTCGTCAGGAGCGAGTGGGAGTGGGAGTGGGAGTGGGAGTGGGAAGGGTTCCGATTGCCCGATTGCCCGTTGGGGCCTGCCCCGGTGGCCGACCGTCGAAGGCAGCTGACGGTGCAGACTGGGCACCTAGGTAATCAGAGATATGCTACCCTTTTTGGGATTGTGCACATCCAGACTCCCTCCCAGAGCAGCCCAACTCACCTCACCCACCAGGCCGAAACGCTCGCAGTCGCCCCAGTCGTGCATTTCGACCGGGGCCTGACTCGGAGCCCGTGCCCCAGCACGAGGACGCTCGGCTCGAGTCATGCCCATCTCGAGCATCATGATAGGCGAGGTCGATGGAGATGTGCATCCCGCGCCAACCCTTGCGCCAACAGTCCCCACCCCTCCGCCCCGTCCACGTCGAGGGTTAGGGTACAAGCAGCGGGGCCACCTGCTGTGGGAGTAGCCGCATGTATGCATGTGGCCTAGTTGCCTGTTGTACAACCGGGCATGCTTTGTTGAATCAAAAATTTCTCCTCCGCGGGCCTTCACCAGACTCCACTGCGTACAGATCGCGTTACCTCTGTCCGCTGGCAACGCGTCGTGGTGCGATCCGCCCGAGTTTTGTTGAGCTACCATCGCCTTCCCTGTTCCCGTCTGCATGCAGCATGGCTTGTCCTGACTCCATACTGTGGTAGGTGCTTGGGTTTTCCGGGGGGGTCATGGTTTTTTTGAGGGGGGTTTTTTTTTT
>JUJX01000092.1:121448-159888 GCA_000800745.1 Diaporthe longicolla
CCCACCCCTTCCGCGAACCCCCTTTGGTCGCGATAACCGACGGCCTGTCTGTCCCCTCGGGACCCTCTTCTGCTGCATGCGACTGCTGCGCACTTAGCACCTGGCAGTGGGTGGCACCTGCTTCGCATGCTACCACGCTATCTACCATGCCCCTCCGTGCACGACGTGCACGATGCGCACGCTACGCAGCAGGGCTATCCGCAGGCCCTGGGCTGATGATGGGCAGGAAGAAGACGACGAAGAGAGAGAAGGAAAAAGTCGGTGGCTGGGCAAGCATGCAAGGCCCGCTGGGATTTACACGACCACAGGGGAGGTCGCAGGGGACGGCGCGTCGTGTTTGGCTGATGGAGGGAATCTTAAACATCCCAGCGAGACTGCGGCCGCATATCATGCGGCCCGTCGTGGAGTCCCAAAACCCATCCCGCTACGCCTGTCCACCACACACGACCGATAGAAACCTCCCACCATGGCCCGTCGTAAAGTCGGTGTGTCGTCTGCCCACGACCAGCCTGCCAATCACCGCTCGATTCTGCCCTTTCCAAAACCTCCCCCGGCCGATCCAGGGCCCGGCGGATCCAGTCCGGTCAGCGCTCCCGAGCAATGTCGACGCGTGCTACTCGCGACTGATCCTAGTGTAGAGCCCCATCGTCAGGCCCTCACCCTTGCAGCTGGCACCTGCCGCCTGGCAGCCCGTCGCCTCGTCGCTTTTCTGCCCGACCATACCGTGGCTGGGAGAACAGGCAGGGCTGGCCGGCCGGCTGGCTGACGGGCGACCAGAGAGCCGGCATGGCCAGCACAGCCGTCGAGGCAGTCGCTCGCCCGCTCTCAAATCAACCCTGGTCTACCCGTCTGCCGTCCTCTCCCGCGGCCGATCACAGCCTTGCGCCACTCGTGGTGGCATGTCGTCCTCCCCTCCCCCCTTGGGGGCCCCGGCCGCTCTGCCGTACCCGACCTGGCCCCCCGCTGCCGGTCGACCTCTGAGGATGCCTCCGTGGCAGCAGCGACACGCCGGGTGCCATCGTGCTCGCCAGTATCATGCCACCATGCTCACATTCGGCTGCCCGCCGTGTCGGGAACAGGTAGGCCGTAGACTGGCAATATGCGGCATCTTGGGCCAGGGCCCACTCGGCGGTCAAAGATTCAAGATGGCGCAGAGCCGACTTGACTGCACGGTCTCGCGGGGCAGGGGCTACTGGCTCCAAGCGCGCTCTCCGGGCATCCAGTGACTAGCATCGGGGCGTGGGGCGTCGAGAACCCAGGTAGGAAGCCTCTTGGAGGAGGCTCTGCTGACTTGACGCTTGCCAAACTTGGCTGGCTATCCCTCCTCCACCCACATTTGGCGTCCGTGGCCGACTGTATCTCGTTTCCACGGAGGGGAGTCGCCCTTGCGTCTCCATTCGGTACGGCGGGATGATAACACTGTACTCGGGCGTCAGCTCATCCTTTACATGGGCAGAATATCACCTTGCCGCGCCTGCCGCTCCCTCGAGCCCTGCTCTTATGTACGGGAGAGGCCTCCAGCGCGAGCCGAATGCCGATGATGATTGCTTGCCATGTGTCTGCCCAATACTCACTCACTCCAAGTTTGTCAAGGGGACGAGCCCGCCTTGTCCACCCGCAACAGCCAAGGGACGACCTTTGCAGCGGGCTGGTGAAACAGCGCGTCGGGTGTGCTTCAGTGCTGGGAATGTGGGCCTCGACGATGGCTCATACCCCTGCTTTTTCGACACGCCGGTTTGGGTCGTGCCTGCAGTATCAGACTACCTACCACCATCGAATCGTCGGCATGGTGAAGGGTCAATAGTCACTCCAGCTCTCAGCCTGTCATTTGGTGCGAGCTTGTTTCGGGCGTTCGGCTAAGCGGCCCACAGCATTTCCCTCGCTGTCAAACCTGGTGTAGGAAAGCCTCCTGTAGCATAAGTGGATAGAGGAGGTGTGGTATTCAAACCACAGGGACTCCGCAGTAAAGTGTGTGCTTTTTCGAGTATGTGATGTTCGTGTCGTCCGTGGAACAGGCCCAAGACAGCCCCAGCTCATGTACTGACGTCGGAACAAGCTGTGGCCAATGTCACGGGCACCCTTGCAAACCCTACCAACCATTCACCCTCCCAGCCCGGTCAGCCGTCAGGCCTGTCAACAATTTCCCGGGGTCCTGGCCAGTGTCTGTGCTCCTCCGACACTTGCCTGAGCACGCACGAGTAGGCTCTGGCTCTTCACACTGCCTTACTGTGTCCAACAAGCAGATCACCAACATCGTCAGGCTCGAGCAGAGGAGACCTGCCCCGGGCGTATCAAACGCTCGCCGGTCGACGTCCCCAGCAGACGGCGGGTTTTGTCGTTGGCGCGCCTGCGACCCTCCCTGTGACCAGGCTCTGCCTGCGGTCACAGTTGTAGTCTAAAGCCTTCCCTGCCCGGGCAAGGCAGCCATCTTGTTTACAATCACATCTCCCGGCGTGCAACCAAGGGCGGAAATTTCAATTGCACGACGTCATCGTAGTCAGCGAGTCGAGGGCATCGTTGACACTCTTGTGGACTAGCACGAAAGCTTATCCTCAGGCCGATCTTGGCGGAGTCGAAAACAGCGGTTGCTTCTCACCACCGATGGCTTCCCCTGGCACACTTGTGGTCATGTAAACAGAAACGCATGAATTTCTTCGAGGACAAGGTTTAATGATCCAACACCCGGAGTCCAGAGGTCAACAGCCGAGACAACGGGAAAATCGGGATGTCCCACGTTGGCGGTGAGAAGGGCCGGGTTCAACCCAGCGCCATTTCTAACGTTACCCTGGGCGAGTGCCTCCCATGATACCGGATTTCCTCAGGAGCGCGACGCTATTACGCGCGTAAAGACGGGGAATCCCACGGCGGGCTATCCGCGGGATACTCAGATCTCGATGGGTTCAATGAGGCTTGTCAGGTCAACCACCACACAAGATAGCGATGTCGTTCGCAACCGACGCGGAGGCTTCTCTGCCTTACCGGCCGTAGGTCGACTCCGCCGACGAAAACCACCTGCTGTGCGCGAGTGGTCGTTTCGACACGATCTGCTCTCTGTCGGGTGCACTTTTTCGTCGGGCAGTTGGCTCATGGGTGGTATGGTACTCTGCTTGTGTCGCATTGTAGCTCATATTGGCCAAACAGACGCCGGGTGCTTTGAGGCGTTCAAGACACTGCCGCACATCGTGCACTGTGCCGAATGCGCGCGGCTTCGCTGGCCCTCGATTGACAGGTCGGCATGTGCGAGTTGAGGACGATACTTGCTTGATGGAACTTTCAGGTCACGGTGACTTGCCATTTCGAGACCAGCTAACGGCTCTTCAAGTGAAGATGCCACGCATGTGTCACGCCCCCAAAACACAACAAGATACGACGGTCGGATGCAGTTTTGTGACGATTTCGTGGGTCTATTTCATTGTGAACAGGGGGCCCTAGAGTCAAACATCTCTTCAATATGAACACAATATGTGCTCTGTATCTACTTGAACGCCTGCGAGAGGTGGCTCACAGCTGAGTCTGCTATGAATGTCTGCAAGTCCAACGGGTTTCAAACGAGAACACCTCGCATAGGCACACATTTGCTTACCCAGCTTTTCTTCGTCCACTTCTTTAGCCACACATGCGGCATTCGTTCCGCCTGCGTGGGGAGTGTGTCGGGGGGGCTGTTCCTACGCTCAGTTGCTTCTAGCATTATGCACTGTCCCGTGGAGGTACCCATCATATATTTATCATATTACCACCGTATCTTTAAAAGCAATATGATAGCATAACGGAGTCCCTTGTAGCTGACCTACCTGTAGCCTGTCGTCTTGCAAGAACGTTCTCTAACAGCAGTTTAGCAGATTATCCTACAAGAGGGTCTCCTGCAAGAGGTTGGCCCTTGAGAGGTTGCTTATAAGATGCTATGGTGGAGTCCTGCCGGGCCGCTTGCACGCAAATTATGTGAGGCGAAACATTCCGAGGATGGCCGACAGTCAAAAACAAAACATCGACGAAGCCCCCCCCCCGGGGGTGGCCGCATTTAAGAGCCAGGGAGAGTCCTCTGTGCCGAGCCGTTGTTCTGTATGACGAGGATACCAAGAGTCTGTATGCGGTTGGCGTTATAAGAGAAGCCTTCTCGTCGGAGTATATTGCTAGAACTGATTGACGTGCTTTAGGGGTTCTTTGCTGTCCGCTTTGTATATGTAAGTTAGTAGGGCCAGAGGAAAATGAATGCACCCACAATCTAGCACTCAGTGGAATACTATGTGTGATTGAGCTGGGATTTCCAACTCTCCTCCTGAGATCCTAGAGCTGGACATAAAGAATATTGGCTAGGTCTGGCCTTTTGCTCTCCCTACTCAGGCTCTTCCCCTTACTCTAGAAGTCCTCTTCCATTACTCTAACCTAGGCTCCACCCAAGGAGTGTCTGAGTTCAGAACCTCATCTATTAGGTAGCTACACATTCAGAGAGGAAGCATCCGGGCTCATAACTAGTAGGCTGATGGAAAATGGGCGTACCCATAACATCTAGCCATTGATGCAGTGCCATGTGTGACTTGGCCATAGTTTTCAACTACGTTCCTCCTGTCAAGGTGGGTGAGGTACACGAGGGTTGATCGTTATGCAACGGAGCCTCACGTACGCCCCCTGTGGATTATACGCAATGCCTCCTGGACGACTTGTCTCTGCAGATCTTTTGTCTCACAGAGGCATATAAGCGGAATGTGGGCAGACTCGATGCGTTTGGGCTTTTGGCATTTGATCATGGTTCGGGAAACACTCTGTGACTTTGATGAGATACCATATACATTGTGATTTTTCTATTTGGCCTACATGTCTTTTTTTTCTAACTTCAACTACCATCGGCCTCTTTTTGCACCAGCCTGTGGTTTCCTTGACAGAGCCTCGACCTGGTCTGTCAATGCCAATGGACAAGTCAGCAAGCTCGGATGGACACGCACGAGACCGTCAGCCTCCTCGCCAGGGGCCAGACAAATTCTAACTCAAGGAAATGAAGTCCTTGTTAAAATCCGTAGGGTCTTCTTCACCGACAAACTCCTCAACCTCGTCAGAGTCAACATCGTCGCTGCTGACCGAGTTGTTGTCGTCATCGCTCGATAAGTCACCTTCAACATCTTGGCTCGCGTCCTGTTCGATAGCGGCATTTGCCTTTCGAAGGACGCTTGCCCTCTCTCTGTGGGTAAGCTTACAACCCTTTGTCTTACAGACCCCCGTGTTGCTGAAGTCAGGGCATTCAAAGACATGGCGATCGGAACAGCTGATGCCCTTGTCGCAGTAGCCGTAAATGCCAAATGACTGGCACACTGGAGCACCTAGCGGCAAAATACGGTGAGTATACGGACATTCACTGGCTCTGCAGTTGCCCTTGGCATGATGCACACAGTGAGGCGTGCGCTCTGGAACCAGGTCGTGCGAAAGGTCACACTGGTCGCCGGCAGGACAAGTACCCTTCTGGAGAAAGTCCTTGCATGCAGCAACTCGGGACGGATCGTGTATGTAGCGGCACATGGGGCCCTTTGGACAAGAACCTGCACAAGTTTTTCCGTCGTCAGTAAAATCCGCCCGTAGTCTGCGGTGCATGCGCGCACCCCTCGTAGCAGAGGAGCGATGGGAAGGAACAGAGGGGTACCAGTATTGGAAAAATTTCTGCAAATGACGTTGATTTTTTTGATTGCGGCGGATTGTCTGGAGCATTGTCGGTCAGCGAACGCACTCAGTCTGGAAGGGCGACATACCGATGGGCCTTGACGATAGCCTGGCGGTACATGTTGCCGCTCTTGGACCGATGAAACTTGACGCCTCCGACCAGGGCCATCTTGGGCGTGGCCTTGGGGCCGTTGGGGTCTCCTGGAGCCGGTGAGCAAGGATTCACACGCAAAGAAAAAGATTGCCGGGACGCACCGGGAAGCTTGACCAGCTTGCTACCGTTGTTTGCGACTCTGAAGCGGACGCCCTCCACTACTATTTCATAGGACGCGGGTGATGTGGGATTCACGGAGGTGGCGGATGATTGTGCTATATGCTTGAGGTGGTTCATCACCTTGACCCGCTCGCGATGCTCCTTTTCCTGCTGCTTCTGGAGTCTTGTCTGCTGCATGGCCCTGGCACGTGCTTCGGACTGCTCTTGAAAAACACTGGAGTTGATCAGTTGAAGGTGACGGTCATTCCTCATGACCCATGAGGAGGAAGAGGAGTTGTCGTCGGCCACAGAACCTGCCGCCTGGGTTGTGTTGTTTGTGGCATTGGGGCCGTTGAGGACAAGGGACCTGTGCCGGTGGACAGGCTTCGCAACGCGGTACCCAGCACGCCCTGTCGCGTTATAGTGGTGGCGACCGCGGTGGTAACCGCCACGGCCGGACGCTGGAGATTTGCCGGCTGGTTAAAAAGCCATTTCTCAGGCAAGAATCCAGTGTGGCAGCTCAACATACATGGGAAAGGGGAAGAAGGTATGGCACTGGTTGCCTGAGTGAGACCAGCCTGTTGGTTCTTGGCGCGGTTGATCTGGCCTGTGACCAATTGTTAGAAGTATCCTAGGCTTGGAAGCGGGCAGAACGGTCGCGAAGTCGGCCACCGCAGCGCGCGGGCTGGTGAAGACTTGCCTGCCAGGAGGCTGATCTGCTCCATCAACTTCTGGTCCTCGTCAGACATGACGAATGGGACCCCAGAGTCGAATTTGCGCTGGAGCAGTGTCTGCAGGTGAGTTGCCAAAAGATTGTGGCGCGCAGGTGGTGAGTCAACGTGTGGTCTGTGGGTGAAAGAGCGCGACTGAGTTGAGGTCGCCACAACGAGGAGTTGAGAGAAAGGCCAGTAAATAGACAAGGTCGCGATTAGCAACTTTACGGGTGGACTCGTTCGTGCAGGACGTGTCGCATGGTGCCCACGTTGAGATGAGTCAAGATAAGATAAGAATCTCTCGCAATTACATCATCCGGGAAGTCGGCGGCAGGCAAAAGGAGCTGTCTGTGGAAGACCAGGCTAGCGCGGGTACGGAGTACATGGACGGGTGCCCATCCAGCTCCAGGTCAACCTGCAGAGACACGGAGCGGCTGAGCAGACGCAAGGGCTGGCGGGGTGGAAAGCTATTAGAAACCCTGGGAGCCACTACGGCCTAACCTGTGGGAATGCCCTTGCCAAATCATAGCCAGTGAAGCAGACAGATCGCTCGAGGACGGATTGGGCAACAGGATACCTGAAAGCGGAAAGATCGCGGGCACGTACTCACGGTTCTTACGTAAGCCGGCCCGGCTTGGGGCCCAGCACCGTGCTCGTCGCGGGCCTTGTTCGACATCCCCAAGACATGGACACCTCGCCGTCGCGGACCCAGTCACAGGCAAAGGCAAGACCATAGACATCTCTTAACATGGCGGACCCAGTCGTTAAGCCCGACCCGGCTGTCAAGCCCGACCCGGACACCCTCCAAGGCGGATCCCCGATGGCCATCGATGCCTATGAAGACGACGTTGCCGACCTCGATTTGGACTTCTACGCCCCAAAGGACCCCGACGGCAACCAGACCGCACAGGACAGCCTTTTCATGGCTCGCGTGCCCACTTACGTCTGGGCTGCCTGGGACAAGATCGACGACGATACCCCAATCGAGGTGGGAAAGCTGCGCCTCTGGAGCGAGCCAGACAAAAGGGGCATGTCCAAGGTCCGTTTGCACCCCTTCTCCCCACGCCTGCGCACAGTGGCCGCTGACCAGGGTCTCCGACTCCCGCACTATAGCGGAAGATGCGGCTGCTGCTGAAGAGCAATGTCTCCGCCCACCAGGGTCTACCACGCGAGTATGACCTGGACGAGACCAACCTTGACGTCAAAAACACCTTCATCTTCACCGAGTCTGACATCGACGGCTTCAAAAACAAGAACAAATTGCGCAAGGACGCTGCCGACCAGAATATCCCCGCCTATCTCCTGCGAGCCAAGGTGGACAAACCGGCTCAGCAGAACTCCCGTGGTGGACGAGGCCGACGAGGAAGGGATACTTATAGACAAGTCATCCCCAGTATGTTCCCAACCCCCCGCGACGTGGAACACACCAGACGGCCTCTACAGAAGCGGATTAGGCTAATCACATGGCAGAAAAAACCGCCATCTATGGCCGCGTTTCACAGGAAGTCAACATGAACCCAATAGGTATGTACTGGCCGCTGGCACGAGATAGGCAGGATCTAACCCCACACTCAGACAACCCAGAGACCGCGTACCTTATGGCCGTCCGCGCGCAGGAGCAAGTAACACCGAAGAACACAACCCAGATCATCGACCGTTTCACCGTCACCAACAACGTGGTCCAGGTCGGCACCACGCAAGCCACCAAGGCCTTTGAGACCTTCATCAAGGACACGCGCACGCAGACCAAGAAGGCCAAGGCCGAGGCCAAGACCGCACGTATGCCGGAGAACGAGCTTCTGGATAAGATCTTCCAGTGTTTCCGACAGTACAATTACTGGTCGCTCAAGGCTCTTCGATCCGCGATTCCCCAGCCCGAGGTTTATCTTCGGTCGACCCTGGAGAAGGTGGCCGACTTGCACAAAAGCGGGCGGTTCGCTAACAACTGGAGCCTGAAGGCAGAGCACCAGGACATCGGCGCACAGGCTATGGCGGAAACAGCGCCCACCATGAACTTCGGAGAGGATTCCGAGGACGAAGAGATGGAAGACGTCCAGATTCAATGAGCCATTTCGAGATATGCCACCGGGGTCATTTTTGAGGGGAGCATAGGGCGTTGATTTTGGTCGCCTCTTTTCACTTGCAGGCGTTCTTGGTATAAAATGGCTTTACTTGCATGGAAAGGCTACTATTCCAACTTTATACGATATCCTCAGCCCACAGGAGCTTGTTTGAAACGCGGTTTGCCCTGGGGTCTCGACCCCGTGCACGACCAAACAGACCGGCTCCCATCTGAACGCTAACCAAACGAGAGCAGCCGATGCTATTGCTCATCTGCTGTGCGGTCTAAATCGTCCAGCGTACCCAACTTGCCAGCCTGCGACTCCTCCATAATGCTGTTGGTATCTTCAACATCCTCGACCAGCCTGACAAGCATAGCTTCTATACGCGCATTGCTGTCTTCCAACGCCTCCAGTCGCGTCGTCAGGTCACTGATCTCTTCGCTGTCGTTGAAGATGCCCTGCAGCTCCTGCCGCAGTCCCGGGAATGGCGCCATGCTGTCCCGTCTGCTCAATACCTTTCCCGGGGCTGGCGACTTCGGCGTCTGCCTGCCGTCGGAGGCGGTCGGGGTTGCCCCGAGCTGGTCACCGGCGTCTTTGGTGCCTGTGTTGCCGTCCCTCTCATGTGATTGTCTCGTTCTGAAATGCTTGATGATGTTTTGCAGGTTGGTCGAGTCCGCGGTGCTGTTTCTCTGGAATTGCCGACGAATCATGTGGCGCGTCAGATCGTCATCGACAGAGATGGCATCTTCGACCTCATCCGGGGGCGAAAGGCCGAACACGGCATGAATGTCTCCGTGCGTCGTGATGCGCCACTTCTCCCAGAACCAGTGATACCTCTTATCGGCCCCGGTGTCTGCACCAGGTCGCTTAGTGGATGGCGACACAGGCCATAAGACACGACGCTCAACGGCCGCGATGATGAGAAGTAGGGGGAGATTCAGGAGTCGGACCGCCGCGACATGGATCTTGTGGAACCATCGGGGGCTCACAACGAACTTGAGAGGGACCAGGATGAAGAGAGCGAGAATGTTAAATGGGGGCTGATAAGCGAAGATCGCGTCGCTCTTGACACCCTCCAAGGTCTGGACGGCGTGGCGGTACTGTACCTCGGCCGTGGCGTTGGACACGATGGTGCTGAAGGTGTTTGAGAGCATGGAGACGAGGATTGTGAGGAACAGAGTGTTGCCCAGAAAGGCAAAGGTAACCATGAGGCAAGGCCCCAGTATCTGGTGGAACTCGGGTGCTTTTTGGATGCCGGTTCCGTCGAGGCCAAACCAAATCCACAGCAACCACTTGCTCACCGTGATGGTCGAATGGTCTCCTTCACCCAGCCAGATGAGTGACATGAGGAATCCGGCAAAACACCAGGCGGCAAGGGCTGTTAGCGTGGTGAAGTCGGCCATCATAGCCCTCAGGGAGACGAAGAGCAGGTTGTTTGAGAGAAGATTGAAGGCGAGACGGGGAATGAGCACAGGAGCACCCATTGCGAGGACATCAAGAGCCTGCTGATCGGTGTCTTGGCTGTCGGTGCGCCAGCCCTGGATCCGCAGCACGAGGTATATCCAGAAGATGACGGCGAAAGTGACGTCCAGGAAGCTCCACAGGTTCTGCGTATAGACCTGCCTGCGCCGAGCTCGTCAGCTGAGGACCGATGCGAAGGAAAGGAGCAAAGGGAGAGTGGGGGGAAGAGAGGAGCGGGGGGGGGGGGCAACCCACCACCCGTGCTCCAGTATCGTGGCGAAGTTGTCGAGAACCCATCCAAATGAGTAGACTGAGAACATGACCTCGAGTATCGAGAAGGTAGTAGGGTCCCTCTCGGCCATGAACAGGACGTAGAGAACCAGCAATATGACGAACTGCATGATTTCGAGTATGTTTCTCGTCCTCGGGACGATCAGGCGGTACTGATTCAACAACGATGAGGCCCTGGGGTCATACAGGCTTATTGGCTTCTGCTTGTATCGATCGGGGATGATGTTGATGAAGCTGCTGGGTGTGTATATGACGCGGCCCTCGTAGATGGCATCGATGACCTTCTGGCAGGAGGTGGAGCTGAGGAATAGCTTGCTCTCGCTGAGGATGGCAACCTCGAGAGCTGGCAGCGTGGTGTGGTAGCTGGAGGAGGAGGAGGTGGCGGCCTCGCGGCGAATGTCGCCGGGGGCATTCTGAAAGGGCGAGAAGCCGGCGACGAGGATATGAGCGAGGGTTAGCAGCCCCTCGGTGCCCTCGTTGTCCTCGTTGAAGCGGCGGAGGATGCGGGTGGCAACGAGCTCACACAGGGTAGCACGGGTGTAGTTCACATTCTGCCTGTTGTGCAGATGAGACTGCTCGTGCAGGAACTGAGTGCGGTTCACGAGGAGACAGTAGACTAGGAGAGGGCGTCAGCATGTGGTGTTGGCCCTTGAGCTTAGGAACAGGCTCACCAATAGAGATGTCGTCGAGGTCATACAGCTTGTCTACCAAGGGCCGTATGACCGAGATGTTGATCCTCACGTCCCTCAGCTGCTCTAGGCTCATGTAGTCCTCGACAATTGAGACGACATCCCTCCTGATGCGGTGGATGTTGGTGTAGACGGGCAGGTGAGAGTGTGGGTTAGGCACGCACGAGAAGACAGGCTCAGTGTCGAGCTCATGGCTCATGTGTCTCCTGAGCAGCGGCCTCCGTTCTGGCTCCTGAATGTGCAGGTGGCGGGTGCTACGGGAGTTGGAGGGCCGGTCGTGGTCTTGATGTGGCTCTTGGTCTCGGTTCTGGTTCTGGCTGTGGCTGTGGCCGTTGTGGCCTTGAGCCGACATGTTGGGTGGAAGAGCCAATACTAGAGGACCAGGAAGTAGGTTCCCTCCAACAACACATACGCCAGTTTGACCTGGATAGGTACGCTCCAACAGAGACCCAAGCGCCTCCGGGGGCCAGACCAAACCTATGCCCAGAGGAGCTCTCTATCTGGACTGCGCGTGCGGTGGGAGGAGCTGCTGGCCGGTGTAGTAAAGGGCGGTAAGGTCAATCAATACCTATACTGCCCAACTCGGTGGCTCTTTTGGCGCATGCAGAGACATGCACTGGCCTGCCAGCACTCGGAAAACCAGTCTAGTTTTATGTGTGGGGTTTGGCTGACGAGAACCTGTGGGCTTTGGCAACCAGCCCGGATCAATTGCGTCCTGTCGCGCGTCGCGTTGGTGTGTGAATGCAGCAAGTCCAACAGCCTCAAGGCGAGCCCCCACACTCCACTTTCACTCTGGTCTATCTTCCCATCTCGGACTACTTACCATGACGCAGGCCTGCAGGGATCCTTCAATGGCACGGACCCCTGCCGCAAACCGCTAGTAGACTATCTGCCGCTGCCTCTGATACACCCTGCTGACCGCATTTTGTTGCATTCAGACTGGTCTCGGATAGTCCAGTCCTTCGTCAAACAGCCTTCCTCTAGGACAACCTTCTACTATTAGACTGTGCACCAATACTTCACAGCCTCTTCAAACAAAGAACCCTCTTCACATGCCCTGCCCAAAATTACTCCCTTTTATAAAACGGTAATTCTATGGGATACCGCATTGACGACTTGCACGTAAATACGACTACGACTCCGGTAGCTCGTGCTGTTCGCTTCCCTTTTCCTCCTCGGTCTCCGACATTCTACTGGGTCCGCTCGCCAAGACACACGCCGGACAGCATGCCCCTCTACCGTTGAGATTCTTGAAGCCCTCGTCACCGGGCGACCACCCTGTCCCGTCTGCAGCCTTACACCACCCGCTCCGTCCGCTTCCCATCTGTGCTGGATCGCGGGACTGTTTGCTCCCTCATGAGACGTGGAGAAAGGCTCGTTTTCTGGTACTGCGCCGTTCCTCCTCTGCTTCCCAAGTATCGTCGACGTAGTTCTTGATGTTCTTCTCCTGGATCTGCATCCCAACAACCTTCAAAGCGGCGATGTTGTAGCCCAACTCATCCTTCTGCCTCTTCAACGCCTGTCTCAAGTTCATCCGTATACCGTCCAGCATGACCCTCATCGTCTTACTGGCCACAATCTGCCTGTGGTGAGTCTTGAGCATGAAGAATAGTATCCGACAGGTCAGGGGGATGTTCATGGACCGCTCCGCGAAGAGGTTGATGAATGTGAATAGCAGAGGGACGGTCGAGAACGGCAGAACAAGCAGGGCGTCGTGCAGTGCCGAAGCCTTGATCCGCTGCAGCGTATTCATAACGTAGGCCTCCGCACTGATGCCGCCAAGTGCCATGAAGATCGGGTTTCGCTGTGGTGGGGCAACGTTTGGGTTGCCGGCCTTCGCCTCCTCCCATTCCTTTACCACATGGAGATCTTCCATCCCAAGTTCAAGTGCCTCAACAATCCTTTCGCCCGCCATGAGCGTCTCAACCGTCTGCTTGCTGGCAGCAGCCACTTCGCTGTTTTGTTGGTCCGGGTCCGCATCGTTCTCGAGAGATGTCGTCAGCGTGCCTTCATACAGCTCCTCAATCTCCTTTTCCCGCTCTTCCTCGAGGAAAATCTGCTCATCGGTCTCATGCCAGACGCGTATGCTCTTGTCGTGACTGGCACTAACGATGGCGTTACCACTGTGGCTGACAGCAAGGGCCCAGATCTCTCCGTGGTGGCCATCTATCCTCTGGATCTGCTCGAATTTGTCCGCATCCCAGTACTTGATACTACGGTCCTTGCTAGCGCTGAAGAAGTGGTGGCCGTTTCCGTCCGAGTTGTGAGGCACGAAAGCAACCTGCAGGATACTGTCCTGGTGCGCAAAGAGTGCTTTGTGACAGTCTCCGAAGTCCAGGCCCCATATCCTAACATTCTTGTCCGCCGAGCTGGTGACAATCAGCTTGCTGTCGTACGAGATGTCCATGCTCAAAACAGGGAGCTTGTGGCCGTAGAGATTCAGGTAGAGCTTTAAGGAGTCTGTGAAAAAAACCTTCACCGTGTTGTCCAGTAGAGCCACGGCAAGAAGCTTGGCGTCGGGGGAGAACCTCAAGCTCAAAACATCATCCGCAACCTTGAGGATCCTGGATTGGACCAGCTTCAGCTTTGGGGTCGTTCTGGCGGTTCCTAAGACCTGCTCCTGCACAATCTTGAAGTCCCAAAACTTGATGGTCTTATCCGCACTCCCGGTGACGACAGAACGACCGTCCGGGTGTACGTGTAGGGACCAAATCGCACCATCGTGGGCCGATACACTGTCGATGAGGGATGCCGATACTATATCAAAAAGCTCGATCTCGCCGCTCTTGGTACCCACCACCACGACCTTATCTCCTGGTAAAAATGAACAGCAGAGGGCATAGCCGCATTCAAAGGTCCGGATACATGTCTGCGTTTTAACATTCCATATTTTTAGGCTCCCATTGGCCGCAGAGGCAAGCATCTTGTCATCAGAGCTCAGCGACACAGCCCGTATATCAGCCCTGTGACCAGGGAGGTCAACGGCAAGGGATCTCGCGTAATCCGGCCCCTCGTCGCTCTGGGCCTTGCCCCGTTTTTCTTTCGTCGTGATGTCGTACAATTCAAGTTGGTTGTTCGTCGTCGACACCAGCAGCTGCAATTGCTTATGCCCGTGATTTGTCGCCCAGTCCACCGACCGCACCTTGCCTGTTGTCCTGATGACAACATACTGGCCGAACAGATCGGACAGCTCTGGCTGGGCAGTCTCGTCTTCCTGGCCTTCTTCGTCTGCCAGGTCAACATCTGCACCATCCTTGCTCTTCTTGCCAGAAGCAAGTTTCTCGCGTCGTCTCTTCTTCTTCCTAGCCAGACTCTTCTTCACCTCAGCATCAGATTTCAGCCGCCATATCTCAACCGACTTCTCAAGGCCGTGCACGGCAAAATAGTCACGGCGCGGGTGGAACGAAACCTCCATGGCCCTGTCTTTGTTGTTCCTGAAAAGGGTTCCGCGCTCCTGGAGGAAATGCCTACTCTGCACGTCCACTTGACGTGCTGCCGCGGACATGCCCGCCGCGTCCAATGACCACACCTTAAGCTCGCCGTCATTGCCGGCCGTGATGCATCCACCCAAATCGGGAAACACCCCGAGAGCCCAACACTCTCCATTTGTCTGTGCAACATGTGTCTCGACACAATGCCGCGATGATAGGTCCCAAAGCTTGATCAGAGAATCCTTGCCCGTGGTGAGGAGGAAGCCCTCGCCTTGTTCCTCTCGGTCCAGCTGCATGGTCTGGTGCGTATCTTCGTCCTCCGCATGGATGACCGGCTCGATGAATCGCAGTCCCGTGACTTGGTCTTTATGGCCCCGAAGCTTGTACTGCCCGACCTCCGCGACCAAGTCCCACACAATCACGTCTGTGTCTTTGGAGCCGCTGGCCAAGCGAACACCGGATTTATCGAATGCCAGCATGGTAATGGCGGATTTGTGGCCGTTGAAGTTGACTATGGTGGTGGATATCTTGCTGTCCCAGAGGCGGATGCTGCCGTCTTCATAACCGACGGCAAACACATCACTGTCCGTCTTGCTCTGCGCAAGGGCTGTGACCTGTGCCCTGCATTTCTCATCGCGCCATCGAGATAGTAGCTCGCCTTTCTTGATGTCCCAGCATATCACCTCCTCGTTGGCAGCAACGACGGCCTGGCCTGCCCCGGTTGCTGTCCCGTAGTTGTTGGTCCAGAGGATGTTGGACGAGCTCGACGTGATTAGGCCGAACGACTTGGAGTGCTCGTATTTTCTGCGGGTAGCGTCAGCAGGGTCATGGGACGAGACGTTTAAACGGAGCTCTCATACAGATAAGACTTGACCATATTGGCAGGAGCGCAGGCGGCCTTGCTCTACCGTCCTCGTGTGCTCTTTTACGACGGTGCTTGATTCTCGTCGGACAAAAAGTTCGTAGCCCTCTGTACCGACTACCACCAAAGGGGTCGGCACTTTTTTGCAGGGGTCTTCTTATCGATAACACTGCCTCCCCCCACAGCGGTCGGACTCAATTACATAACTCTCTCTCTTGCGGTCAGGGGGGCCGGCGAGCACCAAGTACATCATACCGCAAGGTCGCCTTCCGACCTCAAAGCCCCACTGACACGGACAGGAGGCAGCTGCAGCTCGGGTTAACAGCACAGTCAAACGGCCCTCACCTCGACATTACCTATCCATAGTCCGTTACGTCGCACGCAAACGGCGACGGGGAGCAATTGTCGCGATGCTTCTCCTCGACTACCAGAATGTGCTGATTCAATCGGTCCTGACGGAGCGGTTCTCGGGGTAAGACGTGTCACTGCCCTGTGCCGTGTTCAGTTACCGTCCCCCCTTCCACCCATTACTGACCTTCTCCCTTCAGGGCCGGCCCTGTCAACATCGATCAGACTGTGTCCGACTTCGACGGCGTCATCTTCCACATCTCGACTCCCGAGGCCAAGACCAAAATCCAAGTTTCTATCCAGATAAAATGCTGGCGCGACCTCGTCAAGTACGGTGCCGAGCAGGTCCTCAACCGCGAGTATGGCGAGTATGTTGTGCCTCCCGAGCCAGGCTATGACTTCTCCGTCACGGTCGATCTAGACAATCTTCCAGCTGAAAAGGGTATGTTGAATGACTGTGGAGCACTTGACATGGGTCTAACTGCTGGGCCGCAGAGGCGAGAGATGAGCTGGTCAAGAAGATATCTCTGCTCAAGCGAAACGCCATGGCTGCGCCATTCGAGCACGCCTACGCGGAGCATTACAAGCTGAAAGAGGAAGCGTCCAAGTTTACGTCCGAGGAGGCCCCGCAAGGCGTACGGGAGGGCGGAGAGGTCATGTCGATCCATTATCGCGAGGAGGAGGCTATTTACGTCAAGGCGAGCCATGACAGGGTCACTGTCATCTTCAGCACCATCTTCAGGGAGGAGACAGACCGCGTGTTCGGGAAGGTGTTCATCCAGGAGTTTGTGGATGCTAGGCGGCGAGCTATCCAGAATGCACCACAGGTCTTGTTCCGCACAGACCCGCCCCTGGAGCTTCAGGGGGTTCCGGGAGTCCAAAACTCCAGCACTGGTGAAATAGGCTACGTGACTTTCGGTAGGCCAGGCTTTCGTGCACCTCTCTTGGAAGAATCAGCTGACTGGGTCAAGTCCTATTTCCTCGACACCTGACCCCCCAGCGTATGCCGGAGGTAATCTCGCACATCCAGACGTTTCGCGACTACTTCCACTATCACATCAAAGCCTCCAAGGTCAGCATATTTCGTCCCTGCGGACCATGCGGTGACAACTGACGCGACGCAGGCATACATTCACTCGAGGATGCGACGACGTACCGCAGACTTCCTCCAAGGCAAGATCCCCTCCACTTGGCGATGAGAAGTGCAACGAAACTAATTTGGTACGCAGTGCTCCGGAGAGCCAGGCCCGACAGCGAGGAGAAGGAGCGCAAGACGGCCAGTGGGCGGACTTTCAAAGTCCAGGGCGCTTGATGCAGTCACTTTTTGGGACAATTTGAAGAGTAGCAGTTTGCTATCACAGACACTAGAAGAGAGCCGGCATTCATTTGTCAGTCATCCTTGATCAAGTTGCCAATTCGTCTTTCGGCGGCGGAGACACAAAGAGGAGCAGGAAATGGCGGCGCCTGTGACTGCTCCGTACTATGAAGCCCGTAGACAAAGAGTATGGGTGACATGGGATCTGAGAAAAGAACAATGAAAATACCCAGTACTTTGTGGTAAAGACTAGCTGATGTCGTTCGTTTAAATTCAATATCCTCAAACGAGCTCATGTGGGCGTGATGTCATTCAGGGCCCACCACAACCACCTGGGTACCTGGGTAATTTGAGGAGCTTCCCGTTTCTCTCGCTGGGAGGCCGCCTCTGCTGTGAAAAGTATCGCGAGTCGTCTTGCATCCATATACACAACTCCGACCCAGTCCCCGGCCCGCCCAATATGGACCCCTTAGCTGCCCTTCCCGCCGAGGTAGTGCTGCGCATCCTGGACTTTGCACCCATCGGCAGCATTGCGGCCCTCATCGGGACCAATACCTCGTGGCGGGCCTTCATCACCCTTCATGAAGATGCCATATATGTCTCCAAAATCCCAGACGTAACACCTGGAGACACACCACATGAGTACATGAGTGCCTTGAAAACCTTCCGATCCGACTTTCTTTCCGGTGTCGGAAACTGGAAGGATGTCTGTCTACGGCGTCGTCTCCTTTCGAAAGCTTGGGAGTCACCAAAACCTGTCGCGACCGTCATCCAGATCGGCACACATCCGATTTGGCGATTTCAAATAGCCTGGGACTCGAGGCTTATTATTTCGACAAGCCAAGCAGGTGGTGTCAACGTCACTGATATGGACACGGGCGACCTCCTCTGGTCACTCGGGCGCCACGAGGTCCGGCCATTTGCCCATCTGGAGTACCAGAACGGCACAGCTGTCTGGGTACGTATAGCCTCCGCAGGAATGAGCTGGCTTAGACGCCCTTTTAACGTCAGAGAGAGCCTAAAGGACCCTGCCCTAGAGCATAACACGGTGTGGGATGACCGCTTGTGAAGAAACCTCACTCGGTTCCAGAGTACGCCTTGTCTGTATGAGTTGCTAATAATGGAAATGGTACCCAGGACCGCTTCGGTAACGCGCTGGAGGTGTGGAAAACCGGCCTGCCTGGTTGTGTGAGAGGGGAGTTCAAAAGAGTCGCAATCTTACATCACGAAACGGAGACACGAGGCTTTCAACTGTCCTACGGCACGCTCTGCGTGGTTTCTGCCCAGGGGGAGGGCTTTGTATACAATGTTCATCCCGGCTCAGAGACGCCTGTAACGTTGCGGACTCATATACAGATTCCGCATGGGTCAGTGCCATCCTTCTCCTTGTCGAATCCGTCTTTCATGTGTCGGACTCTCCTACACGGCATCATATTAGGACACTAAGCCAGTGACTGACGCGGGCAGGCAGAGCCATCGGGCACTTACACCAGTCGGCCAGAGCAGTTGTGTATTCCATGGGAACAGGAGGGTATGTTTTCCACGACAAAGAGTCTGGCGAGCTGCTTGGTACCCTTCAACCACGTGCGCGCAGTTTAAGCCAGGTATACCACGTTGTTCATCCGGACACCTTTGAATATGATGCCAGCAATGTCATTGATATTATCGGCAATTTTGGCGGTCTGCCCTTTGGCCCCCAGAACAGCACCGAAAGGGTTACGCCAATAACCATTGGGCAGGGCCCGTTGACGATGGGAGATGAGGGACCTCATGTCACACCCGAGGAGGACGAGTGGGGCGCGGGCCTGATTTTGGACAACCACATGGTCGGTATATCTCGCCAGGCTCGTTTTTTCTGGTCGTGGAATTGGCAGCAAGCCATCCGCCGCCCACAAGATTTGGCACAGTTTGCGGCTATCATCGAGTGCGAGCCAAGTGGCGATAGGAGCTTCGACCTCGGAGGCTGGCTTTCGATCCAGTAAGCATCATTCTTCTTTTCTACTCCCCGTCTGACTTCTTTGCGCCTCAGAATGTCCTCCATGACCCGTGATAACACACGAGGCCCCCCCTAGGATCAGCTGTAACAGCAACACCCCTGACTAACATGTACCAGTGAGACCGTTGCTGGCAAGCGTGTGCTGTTCGAGGTAAAAGAGCGAATCTACGTGCTCCCCCTTGGCGAAGCTGGGAACGTGGCGCCGCCGGACAGGCCGGCCTTTGCAGTAGCACAGAGCATTGCCCCGCAGATCACGGTTCCCGTTAGCTTTATGGGTGTCTACGACGATTGTATCATGAGCACCTTCACGACTCTGGGCATGGAGCTGGAAGTCGACGGCGATGACGCGCCGCAGGATCAGGTGGAGCCTCCGAGGAGAGAGAGATATTTCCCAACAAAGGCAGTAAGGGTACTGTGCCTGACACCCGCTGTCGGCGGGCAGGCCTCACACTAGCACCGGGACGTGAGGTTCGGCGTAGCTGAGTCCCTTTCACCGAGACTTTACTTGAAATCGCCATTCTCAGCCTTTCCCAAGTCCCTCATCCTCTCCTTAAACTGCCTCGGCGTCTCAAACGGCTGCTCACTCTTTCCCTCGGCCTTGCCCAACCCAAACCAGCCCTTGCTCTTGCCCCCCAGGGCGCACCACAGCCCCAGGTTCTTTTTCTTGGCCTCGCCCTCCGCGTCTCTGTACTTCTTCTCGATAGCCTCACCGCCGAACTCGACTCCGGTCTTGGCCTCGTAAGTAGTCGCGAGCCCGCGGCGGAGCATTTCCAAGCCTATGTCACGGCGGAAGAATAAGAAGCGGCGCAGGTAGACAGTGGCAACGACGCGCTCATACTGGTCGCGCTTGTAGATGCGGGCGCGCACGTAGCGGTTCAGTATGGACGATTTGAGCCACTGGAGTGCCTCGGAAGCGTATGGTTGCGCGGGTCGGCCAAAGTGCGCGCCTTCTGGTGCGTCGATGCCTGCGAGTCGAATAGGAATCTAGATTGGGAGATGCAGGTCAGCAACAGGTGGGCACGTAGGAGAGCTGAGTCCCGGCCAAACGTACGGTCTGTCCCCTCAACTGTCTTTTGTCCGTAGGAATTGCTCTCAGCCAACCCCAGCCCGCCAGTCGCCCTCCAGGCGTATGATACAAATGGAAACCGTCGCCATCGCCCACACTCGTCACCCGTCCGAATAGGGTCCTCCTGTGGTAGTGATGCGGCAGCACATAGTTTACACTGGGGATCCGTCGCAAGTAGGTCCTGTAAATCTTGAGTCCGCCGAGGAGCACCGTCGTGATCACGAAAGCTGGTATCCACGTCCTCGGGTCTTTGTAGTGATCCCAGTCCTTGACATCCAGCGAGTCGTTCCAGCTCACGGTGCTAACGCCTGCCCCAGGCGATTTGCCCTCCTTTTCCCTGTCGGGAGGGGAGGAAGACCAAGGCCATGGCATTTTGCTGTCATGTGTTGGACCCAAACAGACCCCTTGGACGAGCTCTCGTCGGCTCCTAGTTCGGCGCTGTGTGTGCCCACTTCTAGCTTCAGGGTTTCCGTATTTAACATAAACGCGGGGAGACCCCGCGGCGCCAGAAAGGGGCGGGGGGGGGNCCAGGGTCGGGGTTCAGCCAGGGAGTGGAGTTGATGCAGCAGTCACATATATCATTACCGTAACATGGTCGCACTTCTAGTAAAAAGCCCTATCATGTCACGATAGAGCTGAGACGATTTTCCCATGGAAGGTTTTTCCATAGTAGGTTATCCCACGGGAGTGTTTTTTTTCTTTGGGGGGGTGGGGTTTACCGGGGAGGGCGCCGTCCAAAGATGCCGTGTTCGGGTAGCAGAAGCTCGAGCAGTAACCATGAGCTTTGCTCCGGTATCTCTCCCCCTACCTCTGGGACAACCTCCTATGAGATTAACTTATATTGGATATCCTCTTACAGGATAGGATAACCTTCTATAGGATATTCTCTTGTAAGTTACCCTCCTATAAGATGCTCTTTTATAGAATAGCATCTTAGATAGGAACCCTCTGTAGAAGGTGAGCACATAAGTTTAGCTACAAAGCCCTGCTAGATTACATTTATATCTCTAAGGGTGTGGTGGTACGGGAAAAACTATAAGTGACAGTACTTGCTAAGTGCCACTGTAATTTTTCTCTCCCTCCCTGTGGGGACAGATCGTGGCAAACAGACGGTGTCGACACGCTCGGAGGTCAAGGGCTCAGTGTACACTGGAGGGTGGTAGGCATCATGGCTGGTCAGTCCATAGCTGTCCGCGATGTACTCGATGAAGGATATGCTTTATAGGGGTGTTGCATGTCCCCTTTTCCCTGGCACAGGACCTGGCAAAGGCACGAATCGTCACGGCATTGAATGCTGTGTTTGAATTGTAAGGATTTGTCCCAGATCCGTGCACATGCCATGCTACGCTACTGATACTCTGGCTCGGTCGCCTTGATCGTCCCGGACCGCCTGGGGACATTCTAGTCTGCCCAAGTCAGACTGGTAGGCTAGCAGGCTAATTAATCATCAGATAGAACTTGGAAAAGTTGGGACGGCGACCAGGCGAGGGGCTAAGGCGCGGCCCGAGCAAAAGATCAGGTGAAGAGACGGGGAGTCCACGATTTGATTTGTTATTGTAAACATCTACACCAACTACCTATCTATCTACCTACCTACTACCTAGGTACCTAGAAAATCCTCGGTATCCATGGGCAGCACGTGCGCAACTACGACGACCGTCCAGGATGCTCTGCAGCACTGCTCGGTAGGTCGGTAACTAGGTACCCAGGTATGGTTCATGCAGGATGTCCTAGGGCAACAACCTAGTGTGTGGCATTGCATCTCATGCTTTCGCTTGCCAAAGTGCACCAGAGAGATGCGTCATTACCTAATAGAGCATCTGGGAAATGTCCAAGAGAGAGATGGGGGACGGCGTGAGACTTGGCTGCCAGGCTGCCCCACCCTTGCTTGTCTGTGGGCCCTGGGGCCCCACCTCTGCAGGAACAGAGGAACTGCTGCCATTCGCCGTAACCAATTCAGCCATGCCTGCCAATCCCCTACCACCCCCGTTACTGTGGCCCATTCGCAAATTAAAACATGGGCTTGTGGTACAGCAGCAACCTCGGGTTCCCTGCACCAAGCCACAGCCCCAATCCCGTCCTCGTCTTGACTCTTGCTTGACACATCAACAGTGACAAGTTGCAGACAGAGGTTCTTGCGAGGTTTCTTGTTCTCCCGGACGCGGATTGTGCCCCCTTTCCCCTCCCGTGCCATCCTCCTCCTGCTGCTGCTCCTACCGCTTCCAGGCCTGCCTCCCCAGGTTCCTTGGCTTTGTCCCTGCCTGCCTGCGACCGACCAGGGCGCTTCAGCACCTTTGCCGGGGCTGCTTTCGTTCCTGACTGCCTAGGTACCTAGGTACTACTGGCCTACCCACCCGCACGTTGGCACCCTCCGGTGTCCCTGACCTGAGGCGACCCACCCAGTACTCCGTACCTGCGCGAACGAGGCCTTCTCCTGACCATCACGCCCCGACTACTCGCGCACTACCACCACAACCACCACCACCACCACCACCACCACAGCGGCAATCAACGCAAGCGACACGGTGCTCAACCGCACTCTCTCTCACCATCGTCCACTGCACTGGGCGCGCCTTCCTTTTGCTCTTTCACTGGCCTCACAGGGCCATTGTCCTTCTTTCCCCTGCCAAACTCTTCCCTCACCCGTCCCATTCCGTGCGCCTGGCCAACTACAGATTTTCGACGATAATTTCGCTCCACTGTGGCCTACTATTACACCGCGGCGAGGACCACAACGCCGGCTCTATCGGCATCAATCTCTTGTCTTTCTTATCCTTATCCCTCCTTCGATATTGTTATTTCAACACACGCTCGTTTCATCCCCGCCGCCTCGTCCCATTTCTCCGACTGCCTCGCGCCCTGCAAAACCACGCAACCCGAGCCTGCGAACCCAAGCCGCCCGCACCCGAGCCCTCGCGACCCTCCCCCCCCGTCGTTCTGTTCTTGAGATGGATCGCGCGTAGCACGCCAAATCCGATCCGCGACTTCCAATACTGGCAACCATCAACTCCAGAACCCGAACGGGTCGCTCCTCTTTCACCTGAGTGACTCGCGCCATGAGGCCCCTCCCCACGCGGCGCCGTGTCGCCCGGCAACCCAGGACACATGTTCATACGTTACTCAAATCTTTCCTCACAGTCTCCTCCTTTGCGTCCATACCGACGTCTCGCGCCATTAATTTTACCTCCGTGCCGGACGCCTTGCTCGATCTGGACATCTCAGCCTTAGGCAGGGTTGGCTTCGCGGGCGACTTCGCAGGCATATCACTCTACCAGTTCGAGGGCCAGGACGAAGACCCCTTTAGAACAAATGGCAGCGAGGGGCTACTGGCTCGACTACCCAATGGCGTTCTCACCACCGTCGTCCAGGCCGATGCCTCCATCCAGTCCATGTGTTCCTATGTCGCCGGTGGCGTCGCCCAGGGCGTTGTGATAGCTGGGAACTTCACAAGCCTCGGCGACCGGGAATCTACCGGCATCGCCCTCTTCAACCCCAACACGACCGAGGTCAGGCAGCTACCCGGCATACAGGGCTCCGTCAATGCCGTTCTCTGCGACGATGACACGGTCTATGTCGGCGGCAACTTCATGGGCATCGAGAACTCCACAAACGCGGTTTCGTGGAGGGGCACTGAAGCCGGCTTTTCAGCCTTGCCCTTTGCCGGCTTCAACGGCCCCGTTTTATCCATCACCAAAGCCTCAAACGGTCACATTATTTTTGGCGGAAGCTTCACCGGGCTGGGAAACGCGAGCACGCCTAGTACGCCAGACGAGCAGGTCATCAACCTCTCCACCGCAGAACTCTCTTCCGGGGGCTCGACCGCGACCCAGGGCTTCGGCGAGCCCAGCAATGTCGTCTGCAAGACCAGTGGCGAGGATGGCACCGGTGATACGTGGCTGCTCGCCGACAACACACCTGGATTCTGGCAGGCGAACATGGGCTTCGGCTACCGGCCGACAAAGTTGCGCCTGTACAACACACACCAAGATGGCCGCGGCACCAAGACGTGGCGCTTCACGGCGCTGCCCATCAACGGCATCATGAACCTCACCTACATAGATCCCGAAACGAAGCAGAACCTCACCTGCACCAGCGAGTGTCCACTGAGCAGCAATGCCGACCTTACCTTTCAGGAGTTCCATTTCGTGGACGTCATAGGAATGAACGCGTTCCGAATCGACATCTCGGACTGGTACGGCAGTGGCGGCGGCCTGAACGGCATCGAGCTGTTTCAAGACGACATCTTTGCGTTCGCCGTCAGCGACTTCAACGAGCCCGCCTGCGCGGCCATTTCCACCGCATCTGGTTCTACCCAGACCGGCCCCTGGGCGGTTTCATCCTCGTTCTCCAACAGCTCCCGGTACCTGACTGCGCAGCTCTCCAGTCCCATCACCACGGATGCAGCTTCTGTCGTCTTCCTGCCGGACATAAGGGAGTCTGGTTACTATACAGTCAACATGTATACGCCAGGCTGCCTGCAGGACAATACGTGCGACTCTCGTGGACAAGTACGCCTCAGTGGCACCATGTCACCCACGAATACCAACGGCACGATCAGCACCTCGCTTTTTCAAACGAACAACTTCGACAAGTACGACCCCATCTATTACGGATACGTGGACGCGACCTCGGACTCGTTCCGGCCCGCCGTGACCTTGACCCCTGCTGGGGGCCAGTCTCTATCCCAGCAGACGATTGTAGCACAAAGAGTCGGCTTCGTCATGTACAATACCACTGGGGGCCTGAACGGCTTGTTTGAATACGACCCATCTGCCACGAACTTCAATTCCTCAGACTTCCAGGAATCGGTCTTCGACAAGCTGGGCATGAACTTCTCAACAGGGTCCGCCGTGAATGCACTGGCGACTTCGGGCACTGTCACTTTCATTGGGGGTAATTTTACCTCGTCAGGTTCCAACAACATTGTTTCCGTTGATCGCCAGGACTCCTCTGTGCTGCCCCTCGACGGCGGTCTCAACGGGTACGTCGCGTCTATGCACGCCAACGGCACTAGACTCTTCGTGGGAGGGTCTTTCAACAACACGCAGGGCAACGATGCAACCGGCCTCTCCAACGTTGCTGTCTTCGATACCTCAACCAATACTTGGAGTGCTCTGGGCTCTGGTGTCAACGGGCCAGTGTCGACGGTCGTCCCCCTGACGATGAATATCTCCGACGCCACCGTGGAGGTCGTCAGTTTCACCGGGAATTTCAGCCAGCTCAACGCCTTCGAAGGTAATGAGGCAGTGGTAGCCAACGGCTTCGGGGTCTGGGTACCAACCCGGGGGAATTGGCTGCCGCACCTGGACGTGCCTGCGGAGTATCTAGACGGCATGCTTACCACCTCCGTTCTCGACGTGACCGGAAGCAACCCGCTCTATGCCGGCACAGTCGTATCGTCGACCCTGGGGGCCGTGGGAGCCGCTGGTCTCAGCGGATCGGGGCCTGACTTCACGCTCGAGGACTTTGGAGCTCGCATCCAGCCCGGCTCAACACCCTCCAACCCGTCTGCGATGCCGCGCGACCTTCTCAATGGTAGCGCGTCTGGGGTTATCGACGCAGCATTCTTGAATACGGATGACCTCAACATCACTGTTCTCGCAGGGAGGTTCACTCTTGCGGGAAGCAATGGTTCTACTATTCACAATGTGGCCATCGTGAACAACAGTGACGACAATGCCACCGTCACCGGGTTCTCCTCCGGTGTCTCCCAGGACTCGACGTTTGTTGCGGTCGCCATTCAAGACTCCCAACTCTTTGCCGGTGGCAACGTCACCGGTCTCGTCAGCGGGACCAATGTTAGTGGCTTGGTATCGTTTGATTTGAGCGCCAATGACTACGGCCCACAACCTCCAGCGCTGGAAGGCGGCAGCGCCACGGTCAGCACCATCGCCATTCGCCCGAACAGCGCCGATGTGTTTGTTGGCGGGTCATTCACTTCGGCCGGCTCCCTTGGCTGTCCAGCAGTCTGCTCCTTTAGCCCATCCTCGTCCCAGTGGAGTCGTCCGGGCAACAACTTGATGGGCGAAGCCCGAACCATGGCATGGGTAACTGACAAGAACCTTGTCGCAGGAGGTAACTTCACAGTCAACGGGTCGACGAGCTTCCTGGTCTCGTACACCTCGGGCGCTCAGTCGTGGGAAAGCTATCCGGGCGGCACCGACCTTCCTGGACCAGTGGATTTTGTCGTCTCTGGTTCTGCCAAGGGCGAGCAGGTGTGGGTAACCGGCAAGGCGGCGAACGGGTCTCTCTACCTGATGAAATATGACGGGTCCACTTGGAAATCCGCTGGCCAGCCGTTCGAAGATGGAACTGACATTCGATCACTGCAAATCTTCACCCTTACTGACACGAAGGGCTCTTCGGACCTACTCGATGGGACGATGTCGTTGATGCTGACCGGGCATATCGTGATCCCAGGTTTTGGGAGCTCGAGTGCTGCCTTGTTCAACGGGACTGCGTTGACGCCATTTGCCCTTACCACCAAGGCAGGGAATACGGCAGGCACCATCTCCCGGGTCTTCGTCGAGAAGAAGAACTTCTTCAGCGGCCAACAAGATGGCAGTCTACCGATTTACGCCATCGTGCTCATCGGGCTAGCAATCGCCCTCGGCCTGACTCTTTTGATCGTTGTTGCTGGTATGGCCATGGAGCGACTGAGGAAGAAGCGAGAGGGGTACCAACCAGCACCAACGTCTATGTTCGATCGTGGTAGCGGCATGCAAAGGATCCCTCCTCATGAATTACTCGAGTCGCTAGGCAAGGGGCGGCCCGGGGCGCCTCATGTGTGAGGTGGGTGGAAAGGACGACGGCAAGGGGGCCTTAAACCCCCCCCCCTCCCGCGGAGGAAATGTGCTCGCGGAGAGAAAGAACGGAAAAGGCATTGTGTCGGCGTTCGATATGGGATTTAGTTACTTGATGCTGCGTGGGATTATGCAGTTAGCAACGGCGTTACGGGTTAGGCATTTATAGCATGTCTCCGCAAGGTCTGACGCTCACTACTCTGCAGGACCACCCTGTCCGCATGGTTCTCAGTAGCGGGGACCGAGCAGCTGGCTAGTTAGACACCGGGGTCTGTCAGGGGATGACAATTTTCGTGGGTCGAGGCGATGCCGCTTTGGCATCGTTTGAGACAGTCTTTTCACCTCTCCTTACGGTTTCTCTTCCCATTGTTTATCCTCTTATCTTCGATATTCTTCATATTCTTGGCCATCGTTTTGGGGCAGTTGGGGCTAGGGCAGAGGGACAGGCAAGATACCACATTGTAATGTTTACGTTTTAAAACGTTGTACAGTAGGCAAGGCAACGCAGCACGGCTGATGGTGGGAGTCGACGATATTTAATATCCTGCAGCTGATCATACGGGAAGCTCTTTAGCCTCAGAAAACATGTATTAACACAGCATGGAGTTCGACGCATTTATCACCTGGCTTACTATACAATAGTAGGGTGTCAGAATATAGGATGTAGAGAGCGAATATCGTCTTTCCAATGATCCACTGCGGTCCTGACTTGGGCCCCGATCAGTAAGACCAAGGCTTCGCTCTGAAGCGTGGAGCCTCTTCCGGCTTGCCCTCCTTTGGCCAGTTGACCTCGTCAGTATTGAGGTACCACGAAGGGTCGCCGTCCGTCTCAGTTATACTCCACCCATTGCCCAACCACCTCAGTCTGTTGCCCGTGGCATCTGCGCTTTCAAAGTTGAAATCCTCCCACCGCACGGAACCTAGGGCGTCTAGAGCGTGAAGTGTCGAACCTGGCCAGAGGCCGATGATCCAGTTGCCCTTGCCCCCTTCGCTCCGATACCACGACTTGCACTTGGCGAGGCCGAATGAGTTAGCCGACGCCTCGCCCGGGAGCAGACTGCACGGCACTTACCTTATCTAAATACACCGTGTCTGTGAAATAGGATCCGACATACTGCTGGAAGTCCCTGACTCTCTCTGGCTTGGGCTCTATGGTGGCATAGTCTTCTTTCTGCATCTTGCGCAGTATCTTAACGCAGTAGTCGCACTCGCTCTCGAGGATTTTCGTCAGCGATCCGAACCCAATGGCGCTGTTCGGCCCAAACATCATCAGGTAGTTTGGGAACCCGTCGACCATGACACTCAGATAGCTCTCCGGATGCGGACTCCAGCGTTGTGCGAGACTCACCCCGTTGGAGCCTACAACTTCGAAATTGGGCGGTGCACTCGTCCTGAAGCCCGTGGCACACGCCAGAGCATCCACCTGGACCTCGCGACCGCCGACAAGCCTAACCCCCGTCTCGGTGACCTCCGCGATGGTCTCATTGGTGACCTGGACATTGTCCTGACAGAGGGCCTCGAGATACCCTTTCCCGGGGGTGAGACGTCGACACCCAGGGGCAAACGTCGGGATGATAACATCAAACAGCTCGGGCTTCTTGGCGAGCTTCTCCCTCATCGACGCGGTGAAGGTCTTGATAAGCTCCTTCTGCATATCTGAGCCGTGAATGGTCCCCTCGTGGATGACGTTACCTCCATCCTCGATGACCTTGCGGAATCTGAGGTACTCCTCCGGGTCTGAGGCGAGAGCTTCCCGCTTTTCCGGTGTCACTAATAACACAAGGGGAGGTCCACTCGGTCAGTATATGGGCAGAGAATGGAAGAAAACACATGAAACCGCGAGAAGCAACGGGAGGGGAAATGACTACCCGGGTGAAATGGGGAGAGGATAGGAGGAGGAAGGCGGCGAGGCAGATATGTTCGCTGACAGGTTGCAGAGGAGAGAACAGACTCACGCCCATCCGGGTCAAGACCAAGTGCAGCCATGGCGGCGTCACCGAACGCGTTTGAGGATATCCAGGTGGGCGAGCGCATGAAAACGGTCATGCTAATGCCTTCCACGGGCTGCAGACTTGGTACAATCTGGATTGAACTGGATCCATTTCCGATGACACCAACTCGCCTGTTCCGGAAGTCATACCTTGGTCTCGTCAGCTCTCATTGCCCAGCGAAGCAGACTGACTGTACGCCCGCCGGGGCAACGTATACACATGATTCCGTATACCCCACGCCCACCTGGCGTGTGAAACTGACGGCTCGCGTGTTACTTACCCGTCGTCCCACTCAGCTGAGTGCAGAAGTTTCCCTCGAAACCTTTCAAGCCCGGGCACTTGTGGCCAGGCAACCTCGTTCAGCTGTCCCCGAGCCGTGACGACGAAGTCTATGTCGTGCTCTTCAAAGATCTCGCCGGTATCGACCTTCTGCACGCGGACAGCCCACTTCTTGGCCTCGCCGTCCCACGCACATCGAGTGACCTTGTGCTGCGTTTTGATGAAACGCACTGCGCCGAATTTTTCCGCAACGCCCTGTAGATAGGCCTGGATCTCTCTGCCGGGTGCATACAGGGATGACCAGTGTGGGTTTGGCGCAAAAGTGTACTGGTATGAGTGAGAGGGGATGTCGCAAGCGAGACCAGGATATCTATTCAGCCACCAGACACCACCAACGCCTTCATTTTTTTCATAAACGACGAGGTCGATATTTCTTAGCCGTTCTGGTATTCTGATTGCCGCACAGATGCCAGAGAACCCGGCGCCGATGACCCGAATTTTGAGCCGCCTCGAGTTCTCGACAGGCTCATCTTTTAGGGTGAAGGGACTGCCGCCATTGGTGGTGGTACCGTCAGAGCCAGTTGGGTGAGCCATCCCAGGGACGTTCTGTTGTCTCCAATGTCCCTAGATGGATGAGCTTGCTGCGAGTAGGGTGTGCCTGTGCCACGGCTCTCAAACAAGGAGGCAATTTGGGGGGATGAGGCTGTGGGTGAGGATGCGTGTGGATATAGGGATATATGGCCTTGTTTGTATGTACTTGTGTAGGTATGTATATACACATGAATTATGTGCGTGAAACTCCAAGAGACATCGACAGAGGCACGGATACCAACAGCCGTGCCGGTGTGGCTGTCTTATGGCGGGCGATTTGAGGCCCGTAGTTTGTATCCTCCCTCTCGCGCGGGCCCAGATCTGCTGTGCGCCATCCGCTGGTCACTCCCGAGTGGCACTCGTCGCGACCGAAGCTCGCTTCAAAACATGACAACTCCCTCACTAAGCCGGGTTGAACAGCCCCCCAGGTCTCATGGTCTCAGGATTACCTCCGATCCGGGCATGGTAGGCCGTGGCTGCCAGTCCTGTCCCCTGGTCCCATGACGCCTATAACCGACAGGCGGCGCGGGGAAGGTGCGGAGGTGTTGCTGCATCGGCAGAGAGCATTTCGACCCTTCATGGGCCGCTAGGCATGACGTTGTTCCATGAGCTCAGGCGGACCCCTGAAGAGGGCTGTAAGAGCGAGGAGTAGCCCACGGGGATTCATCGTGGTGCATGGCCAAGCTACACAAGCACATGTATGCAGCGAGCGTGAGCCACTTGCATACCCTCACTACCTACCTACCTACCTACCTACCTAGGCACCTAGGTAACTAAGCTACTCAACCCCACATGCTCGTATCCCAGGCTGGGGCCGATCAACCTTACGAGGCACCAACCCCCTTCCCCTTGTATACTTCTTCCTGTAGCTCAACCTGTCGTGCAACATCATAAGGGAGATCCACATAGGGGATAGTAAATAGTTATCAGCTCCCCGCGACGTTTGTCACTGTTACTGTCACTTGAGATGTTTTTGCCTTGGGAATTTGGACTTAGACTTGGCTCTATGTTCAGGAATTTCCATGTCCACAGGTTACAGTAGCGAGGATGGTGCTCCAGGCTGGGTCGTGGCATTTCTCCACGTGTCAGTATCGGTCTGGCTGTTTTCGACACATACAACTGACCGTTGCAATCCAGTTGTATTTATTGAACAACTGATTTCTTACGTCTCCAACGTTGTCCGGGATGACCGAGCTGGGATAGTTGTACCTGTGGCCCACCTTGCACTTCCTCTCGGCCAGGCTCCTTTGAGCCATCTCCCAGAGCAAACACGCCCATGACTCCTTTTAGGGACCCCATCATGAGACAGTATCCTCTTGCTTCCCAAGGTATCCTCCATCACGAGTGGGTGACTTTAGCTCCTAGGTATAAGGAAGGCAGTGTGGTGACGGAACGGGGAGGTCGACTGCGGATAACGTCACCAAAGGGTGCCCGCCAGGTGCAACGGTCCTGGATGGTTAGGTGCTCGCGCGCAGAACGAGCAAGATTCGTGGCCTCGATGGGATCAGGGAGACGCGAACAGCGAAACCACGACGGTAGCAGCAGCTTTGGGAGGGCAAGAGCAGTGTGGGTTCCATTATATCGACACTCACGTACTCCTTTCTGCGGTTGACCAAGGCATCCCATCGCTCCCACGCCAGTCCGCTCGCTCACGGTTTTACTGGCCCGGGACATTCAACTCGTGGGCTAGATCAATACAGGGTTCACTTAGGAGTGCGGAGAGCGAGGGCTCGAATCTTGGATTTTTTGAGACTATTGCACAGGGTGTCCGGTCTTTCTAGACACAGGGATGGCACAAAAGAAAACCTCGAGTTACTGTATTCGTATCGTCAATGCTGAACGCCTATTGAGCCTTGGAGGAGACGATTTCTGCGAGAGTGTCAGCAAGCGAATGACAAGTTTGAAGGGGGCCAGTAGAGAAATCACTGGGAGGGACATACTCTCGACGTCAGCCACGCTCTGGGCCAGGATCTGCTGCAGGACCTTGGGGTTCTCCAGCTCCTTCTGGACCTTAGCAATGATCGAATCAGCCAGCTCCTTCTGCTGGCGCTGCTTGACCTGACCCTCGTAACGGACCCACGAGTCCAGGACAGCCTTGGCCTCGGCGGCCAGAGCTGTCTTCTGCTCCAGCTCGTAGGCCTCAGCCTCGAGCCTTGCGGTCTCCTATGGCGACATGGTCAGAGGCTGGAGGCTACGCTGCGATACGGTGGGGGTGAGGCGGGAAGGGAGTGCGCCAGACGGGACGTCGGCAGCATGGGCATACCTTGGAGACCTCGAACAGGCTCTTGGTAACGTCGACGACGCCCTCCATCTGCTTGACGTTCTCGATGCGGTCCTTGACGGCCTGGGTGTGGTCGGAGCGGGCTGCATTGAGGATGCCGGCGATCTTCTTGCTCTGACCTTGGGCCCACTCGCTGTAGGAGGGGCCTGCGTACTTGATGACGGCCCCCCAGACGCTCAGGAGACAGAATGCGACGATGGTCTCCTCGTTGACAACGTAGTACTCATTGCTGAGGGCGTAGACGGACAGGCCGGCGGCAGAGGACAGGATGGCGGTCTTGGAGACGAGCGAGTTGCCAGGCAGGGCGTCGAGGATGGACTGGGCCTTCTTCTTGGGGTCCTCGGCTGGGACGTTGGACGAATAGCGGGCGCTGGCGGCGTTGATGGCGGACGGGGACGATGCCAGGGCGGGCAGAGATCGGGGCAGGATGGAAGGCCGCAGACGGGCAGACCCTAGGAGGCGCGAGGCGAGCACAGCGCGTCAGTCTCGATGCCAGTCTCAATTGCGGATCCGGCGACGCACATTCTCAAGCCTCGTGCGCGGTCCCGGTGCCGGGGCCAATTGGGCGGGCAAGAGCAACGGGGGCATTCAATCTTGGGTCTGGAGGAACTCACCGACAGCGCTTCTAGCCAAGCGGGACGCCATTATGATGTGGTGGGAGACGGGGTGGTGGGTGTTTTGCCGTGTGGCCTGGGACGGGTTGGATGTTGGTGCGAAGTTGAGACACTTTCTCGCAGGACCTTTTGCTCTCGGGCGCTGACGGAGTGGCTCTCTTTGCTCGGAGAGAGGTTTGCTTGCAGGGCCGGCTAGGCCCCCCCCCCCAATCCTGGCCAGCCCAGGTGCCCCGGTACCCGGCCACAGGGACACCGATGCGCTTAACGGGGTTGGGCCCAACTCACTAACAAGATCAGCCCGGATAAGAACGGTGTGCTGTTAGTATGCCGTACCATGCCTGTTAACGGCCTCCCGCGCCTGTCGAGCTGTCTGATAATTACCTAGGTACTCTGTACCTGTCTATCTAGGTAGGTCCCCCATGCCCGCCAACAACAGGTGGGGCCCAATTTTTTTCCCCCCGATACGTTTTTCACACGATCTTTCTTCCAATCCGACCCGCCCAACTCGTGCCGACGAAATACTTCTAGAACCTAGGATCTGATGCCATTCTGCTGCATCCCCTCTGGCGAAGAGCCCAGAGTACTCTGAACCGTCAGCATTGCCACTGACAATGCCGTCTGCAGTGGGTATGCGTCGGCCGTCGAAGCGGAAGGGACAGGACTCGATAGAGCCGCCAAAGAAACGAGCACGATCCCACAGCGCAAGCAGCAACCATGGCTCGGCCGACAGTGACGACCACGGCGACCGCGGCGACCACGAAGACCCCCAATCAAAGATCCTACTCCTTGAGACGGCAATACTCGAATCCAAACGACACTACAATAACATCACCACCCTGCTCCACATCGCCCGAGACCAGGACAAGAACGAGCATGAGGCATTGTTCGCCACAGTGGCCCTCTGCCGGATCTTTATCAGGCTTCTTGCTGCCGGCAGTCTCCTCAGGAAGAACAACTCGGCCGAGAAGGATGTCATTCTGGTGCACTGGCTCAGGGACCGCCTGGCTGAATACAACGAGGTTCTGCTGTCGTTCCTAACCAACGACGACCACGCTCTAACCGCCTTGACCTTGTCCATGCGGCTGCTCAAGGCCCACGGCCAGCATCCGTACCGGGAGGGGGATCAGCATGGCTTCCCAAGGGTGCTGCTGAGAGATATTGTGGCCGCTCTGTGCCGCCCGGAGGCTGAACAAGTGCGGCGCAAGTTTGTCGAGAAGTTTGTCGATGAGTACGATGACATAAGACTGTACACATTCAAAGCCATCCAGGACAAGCTTGCAGAGCAGAATATCCGGGAGACATCCCAGCCAGGGCCTGGGCAAGACAGGTCGTTCGAGGCAGTCTTTGAGCTGCTCTCGTCCATCGAGGGCGTGCCACAATCCCGCGAGGAGCTTGTCGACTTCTACGTTGACCCTCCGCAGAAACAGAAGAGCCACGAGCTCTTCTCGGTCTCAAAGCACAAGAAAGCGGCCCAGGACGCATGGCTGGCTCTGATGGGCCGGGACATGACGAGGGATCAGAGGAAACGCCTGCTTGACATCATGTCCAGGATTATTGCGCCATGGTTTACAAAGCCAGAGTTGCTGATGGACTTTCTCACCGACTGCTACGACTCAGGAGGCTCTATGTCCCTGCTTGCGCTCTCCGGTGTCTTCTACCTCATTCAGGAGCGAAACCTCGACTATCCTGCGTTCTATACTAAGCTTTATTCCCTGCTGGGCCCAGACATCCTCCACTCCAAGCACCGCTCTCGCTTCTTCCGTCTCCTCGACATCTTTCTCGCTTCCTCCCACCTACCCGCCGCCATCGTGGCAAGCTTCATCAAACGCCTGGCACGGCTCAGTCTGAATGCACCACCAAGCGCAATAGTTACCATTATTCCATGGATGTACAACCTCTTCAAAAAGCACCCAACCACGACCTTCATGATGCACCGTGTGCCCCGGACGCAAGAGCAAAGAGACAAACTCGCCACCGAGGGCATGCATGACCCTTTCGACCCCGACGTGCAGGACCCCATGGAGACACACGCCATCGATAGCTGCATCTGGGAGGTTGTTCAACTCCAGACGCACTACCACCCGAACGTTGCCACTATCGCCAAGATTGTGTCCGAACAGTTTACCAAGCAGTTTTTCAACATGGAAGATTTTCTCGATCACTCATACGCTAGCCTACTCGAGGCGGAAATGGGGAAGAAAATTAGGAAAGCCCCCGTGGTCGAGTTTCAAATCCCTAAAAGGATTTTCCTCATTCACAATACAGGTTCACAAGTAGAGGATAGTCTCCAGGTAAAGCTCTGGGCCTTCTGATAGCATTGTGCGCTGAATATAATCTACTTTATTAATAAGAGAACGGAGATTCACACACCTATTTTTAAAGACTACACACCTATATAGTTATATTTCTAATCCCTTATATATATATAATATATATATAGTACCTTTATAAAAGAGCTATAACGTTAAGCACTAACGAGTTAGCTACCCTAGCGAGCTAGCTACTTTTTAGCACTAATAGTATAATAACTTAAATTATAGTACTATAATTAAAAAAAATTAATTAAAATTAATTAAAATTAGAATCTATAGATAATTCTATATCTTTCTTATAAATTTATATATTATACCTAGTTTTACTATAATTACTATATTATCTTTTTAGTAATCTATTATAGACTACCTCCTTAGTACTACTATTTATTTTACTAACTAGCTACTTCTCTTTTTCCTTTTTATTTATTATTTCCTTAGCTTATTATATAATAAATACCCCTTTATCCTATATATATATTTTTTTAGCCCTCTAATACTTAGAAAATACTATATTTATAGCTTAAAAGTTATTAGTCTTTTAAATTAAAAGTATAACTATATAGGCTAATAACTATATACTTTTTACTAACTAGTTAATTATAGTTAAAATTAGTATTAAGAAGCTTCTTTAATAATAAAAAATATAGTCTTTAATTAGAGTTAATTAAAAAACTACTTATATTAAGTTATATAGTATTTAAAAGATCTAAAGTATAAGTAGTATTAAAGAGCTTAGCTATATTATTAGTATTTAAATCTTAATATTTAGCTTAAAAAGTATAGCTTTTTAATTAAATAAAATTAAACTTATACTTTTAAAAGCTCCTTTAATAGTTTCTAACTTAAAAACCTTATTATATATAGTATAGAAAGTAAGAAAGAACTTAGTCTTATTAATATATATAATTTAAACTTTACTAAACTAGTAAATTTCTATACTATATACTTACTTTAATAAACTAAAATACCTAATATTAAGTAGTTAAAGTAAATAAGATAAATAAAAAGATATATAAAGAATAATAATATTTTTAAGCTTATAATATTATTTAAAATCTATAGAATAGTAGCTCCTATACTTATTAAAGATTAATAGCTAGTAAATACCCTTTATATATAATATAGTATATTTTTTAAAATACTTAATTTATTCTATAGTAATTTAATTAATTATCTATCTATTTAAACTTATATTAATTACCTAGTTATTTAGAAGACTACCCTTAGTATACTAGCTTATAAAGTATATTTTAGCTTTAATAATTAGAAATAGTAGTTTATACTACCTATCCTTACTAATTAATTTAATAGCTATTACCTATTATTAGTTCTTAAACTATATTTATTTTACTTATTCTTACTAATTAGAATATATAACTACTATTTTAAATAATCTAATATCTATTATAAAAACTAACTTATTAAAGTTATATATATTATAATCTTAGATTCTATATTTATTATATATATTAGATATAAGGTTAAACTATATATTTATTATATTAGGATCTTTATATAAGGCTCTTTAGTAGTTATATATATAATTAATATATATTTTAAAATATAGTTTTAATAAAATAAGTCTTTCTATTTAGTTAATCCTAATAATATTACTACTATAGTTATAAAGTAGGGAATTTACTATATTTTCTATATCTTTAAAAATAAGTAAATATCCTTATAAATCTTAATTAAGTATATATTAAATAAGTACCTCCTTTTCTATTTTTATTAATCTTTTATTATTAGGGTAGGTATTATATTATATAATTTAACTAGCTATTCTATTTTAAATAGTAAAATAAGGGATATAATATTTCTTTACTATATATTAAATACTTAGTTTTAGGTTAAATTTAATAGTTTAGATAATAAACTAAATATTACTTTCTTTTATTTTACTTATTATATAATATAGTATAAAAAAACGTATAAGAAAGATAGATAGGAGTAGCTAGTGAAAAAGTAGTTAGCTTATTAGGGTAGCTAACTTATTAGTATTTAACGTTATAGGTAATAAAGTTATATTAAATTTATATAGTAGTTAGTTATTAAAAGAGCTATTAAGTAAAGTTTAACTATAAATATTATTTTAAAAAAGTTACTTAATAAACTTATAATTAGCTACTAACTATATATTAACTAATATTTAATTATATTTAATTAATTAAAACTCTTTTATATTTATTATAACTTTTATATAATAATAAGTATTTAAAACTTAATATTTAAAAATTAATATTAATATTAATAAATTACTAATATAATATATTTAAAAGTATTATTTATAATAATATTATTAATTAAGAAGTTAATAAAGGAATTATATAGATTTTATATATAATTTTAATTTTTTTAAATTAAAATTTATAATAAAAAAAGATATAATAAAAGAATATATAATAAAAGAATATAATAAAAATTATAATAAATAAAAATATAATAAAAGAAAATATAATAGTTTTATAAACTTTATATATTATTTTAATTTTTCTATTAAATAAAACTTTATATTAAAAGAAAATATAATAAAAAAGATATAATAAAAAAAGATATAATAAAAGAAAATATAGTAAAAAAATATAATAACTTTATAATTTTACTTTATAATTTATTTATAATTAAAAGTTATTATTTTATATTAATATAGTAGTTTTATAATTTTTTATAATTTAATTATAATTAAAAATTATTATTTTATTTTAATAATTATATTTTATAGCTATTTATAAGCTATTAGTTCTATATATCTAGATAATAGATTATAGTTACCTTACCTAGTAGTTATTTTAGCTTTAGTAATATAGTAAGCTAAAAGATTACTTTTAAATAGTCTTATATAAGAAGGTTATAATAGGTATATATCTATAAAGTAAAGCTAGAACCTTAGTTAGGGTAATAGTAGCTTTTATTATTACTTATTTTAGTTAACTTAAAGCTTTAAATTATATAGTAATAATACTTTTATATAATACTTAATAGTATTAAAATAAGTTACTTATTATAAGATATTATGTAAGTAAATTAGCTTATATAATTTATAATGAAATAAAGTTTATAAATATATGTAATACTTATATATAATAAAATCTCTTTTAAAATAAAATAAATAAAAAACCTTTTATATATAATAAAATAAAAACTTTTTTTATTAATAACTTATTAATTATAAAAGGTATTTAGCTATAAGCTATATATTTAATACACTAATAACTTATACTATTATATAACCTTATAATATATACTTACGTAATCTGCTTATGTAAGCGGGTTTCTAGAACTTTCTATATAAAAGGTCCTTAAAGTCTATATATAAACCTCGACCCTCCTTCTTCCACACTAACCTATTTAACCTATTTTAATAGGTTTCTATATTATATAATTATTAGCTAATTATTAGCTAATTACTAGCGTGTGATTACTAATTAAATA
>JUJX01000092.1:174813-192875 GCA_000800745.1 Diaporthe longicolla
ATATAAGTTTTTAATTATATAAAAGAAACTTTTAAAAAAGTTTTTAAAAATAATTTTTTTATATTAAAAGATTTTAATATTTTAATAAATTATTTAAGAAACTTTATTATAGATTTTAATATTATTAACTACTTTATAAACTTTAAAGTTATATAAAAGAATAATATATTATTATTAAAATAAAAAAAGAATATATAAATTAAGATTTAAAAAGCTTTTTTTTAAAATAAAAGTAGTTTTTAATTAAAATATTAAATTAAGCTATAAATATAAAATAATTAAAGAAAATAAATTAAAAATAAATAATTTTAAGTTCTTTAACTTTATAAATAACTTTTTATTAAAATTTATTATTATAAATATTAAATTTCTCTTTTAAATATATATTAAATTATAAACTCTATATATTATTTTGATTTCTTTAATAAGTTAGAATTTATAATAAAAAAAGATATAATAAAAGAAAATATAATAATAAAATATAATACCTTTATAATTCTATTTTATAATTTATTTATAATTAAAAGTTATTATTTTATATTATTAACTATAGTATTAAATTATACTTAGTTTAGTGTATATTAATATTATTAATAAATTATTAATTTATTAAAAATAATAATATTATAAACTATAAAAACTTAGTTTAATATTATTAAATATTATATAAAAGTACTTTTATTATATAATTTAAAGTTTTAAATATAAAATAATAAAAATAAATAATAATAAAAGCTATTATTATTTTAAAAGTTCTAGTTTTATTTAAATATATATTTATTATAACCTTTTTATATAAAGTTATTTAAAAGTAATTCTTTAATTAAATAAAATAATTATAATTTATTATTTAAATATATAAAATTAGTAGCTTATAAATAACTATAAAATAAAATTAATATATAAGTTTTAAATTATATAGAAGAAGCTTTAAAAAGAGTTTTTAAAAATAACCTTTTTATATTAAAAATCTTTAATATTTTAATAAAGTATTTAAAAGAATTTAAATAAAAAAATATTATACTATTATTAAAATAAAAGAATAAAATAAAAACTAATATTTAAAAAAGGTTTTCTAAAAAATAAAAATATTTTTTAATTTAAACTAGGTTATAAATTTAAAATAATTAAATAAAATTAATTTAAAACATTAATTATAGATTTTTTAATATTATATTTAAAAAAGATTAATCTATAATAATAATTAAATTAATTATAATAAATTAAATAATAAAAGTTATAATATTAATAATTATTATAATTTATAAATCTTTTATATTATTTATAAATATAGTTATAAAATAAATTATATTTTTATATTTATAAATAATATTATAATAATTATAAAACTTAATAATAATATTTTTATTAAAAGTATTATTAATAATAATAATATTATATATTATTTTTATCCTTTTTAAATATAAGGTTAAAAGACCTATAGTTATTTTTTTTTAAATAATTTTATTTAACTATTTTAAATCTATAATTTAGTCTAGCTTTTATTAAACTATTTCTTAAAGTTTATAAATACTTTTTTCTTTATTAATAAAAACTTTATACCCTTTTATAGCTTTACTTTAAAGAATATATAGATTTTAATAATATTAAGATTTATATTATATACTCTTAGTTTATTAATAAATAAACTAAGCTTTACTAATATAAGTATAATATCTATAACTTTAAATTTAAAAGCTCCTTCTATATAAAGGTATATTTAGTTATTAATTACTATTCTATAGTTATTTATATAGAGCTATTAGTTCTATATATTTAAAACTATATATAATAATAGATTATAGTTACTTTACCTAGTAGTTATCTTAGCTTTAATAGTATAGTAGGCTAAAAGATTACTTTTAAGTAGTCTTATATAAAAAGGTTATAATAGATATATATTTAAGTAGAGCTAGAACCTTTAAAGTAATAGTAGCTTTTATTATTACTTATTTTAATTAACTTTATTAAGTTATATAGTAATAGTACTTTTATATAATATTTAATAGTATTAGACTAGCTTATAGCTTATAATAGCTTTAACTTTAATAAGTTAATAGTTAAATTAAGTTTATTAATAATACTAGTATAAACTAAACTAGGTATAGCCTAATATTATAACTATTAATATAAAATAGTAAGTTTTAGCTATAAATAGATTATAAAGAATTATAAAGTTACTATATTTTCTTTTATTATATTTTCTTTTATTATATTTTCTTTTATTATATTTTCTTTTATTATATTTTCTTTTACTATAATTTCTTTTACTATATTTTCTTTTATTATAGATTCTAACTTTATAAAGGAATTAAAATAATATATAAAGTTTATATTTTCTTTTATTATATCTTTTTTTATTTTAAATTCTAATTTAATAAAAGAGTTAAAATAATATATAAAGTTTATAAATAATTTAATTTAATATTATTAAATATTATATAAAAGTATTATTATAATATAATTTAAAGTTTTATAAATTAATTAAAATAAATAATAGTAAAAATTATTATTACTTTAATTAAAATTTTACTTTTATTTAAATATATATTTATTTAATTAAATTAAATTATTATAATTTTCTTATTCTTTTAAATATTATTATAATAATAGTATTTAAATATAAGTTTTATATATTATTAAGAATAATTAATATATAAATTAATTATTAAAGTTTTTTAATTAAGTAGATAAAGTATATAGTTAATAGTTATACTATTTATTATAATAACTAATTTATTTAACAGTAGATATTTAAACTTTTTTATTTAAAATTTATTTAAGTTTTAATAAAGCTTTTTAAATAAAAAGATAGTTATATAAAATATAATATAATTAAATAAACTTTTTTTAACTAATAAAATAAAAGTAAAATCTTTTAATATTAATTAAGTATCCGTCCTAAGTATAAGGTTAAAAGACTTATAGTTATTTTTTTTAAATAATTTTATTTAACTATTTTAAATCTATAGCCTAATCTAGTCTTTAGCTTTTACTAAACCTTTTCTTAAAGTTTTTAAATACTTTTTTCTCTACTAATAATAACTTTATACCCCTCTATAGCTTTACCTTAAAGGATATATAGGTTTTAATAATATTAGAGTTTATATTATATACTTTTAATTTATTAACAAATAAACTAAGCTTTATTAATATAGATATAGTAATGTAGGGCTAACTATAAGCCCTATATATAAATAGCCTTTAGTACCCTCCCTTTAGTTAGTTTTAAAAAATAAATAACTCTCTTTTATTAACTTTACACAGTCCCTTTTTAAGACTCTTTCTTTAAAACCTTTCTTCTCTATAGGTTCTCTTAGCTTATAGTAGGAATATAGTTAAGCTTAACTACTATTCTATTTTATTAGTAGATAACTATAGGAATCTATTTATTTAGGTGGAATTTCTAGTTAATATATATATCTATACTTAATAGGTTATATTATTAGATTATAAAGCTTAAGTTTTATAGATTTTAGACTATAAATCTTTATAGCTTATTAATAGAATCTAGTTAAAGGAGACTTAATTATATATAAAAGGACTACCTTACTATACTAATACTCCTAAAGTAAGGTCTATAAACTAGAATAGTAATTACTAATTAAGGATAGTAATTATAGTTTAGATATATAAGAAGACTATTTATTAATAAGAGGAGATTTCTTAGAAAGTTAAAAATACTTTAGTTTATACTAATTAGGCTATCTAGGTTTAAAAGGTATATAATAGATAAAGGTTTAGACTAAAATAAAGTTTAGCTATTTTTAGTTTAAAATAGTATATAAAGGTAGTAAGATACTAATAATATTAAAAGTAATATAATTATTTAATAAAGACCTATTTAAGAAAAATTAGATATAGAAGATTATAGCTAATAATTTAATAATAGGTATACTTTAGAAGAATTATTTCTATATACTAAATAAATAAGTTATTAAAAGTACCCTCCTCTATATTTACTAACTTTTTATTCTAATAATAACCTAGTATTTATATAATTTAAATATAAAACTAGTAGATAGGAAGGCTTAAGCTAGGTAGATATAAGCTCCTTCCTATTAAAATATATATACTATTATAAGAAATAGTATACTTATAATACTAAGCTTTAATAGTAAACTTTTAAGCTTATTAAACTTAGTAATAGCTATTTAAACTAGAAATAATAATTCTATAACTTAGGTAACTATATTAATAGCCTAATAACTAACTCTTTTAACTATAATAGGTATATCTTTTATAAGTAATCCCTATAATAATCCTAATAATAAAAGTAATAGTAGTATAGGTCTTAATTAATTAGAAATTATTAATAGTACGATTACTCTTCTTATAAAAGCTAACTTTAGTAGTTTTAAGCTTAGTCCCTTTATAAGAATTAATATTATAAATTACTTTATAAGGTATAAAGAAGTTAGGCTTATACTATATATTTTAAATAGTATAGCTTTAATAACCCTAAAAGGCCTTACTATAATATTAACTATTACTTAAGAGATTAACCTTTATATAACTATAGTAAAGATTTAGGTAGTGTAAGAGGTTTATCTAAAGGAAGTATATTAGAATTAAAATATTAATTAATAGTAAATACTAGAGTAATAGATATTAAAACTATTATATTTCTATTAAATAAAGGATAATTATTTAATAATAAAGATAATTTATAATTATAATAGAATTCTCTTTATTTTAAAAAAATAAAAGATAAAGTTAATAGGTATATTCTAAATAAAACTTTCTATAATAATTATATAAAAATTATAATATAACTATTAAGTTAAATATAATAGTATTATTAATAAGAAGTAGCTATAGCTTATAAATCTTTTATTAAAGGTATATTTAGACTTTTTATAAGAAGAATAGTAAAATAGAAGGGCTTTAAATAGTAAGATAAATAATAATATAGATATTATAAGGACTTTAAATAGCTTTAAGTATAATATACCTTTTATTTATTAAGTTTTTCTAGAATCTTTATAAGATAAATATTAAGAAAGACTTCTAAACTATATAGGAATCTATAATAACTTAGCCTATTAGTTTAAATCTAATAGTAACCTTTAGGTAATACCTAAATAGCTAGATAATATAAATATAAAATTTATAGATATTAACCTTATAAATATAACTATATTACTAAACTATTTTAAAGAAAAAGGATTATTAGTTATTAAAGGTAACTAGGATAATCTTATATAGTGTATAAAAGCTTAAGATTTAAATAATATAAAGATTATTAAAGATACTATTAAGGTAAAGAAATAGCTTTATAATTTTATTAAATAAAACCTATATATATATAACTTATACTTTTAATAAATTAAAGTAAAATCTATAGATAAGAAGCTAATAGTTAATAATATTTAAATATAGATATTAAAATAACTTAAATATACTTTAGAAAGTTAATAAGAAGCTTTTCTAAAGGAATATAAGGTATAGGAAGAAGAAGAAATAGTTAAAGAAGAAGTATATAATATTAACTATAAAATTAATACTTTTTATAAAGATAACTATCTAATAGTATACTATAGCTACTTAAAAAATAAGTATTTTATTATAAACTACTCTATTTTTAAGGTAATAAAGAATAAAGGTATTCTATTCTATAAAGATATTTAAAGTAAATATTTCTAGTTTAGGAATAAAGATAAAGTTTATAAAGGTTTTACTAAACTACTTAAATATTATATAGTTATTTTAAATAGAGAAACTATAAGTATTATTATTTATATATATAGTATACTATAGTACTATATTAATATTAGTATTAATAGTATATTTATCTCTTACTATATATATTTATATAAGAAGAATAATTACTTTAAAGGTAATCTATCTATAGTTATTAATAAGGTCCTTTATAATTATAAATAAATTAGTTAACTTTAAAGGAATATCCTTAGTACTAATTCTATCTATATTTTAAACTTAAAGAAAAATAAGATTAATATTTTTAAAAGGTACTTATACTTTTATAAAAAGGCTAGAACTAGTATAGTATTATTAGTAATAATTAAATAATTTAAAGGTAATAGGTTTAGGGTGAAAAAAAGAAGCTAAGGACCTATATTACCTATTTCTAAGGTTATAGAATAATCTTTTAAAACCTATAATATACCTAATTTAAAAAGAGTAAGAATATTTAAGCCTAAATAAGATTTAAAGGCTACTAAGGGTATTTAATAAAAGGAATAATAAAAACTAATAGTATTAATAAAAGGTTAAATTAACTTATATAACTTAAAAACTATAGTTAATATAGTCCTATTACGCTTCTTTATAATACTTTAAAGTTTTATATAGAATAAGGTTATTTTAATAAGACTAGACTTAAATAATTAGATTATTAAGTATATTTATTTACTTTAAAATAGTATTTAAAGACTAATTAAGATACCTAAGATAAGATTTAAAGATTTTAAAAAACTATCTAAAACTATAGCCTTTATAGTATTATAGATCCTAACTTTAAAGGATATATTATAAAAGGGGATATATAATATATAAAGTATTTTTAAGTTTTTTAAGAAGCTATACTAGTATAAATAATTAAATAACTTATAAGTAGCTATAAAGCTTTAATAGTAACTATTATAAGTTAATATAATTAATCTTAATTAAATATTAGATATTAAGATTCGTAATCTAAATATAAACCTTAAAAAGATAATAGAAAGTAATACTATTAATATAAATATATTAGTAGTTTAAATAGGAGGGCTAAATAAAGTAATATATAAGGCTTTTATAAATATAGGTATAATAATAAATATTATTAGCTCTATTATTATTAATAAATATACTTTTTTATATATTTTAACTTACCCTATATTAAGTACTTTTAATAGTATAGTAATTAATGTAATAGGTATTATAGAAATAAAAGTATATATTATAGAATATAAAGAGATTATTCCTTTCTTTATTATTAATTAATTAAATCTAAATTATAAGGTCCTACTAAGAATACTCTTTTTTAATTAAATAAAGATAACTTTTACTTATATCTAAAATAGAAAAATTAAAGTTCGCTTTAAGTATAATAATATAAGGTTTACAGCTATAGTTAGTAATAGCTAAAGAGTTTAAAATACTATATAGTTAGAAAACTAGCGCTTAACTTTAAGGAGAATAGAGGTTTAGTAGTTAGTAAGGAGGGAGTTCCCTAGTAAATAACTAATTATTTAAAGGATAGAGAGATTCCTTTACTATTACTTTTAACGTCTAAAATTCTAATATTTAATATTTAATTCTATTTTATTATTAAAAAGGAGTTAGTAGAGGTATATAAATAGGAGTTTAGGGAAGACAAAGATAAGTATAAATATAGGTATTACTATTTAATATACTAGTAAGCTATAAGAGTATAGGAGAGATTATTTAATAAAGGTATTTAAAATATAAGATAAATAGTTAATATTATATATAAAATAATTTTAAGGAAAGTTAAGCTAATTAATAACTTAGAACTAGATAGATCTATTTTAAAGGGAACTATTTACTAAAAGATAGTAAAAGTTAAAGAGATATAAGCTACTTAGTCTAGAATACTAATAATAAAGTATAATAATTAGGTTAAATCTTACTTCTTAAAAATTATTCTAGGGATTAGACTTATTAAAAACTAATAGTTAGAAATAATTAAGGAAAACTATAATAAATTTATAGAGGAAGAAAGAGACCTTTTTCGCTACCTACTTATTAATTAAAAAGAAGTACTAGTATAGGAATAGATATATTTAGGCGAGATTATTTTAGAGGTTATACTAAAGTAAAAGATTAAAATAGTACCTTATAAGCTCTATTAGTTAAGAAGTATTCTAATTCTATATATACTATTAAATAAGGTTATTTAAATTTTAAAAGAATACTTAAATAAAGGTATACTTAAAGAATTAAATATATTTTATAGGAATAAGTATTTCCTTATTATAAAGTAAGATAGTAGTTTATAACTTATTAATAATATATAAGAATATAACTATTATACCATTAAAGATACTTATATTCTACTATTAACTAATTAGTTTTTAAAAGAATTTATACTTTATAAAATCCTTTTTCTTTTAGATATCCTTTTAAGGTATAATTAAGTAAAACTTAATAAAACTAGTTAAGACTTTATAATATTCTTAATACCTCTTAGGTTATTTAGATATACTATATTATTTATAAGTATAACGAATTTAGTTACTTAATTTCTATATATTATATCCTAGCTTCTATTTAACTTAATCTTATAGATATATTAAGCTTTTCTTAATAATATAGCTATTAAGGGACTAGTAATAATATATAATAATAAAGTACTCCTAGAACTACTTAAAGTATAAAGATATATTATTAAGTATATTAGAAACTTTAACTAAGTTTTACTTAATTATAAGCTTATAGGAGTAATAGTATTAGTATTTAAATTTAAGTAGTATTATAAGTAAGTTAATATTATTAGATATATATATAGAACTAATAGACGATTACTATAAGATAAGAAGATATATAAACTTTAAAGCTAAATATACTATATATATTTAAAAGATATTAAGTTATTCTTTAAAATAGCTAGCTACTATAATTATTAGATTATAGAGTTTATATGTATTATAAAACTATTATTTAATTTATAAAAGAAAAATATTACTTTTAAGTAGATAGAAAGAAAGTAAGGAGTAATAGATAAACTAATTAGACTATTTTTAATAAAACCTATCTTTATTAGCCTAGATTATAGCTTAAGTATAAGAAAGATTATATTAATAATTTATATAAGTTTATTAGGATAGGGGGTAGTATTAATATAGGAGGTATAAGGATATAGGAAACCTATTAGGTTTAAAAGTAGTATCTGGATAGTTATAGAAGTAAAATATAATATAATAAAAAGAGAATACTAAGTAGTACTATATATTATAAGGAATATAAGGATATACCTCTTTAGCTACTAATTTATATTAGAAATAGATATATAAGTCTTTATTAATTAGATTAATAGAGGAATGTTAAATGTTTTAAGGGCTTTAATTATATAGTAGATTACTATAATTAAGTTATTTAACTTTAAAATATAATATATTACTAGGAGTAAGAATATAGTTATAGATACTCTCTTTTAACTATATATAATAGATTAATCTAAAGAGAATTTAAATAGAGATTTTAAGGAGTAGTATAATACTTAGATTAATAATATTAATATTAAAAAAGTAGATAAAACCTTTCTTAATAAATAAATTAATTAGTTACCTAAGTTATATTAATATATAAGCTTTCTTATTTATAAAATCGTTCTATATAACCTTTTACTAATCTAGGTTAATTATTTTAAAGTAGAGGCTTTTAAATATTAATTAGTTAGTAAGCTCCTTTAGTAAAAAGAAGAAAAGGGGTATCCTAGGTAATAAGTAATTAATAATTACTATCTTTAGTAATAGATAATCTATAAACTATATTTAAACCTTAAGTATAAAGGCTAAGACTTAACTATTATAAGAATTTAGAAAATATACTACTAGAAAGGTATATATAAGGATATTAAGGAAGTAATTTTAATATATCTTCTTTATACTTAATATAACCTAAAGATATATAGTTTTAGAATTACTTTAATATTACTAGGTATACTATTTTAAATACTTTAAATTAACGTTTAGTATATAAAGACCTACTATAGATTCTTTTACTTAATAAAGGTTAGATATAACCTTATAGTATTTTTACTAGCTAAACTATTAAAGTATATAACTATATAAGAATTATAGAAGTTCTTTATTAAAGATATATTACTTTACTATAAGTACCTACTCTAAGTATTAATAGATAGAGATCTAGAAAATAAAGCTAAGTTTACTAATTACCTTACTATTATTAGAGTATAGTATATTTAAGTATCTAAGTATAATCTAAGAGTATAAGGGCTTATAGAAAATAACTATTATAACTTTATATAAGTTTTAGTAAAACTCTTAAAATAAGAAGGTAATTAGGTTACTAACTTTAAAGTTATACTATTTATAGATATAATATCTATTTAAAGATTATATAGTTATTTATCTTTCTTCCTTATCTATAGGTAGGATCTAATCCTCCTAATTAAAACTAAAATTCTAACTTAGAGAGTTTTATTTTAAAACCTAGACTATATAAAAGAGGAAGTATTGTAATTTAGATTAGATATAATTACTAATAAAAATAAATATATTTAAGAAGCTATTTATAAAACTAAACTATTTAGAAAATAGTAAGTATTATAAGGTAAAGATATATTCTATTAAATAATAAAACTAATAGTATAAGAAGATACTATTCTTATTTATAATTATATTAGGAGAATAGACTACTCCTTATTATTAAAAATAGTATACTATTAGAAAGGGCCTTTTATTATTAAGTAAGTAATTAATAATAGTACCTATTAGTTATAGACTTTAGATAGAGTAATTCTTAAAGGAATATTTATTAGAAAGAACCTTAAACTCTTTTATAAAAATAATAAGCTAAATATATAAGAACTAGTAGTACTAATACTATAGGAAGATAATAAGGAACTTTATTATAATACTAAACTTACTTTAAAACTTTACCTTTTAAAACTACTATAATAAATAAATCCGGAAAATAACCTTTTCTAGATTCTAGAATTCGATATCCTATTTATTTAGAACTTATATATATAAAAACCTTAGCCTATTCTACTAAATCTTACTCTTATTTATAATACTAATTCTAAATCTATATAAGATAATATATTAACATACCTAGTTACTTACTTATAATATAAAGAAGTAATTAAATAATAAAACGCTTACTAAAGAAACTAGTATATTAAAATTCTTTTAAGAAAGATTAATAACTAATATTTATTCTTATACCTTTAACCTAGTAAAAGAATATTATAGATATATAAATAATATTCTATACCTACTTTTTTCTTTACTATTATTCTATTTTTACTATTTATTTTATTTCTAATTAAATATAATAAGTTTTACTTTTAAATTTAATATATTAATTATTTAGAATAAAAACTTAATAGAAAATCTTAGTTTAAAATTTAACTTTTAAAGTTTAAAAATAACTTTTTTTTAAAAAAAAACTACCTATTTACTTAATATTATTACTTCTATTATCTTTACTATTACTACTATTATTATTATTATTATCCTTATCTTCTATTATATCTAAATACCTTTTATACTATATAGCTTTCTACTCCTTAATTTCTTTTTTATAGTCTACTAGATAATATAGGGTTATATTAGTATAAGCCCTCTTAGGTAGCTTTTTTAAGGATTTAGTAGCTTACTTAACTATTAGTACTATATTATAAAAATCTATAAAATAGGACTTATAGTTATAGCTCTCTTTTAAATATATTTATATATTCTATTTATACTATTATTAGTATTATATTTATAGTTAGAATATATATAGAAAATATAGTTTATATACTTACTACCTTAAACACCTAGGTATAATATATAGTATAGGAAGGGATAGTTAATATACCTAAAAATCTAGATACTATAATAGTTCTTATACTTATAAATAGTCTAGGTGTACTATTTAGTGTAATAACTATAAGGAGTAGTGTTCTAATAGCTTTAAAGTATAACTAAAAGAGAAATAAAGGAAGTAGGATAATTAATTATTTAATAAAAGTATTTACTAAAAGGTATACCTTTAGTAAGGTATATAATAATATTCTAGATTTAGTATTTATACTATATTATAAGATAAATAAACTTTACTAAATCTAGATTATAGCTACTTATTAACTTATTTAAGATATTAGTATTTTAAAGTACCTATATTATATAAGAAGGCTTCTCTTAAATATTAAACTTATAGATAGAAAGGGCTTTTAATATAAGCTACTAATTATTATTAAAGAAGGTATAGTCCTTAGAAGGAAGCTTATAATAGAACTATATAAATAGCTTTTCCTTAGTTAGCTTAATAAGTTTATAAAGGTAAGGAAAGATAGTATTATTATTATTTAGTTAAGATATTTTAATAATAAGAAAAGGGGAGTTAGGTTAATATAGATTAGTATAGTTAATTAGAAGAAGTTATTATTAAAGGAAGAAAAAGTAAAAGAAGAAAAGGGAAGTAGAAGAAAATAAGTATTAGCTAATATTAAAGGAATAGCTATTAGCTATAATAGAAGGAAGGAAGTAAATTACTAGTTTCTATTAGTTACTAATAAAATAAACTTTAGTTTAACTAGTTAATTATAAGCTATCTACTCTTTTTAATAATACTATTTCTTTATTAGTTTAACTAATAACTAACTATAAAATTATTTTTAATAACTATTCTATACTAATTCCTTTTTCTTTAAGCTAATTAGGTAGCTATAAAGCTTATTATTAGTCTTAAGAAGAAAGTAGAGTTAAGCTTATAGATTTCTATATAAACTACTATTAAATATAGTATAATAATAGACTTCTACTTACTATACCTTTTTCTTTATTCTTCTTTTTAATAATACCTTTAACCTAACTAGCTATATAGTAAACCCTAGGGCTATAAGTCTTTTTATACTATAATTACCTACTTTATTCCTCTATCTTTATATTATTATTATCTCTTTATTCTATTATCCTTCTAACTTTACTTATATAGAAAACTACTAATTAGTAATATAGGAGATATTAAGGATAAGAGTAAGTATATTTTTATTTACCTAGCTTATTAGGATAAAGAGATATTAAAGAAAATATAGTAACTATATAGTATCTTTCTAACTCCTTACTTTACTAAGTTAATTAAGTTAAGACTACTTTTCTTATAAGCTAACTTCTTAATAATACCCTATACTAGAACTATTATTAAGTATTACTTTCCTAGCCTTAAATTATATAAGAGCTATAAGGATAAAATCTATAGATAGAATATATACTATTATTTAGTAGCTTTATATAAGCTTAAAGGATACTTATTTAAGGATAATAATTTACTTATTATATATATTTTAGTAGGAATAAATTACTTTATATAATACTTTTAAGATATAGTTAAGGTTTTATAAATATTAATAAAAGTAGGTAGTTCCTTTAATATTACTAAACTTAATAAAATACTAGTACTTACTTACTTAAATAAGAAGTATCTTATTATTTTTATAGTTAGTAATATCCTAAGTATTACTAAGGGTATTAAGTCTTTAGGATAGTATAACTAAAGAAAGTAGAAGTCTTATATTATAGAAACTAGCTTTAATAAAGCTAACTATATTAAGCTAAAAAGCTTTAACTATTTAACTAACTTATTAAATAAGTTCTTAGAAATAGCTAATTATTCTATACCTATAGAATATATTATTTTAGTATTATATATAAACTAGGACTTTATTAATAAGAATAATAGCCTCCTTTTAATTAATAACTTCTATATACTTCTATTTAAAAGTAAAAAGTTTTATAGGGATACTATATATTTAGGTTATAATAACTAGGTAAATAGTCTTATCTTTACCTTTATTTTTTAATATAAGTAGGATTAAAGGAGGATATAGTTAAAAATATAATAATTACTATATTTTATATAGAATTTAAGTAGAAAGAATATTTACTATACTAACTTATTATATTAACTATATTAAATAACTAGTAACTATATTCTATTATAAATAACTTAGTCTTATTAGGTATTATATATAGAGCTAATAGTGTATTTTATAAAGGAAATATTATATAGCTACTTAAACTCTCTATTAAAGATATAAGCGACTTTCCTAGATATAAGAGCTATTTAATATTAGTAATAGTAGCTTATACTTTTATATATAACTATATACCTTTAGTAGTATTAGAAGAGAGAGGTACCCCTACTTATAGAAATACTCTAGCTTATAAAGGTACCCCTTCTTTAGTGCTTAAATAAAGCTTAGGATAAGTAGTTTTATTAGGAAGGGCTAGGGCGCTATAACTTATCTTAGCGAGATATATAGTACTTAAAAGGTAGGAAATGAATCTATAATAAAGGAATTAACGCCTATACTCTTCTTTACTATAAGACTCTAATTACTAATATATATAGTATAAGATATATAAAGTAATTGTTTAATTTAACTATAATAATAATTTTAAAAGATAGGACTATATAATAAAGAAGGAGGAGTAAGATTATTAATATAGAGGATAATAGTAGAATATAAATAAGTATAGGACTACTTAGACTAATTAGATTACTATAAAGATATTAATTTAGGAGGATAAGCTTTTTTATAATAAGTTTATATTTTAAAATAATAGTCTTTACCTTCTATTTTAGTAAGAACTATTATAATAACTAGTTCTATTCTTTTATTCTTCTATTTACTTAGTAAATATATAGATAGGAGTACATATATAATTATATATAGTGCTAGTAGAGGTATAATATAGGGTTAACTATAAGCTTTATATATAAATAGCCTTTAGTACCCTCCCTTTAGTTAGTTTTAAAAAATAAATAACTCTCTTTTATTAACTTTATATAATCCTTTCTTAAGACTCTTTCTTTAAAACCTTTCTCCTTTATAGGTTCCCTTAGCCTACGGTAGGAATATAGTTAAGCCTAACTCCTACCCTATTTTAGTAGTATCTATAGTTTTAAATTTAAAAGCTTCTTCTATATAAAGGTATACCTAGTTATTAATTATTATTCTATAGCTATTTATATAAGGCTATTAGCTTTATATATTTAGAACTATATATAGTAATAGATTAGTTACTTTACCTAATAGTTATCTTAGCTTTATATAGTAGGTTAAAAGATTACTTTTAAGTAATTTTATATAAGAAGGTTATAATAAGTATATATTTATAGAGTAAAGTTAGAACTTTAGTTAAGGTAATAGTAGCTTTTATTATTACTTATTTTAATTAACTTAAAGCTTTAAGTTATATAGTAATAGTACTTTTATATAATACTTAATAGTATTAGACTAGGTTACTTATAACCTATAATAGCTTTAACCTTAATAAACCGGTCTATATTAAGGCTAATAGCTTATTAATAGTATTAGTATAAATAAGTATAGCCTAATACTATAGCTACTAGTATAAAATAACGACTTCTAGCTATAGATAAGTTATATAGAATTATAAAGTTATTATATCTTCTTTTACTATATCTTCTTTTATTATATCTTCTTTTACTATATTATCTTTTATTATATTTTCTTTTATTATAGATTCTAGCTTAATAGAGGAACTAAAATAATATATAAAGTTTAAAGTCTATATTAATTAGGTATAATTAGGTTACTAGCTAATATATAGTTAATAGTTAGCTATAAGTTTACTAAGTAACCTTCTTAAAGTAGGCTTAGCTAGACCTTACTTAGAAGCTCTTTTAATAACTAACTATAAAAAACTTTAATATAACTTTATTACCTATATAGCTCTTCTATAAATAGTAGCTATAACGATGTTTTAGTTTAGTATTATTTTTATAATCTTTATTTTTTATTTTAAAAAGTAAAGTTAATACCTTTTTAAATACTAAATCTTTTATTAAAGGTAGTATATAAAAGACCCTATAATTATTAGTTTAAAATAAGTAAAGTTAGTATTAAATTAGAAACTAATAGTTATACCTACCTAAGACCTTTACCCTCTTTTAAAAAGCGAAGGTAGTACTTTCTTAAGTTATTAGTAATTATAACTAATTAATAAAGTTAGTAATAAATTAGGTTTTACAAGGATTCTAAAGTAACGGTAGTACCTATAAAGGAATTAGGTATTTATAATTATAGTATATAATTTATTAGTATATAATAGTAATAAAGAGGATACTTTAATTAGCTAAGTCTATATATATATAAATATAGTATAAAGGTATAAAAATATTAAATAGTAACTTTTTAAAAAATTAAAAGATTATAATAAGGATGTTATAGCTTCTTTTAACTACCTAATACTTATAGTAGGTATAAAGAGGCTATAGTTAATTAGGTGTAATTAGGTTACTAGCTAGTATATAGCTAATAGCTAGTTATAGGCCTACTAAGTAACCTTTTTAAAGTAGGCTTAGCTAGACTTTACTTAATAGCTTTTTTAATAACTAACTATTAAAAAACTTTAATAAAACTTTATTACCTATATAGCTCTTCTATACCTAATATCTTTTTATTATACTAAGTTATAAAGTATATACTTTTTTATATTATTTAATTTTTAAGCTTTTTATAAAATCTTACTCTTTTTTTAAATATTTAAAGTTTTATAAAAAGTTTCTAAAAAAGTAGTAATAGTATTAAAATATAGGTTTTATATACTACTAAAAATAATTAATATATAAATTAGTTATTAAAGTTTTTTTTAGCTAAGTAAATAAAGTATATAGTTAGTAGTTATACTATTTATTATAATTATAATAGTAAGTAAGTAGATTTAAATAAATAAATATTAAATAAATAATAAATAGTTTTATTTATTATATATAAGTTTTATTTTTTATAAATATAGGTTTTATTAATAAAATATAGTTTAAAAAGCTATAAAATAAGATTTTAAAATAAATTATAAACTTTAAACTTTATATATTATTTCACTTTCTCTATTATACTAGAATTTATAATAAAAGAAGATATAATAAAAAAAGATATAATAAAAAAATATAGTAAAAAAAGATATAGTAAAAAAAGATATAATAACTTTATAATTCTCTATAACCTATCTATAGCTAAAAGTTACTATTTTATATTAGTAACTATAGTATTAAACTATACTTAGTTTAGTTTATACTAATACTATTAATAAATATTAAAGTTAAAGCTATTATAAGCTATAAGCTAGTCTAATACTATTAAGTATTATATAAAAATACTATTACTATATAACTTAGAGTTTTAAATATAAGTTAGTTAAAATAAATAATAATAAAAGCTATTATTACTCGAACTAAAATTCTAGCTCTATTTAAATATATACCTATTATAACCTTTTTATATAAAACTACTTAAAAATTATTAGAGGTTACTAGATTATATAGGGAAATAAATAAGTTATAGATAAAAGATAAGGGATAAAAGATAAATAATAGGGGTAATAGAATATATTTAAATATTCTTTAGTACTTATTATTCTTTTATCTAGCTTATTTTAAAAAGGAGAATACCCTTTTATTTATATTTATTTTCTAAACTAAATAGAATATTTAAAAATTATTTAATTAATAATTAAGTAGTACTTATTAGCTAATAATTAGCTAATAATTATATAATAAAGAACCTTATTAAAACTAGTTAAATAGACTAGTATAGAAGAAGGAGGGATATAGTATATATATATATAAAGGTTTTCTATATAGAAGGTTCTAGAAACCTACTTATATAAGCTAATTATATAAATATATATTATAGGGTTATATAATAGTATAAGTTATTAGTATACTAAATATATAGCTTATAGCTAATTAGCCCTTATAATTAATAAGTTATTAATAAAAGAAGTTTTATTTATTATATAAGTAAAGGGCTTTTATTTTATTTTATTATTAAAGGACATTTTTATTATTAAGTATTATATATATTTATAAAACTTATTTAATATAATATTATATAAGCTTATTTACTAATATAATATCTTATAAATAGTAATAGTAGAACTTATTAATTATTTTTAATATATTAATATTTATATTATTATAGCTAATATTTTTAAATAATTAATATAATTAATTTATAAATAGGTATTTAAAATAATATTAAAGTTTTTAAAGTTTAACTTTATAAAAAAGGTTATTAGTATTTAATTTAAATATATAAAACTATAAATATCTTTATTTATATACTATTAAAAGAATTATCCTTATTATCTTATTTTTATTATATAATTAAATTTATAATATTATTAATATAAATATATAAGTAATCTATATTCTTTAAATATAATAGAAATATAGTTAATTATATTTATATATTAATTATATAAAAAATAATAGTTTTAATTAAAAGTTTAATATAAATTATATTAAAAATAGAAATTTTAAATCTTTAATTAAACTTTATAATAACTTATTTAATTTATTTAATATTTAATAAATTAAAAAAGTTTTTATAT
>JUJX01000093.1:0-116415 GCA_000800745.1 Diaporthe longicolla
TATATATTTAAATAGTTTAAAAAAGAAGAAATATAAAATTAGAAATAAATAAATATATATCTTAATAAATACTTTAAAAAATTAAAAAAAGGGGGATTTTGCCCTATACCCTCCGTTTTTTACCCTACGAATCTCCGTTCTCATAATAGAAAGGAGTAGAATTAAGGATATATATAGTTAATAACCTTGTATTGTTGTTTTATATAGTAAATTAGTGGTGTAATTTAAGGTTAGCGTACTAGGGGTGTATTTGTACCTGTGTCCTATCCGTTTTTTACTGTGCGAATATCCGATCTCTTAAATTATGGTCGGGGTGCGCCCGAGGTGGAGGGACGTACAGAGACGACGGGCCGATCAGCTCATGGGGTGGGCATGTTGGATACCACAAGCAGCGAGCAGCAGACGGGCAACATCAGGCAGTGGGAGAAGATGCAGTGGCCACGGGGTAGCTTTTCGGTGGAGGCGGGATGTCCAGACAAGGTTCTCGAGGGGATGGGAAACCAGGAAAATGGGGAGAGTGCGGCGGGCTTCTATGTGCTCGTTTGAGTTGACAACAGGCCTCTAACTACGTGGTCTGAAAGTGTATAGGTATTTATTTTTGGAGTGGAAGCTAATACTGCGTTGATTCCCAGGAGTCAATCCATTTGTCATAATCGAGGACTTGAATCTTTTTGGTAGCGAATGCATCCCAAGTTTGGGAACCAAAGGATGTTTCATTTTCATGACAGCCTTCACATTGAGGCCCTAGACATGGGCGCGCATTCGGCAATTAATGAGTCCATAACCAAGACTACACCTGTAGACAGGCCTTGTGAGGCGACGCTGCATCGATCATGATCGTGGTGTCATGCCAGTGGTGTGGTCAAAATCCAAGGTGGGGGTTTCACGTGACAGTGAACTTCGGTCCTGTTTCGCGGGGACTGGTTGGCATTCTTCCTACGAAAGACGATTTCATAGTAGCTTCGAAGATACAATCTTTGATTTCTCGCGAGGGTTGATACCCCCTTCACTGACGACTTATACGCCTGCCGCGGCAGAAAACCATGAGCATGATCGTAAGGGTCGAGCGTTACCAACTCCCACTGAGGGCAGTAATACTGACATCGTTTCGGAAATGAGGGAAGACATAAAAAGAAGTGTGCGGACAAGGAGACAATGCTCAGAAGATCGTTCTTGTATTCAGAGCCATTTCAGTAAAAGCCCAGCGAAGTGGATCAATTGCTTCCCGGTCGCCTCCTCACCACTGACTTGTTGCCAAGAATCCATGGATCGCAGGTGCGACTGCACCATGGTACCAATCAATTATCCTCCAGCGTTGGGAAAGGTGGTGGTGCTGGCAAAGTTATACCTGCATCAATTGGCAGAGCAGTCCCGTTGATGTGGCTGGCAGACGGACTGCACAAGAAGACGATGTAGTCTGACACTTCGTCAGGAGTAGCTGGACGCTTTAAAGGCGAGATTTGCTCGATGATCGTGCCCAGCAGAGGGTTGGTCTTCTTGGCATCCTGCACCATGGGTGTATCTACCCACGACGGACAGACCGCATTCACACGTATTTCGGATTTCAAGGCCAGAGCATCCACAGCTGCGGAATTTGTGAGCCAATGCTACACGACAGACAGTAATACACGTTTAAAGCTTACAGCAGATCTAGCGATTCCGATGACCGCGTGCTTAGCCGCCACATAGGCGGCCATGAGTTAGAGATGCACTCTGGAACATTCACTCTTTCTCTCCTTTATGCAAGAAGGGTTAGTTGCCTATTAGGTAACAGTATATATAGCTCTATAATTAGAGCTATTCCTCTCTCTAAGAGGAATTAGGAGTTTAGATAAGTAAGAGAACTAAGGAAGGATTACTCCTAACTCCATGCCTGGTGCAGCGACCAGGGAGTTGGTGGACCCAAGCAGGACGATCGAGCCCCTCCCCAGGCTGCGCTCACCATATCGTCCCGAGTACTTCAGAGGCTCTTGTTGGGTCATGGCTCTCATGACTGCGCCGACGAACAGCAGGGCGCCCTTGATTCCAACATCGTTCATTTTGGTGATGATATTCGCATCGACGGTGTGCGTGAACGACCCGTAGTTCTCGAGCTCAATCTGCAACCAAAGTGTGGCAGTCAGTAATCATACACTCTGGTATCGATTGTTCACGGTTGTGACATGATACTTACTCCAGCACTGTTGACAGCGTAATCGATCCGGCCAAACTCTTTCACTGTCGTGGCAACGAGGCTCTTCACACTCTCCTCATCGGTTATATCCAATCTAACGGCGATGGCTCGGTACTCTGCCCGTTTGGCATATTTCTTGCTCTCCTCAGCAGCTTGCTTCGCACCTTCCTCGTTGAGGTCTGCGAAAATGACAGCGTGAACACCGGCCTCTGCGAACGCGAAGCCGGTATCTTTGCCGATTCCCGACCCGCCCTATTCAGACAGTCAGACTGGTCGCGATGTGAAAGAGGAGGAAGGCAACGTACACCAGCCACCAATGCGATGCCACCAACGACGAATAAAGTGGAGGCCATTTTCAGGGCGAGAGTGTTTCTGCTTGAGCGACCTCAATGAGAGATACTCCCCGGTTCGTTTGAGCAAGTTAAGGTCAGGGCCAGCTCAAGCGCTTCAACGGACCTTTTGACGCGAACTGGAGTATGACTTTGATCTTTGGAATTGAAATGGGCCAGGTCTCGTCAGATCAGTCCCATTTGTCGGGCTTGCTGTTGTGTTTTGTATGCGACAAGGTGGATCTATGCCACTGCGCTACTCTGTCGCCACGGCACTACGCCGAACCAACCTGCAGAAGGATCACCACCTAAGTAACCCTGCAATGGGTCTCGATTTACCCACCCCAAGGCCTGATTGGTCTATCAGCTGGCTCAGAATCTCATCCCTCTACGGTGCATGCGCAAGGTCCTTCTGAGGCTACCCTAGGGTATGCAAGAGTTGAGACTTATTCTGTGACGAGAGGTAGACACCAACGTGACCCAACAAAAGATTGTGAGAAAATCATCTATACATCACAGGACCTAAAAAGCTGAGAGCCTGGTGTCTCTGCCCTTCACCATCTAATATCCCAACTCCTTGCATCACAGATTGCTGTCCCGTAAGTGACACTTCTACCGCTCCCAGTACCGCGAACTGTTGAATCCAGAATCACCCGACAACCTCAGCCACGACATCCCAGCAGCCCTCCGGCCCCGTGTCGAACGACTCGCTACGCTCCGAGAGTCAATAATCTCTCGATTACGATCACGCGCGTCAGATGGTAAAGGCGAAATTGTTTCCTTGGATTCGCTTATCTTCCCTGCGCGCTCTTGAACAACTCGTGCCCCGGCCTTGTTGGCTTCGAGGTCTATATCCGCACGGTTGGGCTCCTCGATGGCTTCTGGTACCTTAAATGGATCCACGAGCGGGCCCCATGTGATCATTGTCTGGGTGCCCCTCGTCATCATCTTGGGCTTGCGTCTTGGTGCTCCATTGTCTAGGAAATGAGGTGGTAACATCCCCTCGTACGTGGGTGATCGTAACGGCCCAATGGAAGACCGCACAACGGCTTCCTTGATAGATTCAGTAGGGTTAGAGCCGAGTGGGCTGGGAACCTGCCTTTCTTCGGGCTCAGGTGCCCGGGTTGGTCCTTTGTCCAATTTTGACGAGCGCAGAGGTGGGCGACCAATTTCCTGCTCCCCGATTGTGCTTGTCTTTGACTTGAACTGTTGCGTGGCAGACTTCAGAGTGGAGCCAGTCATCCCGGTCGGTATGAGCAGAGATTCCCCTGGTAGTTGCCTAGGGCCGTGTCGGACTTCCTCGATGTTCAGGACTTGTCCATGCGGGCCTTTCATCTGACCGTCTGCTGCGTCAGGGGGCGCGACTCCTCGCATGAAACGTGCAACTATCGGACGCAGGATTGGTAGGCTGGTACATAAGATGGCCGTCTCTAACTCCGCCAGGGACCACAGAGCGGTTTGGACATTGGTAAATGTCGGGTCAGGTGACGAGGCGCCATGGCGGAGCGTTGGGATGCGTATGATTGAGATTATGACGACGATGAAGCCGAAGCAGAATATACCGATGAGCAGGTATCTCTGGCGCTGTAGCAAGGGCATATTCCAGAGTGGTCTCATGGGGATTGAAAAGATGATCAGGTCCGTACCGACATTGATACTTGAAATGGCGGTCCCTATAAATTCGATAATCAGCTCTTAGTGATCGTTTTCCCCATGTATCCACGACCATTCCGCGCACCCACGCGCTCAGTGAGATGATGCATGGGCGGCGGAGGTCGACTTACAGACTGGGAGTGTCGGAACACAGATATCGTTCAGATGCGGATTATTCACCAGGCCGGTGGTTGGAACACAACTGAGCGCGTAGAGAATATTTTGTCCAATCATCCATAAAAAGGAGAAGAAGGCGAAATAGACGCAGATTTGTCGGACCCGTCGATCAGGGAAGATGCGATAGAATTGGATTAGAAATGAGATCTTGACGACATTGAGGCCCACGCTGTAGAACTGAATTACTACGAACAGCGATAACTCAAAACTGTGGATTTGCTCTTTGGTGAGTTCCGAGATATACCGCCCCAAGCCTGAATTGATCTCTGCGCCGAGGCATGGTCAGTCGTGGTCGTCATCAAAGGCTAGCTCGCACACCTACCAAAGTACGTGGCGATTGAAGCACCAACTGCCATTACCTGTTCGAACTTTATCAGCTTGACTTCATGTGCTAATGGTCTCGTGGGGGACCAACCCATGAGATGAATACAGTCAAGTCATCCCAACCTGCCGAGCCTGCTTTCAGAAGGATGCATCGAATGTACAGGCGTATGGCGACGATGAGGGTCGTCAAGAACAAGAGGCCGGATGTGATGCCGATAGCAAGTTGTTGGTGCGTGTTGTGGATGACCTCCATTCTGTCTGATTCCGTAGTGAAGCCTCCGCCACATGAGCTCCAGCGCTTGTCTGAGGGTGCCCAAGGTTTTTCCAGCCGGTAATCCTGAGACCTGTTATCATTGGCTACCGTTGATTTGTTTTTGGAATTTGTTGGTCCTGCTGAGTTGAGTCTAGGGCATCTCTCGCGCGTCCGATGCACGACAATCGCAAACGAGCACGGAGAGGACGGGCGTACTTCTCCGCCGTTGTCACAGCTCCACGGTTGGGAGAATGATGAAAAATTTGGGCGGACCTGATGTCGGGTGCAAGTCATTGGGCGCTTCACCACACCCGCTCATCCCAAGTCGCAAGCAAGCTCAAGGTTCAAATTTCGCTGAGTTCGTGATCTCCCCACCTAGCCCGGATGAGGTTGCCGGAGACAGCTGGCCTCGTCTGTGCAGCACACCATCGCGCCGTCCACCCCTCATCTGATTCGCTGCCAGCGCGCTTTGAGAAACATGTACGTGTGAGGAGACGTTGACAGCGTTCCGAGGTACCCCGAAAATCTCTGAGTCTAAAGGCGTCTGCCTACGGCGGATGTGGGAAAATGGAGAACTTTGAGTTTCAGGTAACAAATAACCTCCGTACTTTCAGGCGCTTTGAATGTCCGCAAATACTTAGTCAAATTGGGCCTGAGCTTCGTACTGCTATTTAGTTTGTCGATCTCTGTCGCATAATAGACGTCACAGCTGGAGTACACGTCTTCCGTATTCTTTAATGCGATTCTTGAAGTGCAGACCATGATCACATTGATACGGAGTGGAAGTGGCTTTGGTGGGATGGGGTTGTTTCCAGATGTCGTACTTGACAGCGACGCAGGAAAAATGCGGTTGTCGTGGTCCATACGTGGTCCGGAGAGGCTCTTTGGTCCCTTTCACTAATTCCAATACTTGATCTAGTTATGTCAAAGCAAGGAAGTGATCATCCAGCAGTAAAACTCTGCATTGATATTCCATCGTCGATCTCGGCGGGCGGAAGCCGGCGGTTTCGCCCTCGTAGTTCGACGAACCTCTTGGAATCTACTTGTAAACTCACACAGCTGTTTGCTTCCCCATCCTCGTACTCTCGATTGTCCTCTCCAAAACGTCATCACAGTATGCAGGGTCTGATTGGATATAAATTTTCTTGCCGTTCGCCACGACAGCCTTCCCATAAAGCTCATCCGAGGTGACTTTGGTGCCGTTGAAATCGATAATTTCATCCCCTTCAGCCAACTTCAGTACTGTATCGGAAATAAGCGGCATCGGCGTGAAGACGTCCTCTGGCATTGCCTCCCAGGCCCGATCGGGCACGATAGGCGTCCTGACTGCACCGGGGCAAAGTGCATTGACGCGAATACCGTCGAGCTTGTAAGAGTCGGCGACACAGCGCATGAATCCCATAATCCCAACTTGAGGGCAGAAATTCGTGTTAGCAGATCTTGTAACAACAGCATGGGCATGGGAAGAAGAGTGTAGCATAATTACATTTCGAAGCAGTGTAAATTGGTGCCCAATATGTTGGCCAAAAGCTGGAGCAGCTGGCATTGATCACGATAGCCCCTTTGCCAGACGACAAGTTTATGTAATGACGTCCCACATGGACCGCATTTATACAGCTTTTCAGGTTGACTTCCAATGCGGTCAAGTCTGGCGGCGGGGGACCGTCAATACTGTCGTGCTTGGCAAAGATATTGGACGACTCAATGACGCCAGCATTCGCAAACACAAAGTCCAGCCTATTGTTTCCGGAAATGAAGGCGCTTTTAAACGCGGCTGTCACCTCCTCGTAGTTGGTCAGATTGGCTCGATGGTAGGTTGCGTTCGAAAGCGAATCTGCAGCCTGTTTGCCGTCGTCATCTCTGATGTCGATTAGGTTGATCTTCCATCCGCCCTTTGCTTCTAGAGCCTGGGCCACTGCGAAGCCCATGCCTCTGGCTATAAGGTTATTAGAATTTGACAGTGGTTGTATTTAGGCCATTGGCGTGGTCGGGAGGACCTACAGCCACCCGTGATAACGGCCACTCGCTCCGGCTCGGACGGCATTTTCAATTGGAGTTCTCTGGTCTTATCTCCAAAATAGTTCAAGTTGGATCGATTCCTGTTGATGCTGAATATGCAGAAAGATCAACATAAGCTGTTGTTCTTGAGCTCCAGGGGCGATGTTTTCTTGCTTCCCCTCTTCTTTCTCGGTGGGTACCAGTTGACCTAGGTAAGCATCTATCTAGAGCATCACGGAAACGGGAAATCTTATTTCCGAAGCGACACGGCCATTCCTTCATGTAGAAGGCATCCGATAGAGATGCTATTCGGAAATATAGCAAAATAGGTATCACGATAGCGAGTACGGCCTTTTAGTGTTTTTTTACAGAATCATGTTGCAGAATAGTCAACGAGGGGAAGCATAGGTACCGATGCCAAGCCTGCGATACCTGGCATCTATTTCATTTGAGATATCCCGGCCGACTCAAAATCTTGTGCTGCTACAGGGACATATAGGGACAAGTGCTTAAGCATACCAGGTAGCTGAGGTACGGTACCTGAAATATGGCCGCTTTTTGTGGCTAGTTTTAGCTGTACGGAGGGGAACAAATCGTCGACATGAAGTTGCTACTGGCACGATACCTACCTAGGCACTTGAAGAGAGTGACAGGGGTTATGCAAAGAGTACCTTCAGATGGTCTAGAAGGACTTGGCATGTTAATTGCCGTGTAGAACTGGATCAGTGGATACGCAGGTTATAGTGCTACTCTAAACTCCACAGATGGCTCAAGAGCCTCATCTCGGCTGCGGCGTACCTACCTCGGCTTGGCAGGGCTCGCATTGCTTGCCGTAAAAGGAAACAAATATACGTAGACATATAAACAGTCCTGTCACGCCATGTTTTTGCTAGCCTCTCCGTATTTGAGAACACGCGTTCAACTGATTAATTGTCCGGAAAGGTCCCGTGATTGTTCCGTGTACCTGTCCCCGAGGCATGAGTCGCCAACCTGTACAGGGGCTGAGCCATTGGCAATTAGATTTTAATTCATAAATCTCGTTAATCTTGACAATAATTATCCACCTCGATCACCCCTGACTCGATGTACGCGGACTTCAGCGAATTTGCTGGCCCACGTCTAGAACACGGCCCGGGGTTTTAACACGCCACCCTATGCCGAAGAATCGGTCCTGCTGGTAGCGTGAAATCTGCCTGACTCGATTTTTTTGTTCCTCAACCAAGCGCAAGTCCTTTGATAGACTGCGAACTATTGCGTATTTCGTGAGCATCTACCGAGGCAGTAGGCACTCTCTCTCGGCTGCTAATACCCGGTCCTGACCAATCTCGTACTTGTACTCAAACACAGCTAGAATGAGCAGAATGAAGCGAAGGATCCTGATTAAAGAAAAGTCAGCTCACAGCCCTAATTTTCCCACTAGGGTCTGAAGTCTCACGGCAATGTAAAGAACAACCCAGACCCAATCTGGTGTTGCATGGTGTACCACGGCCCATGCCAGTACCACAGCCCATACCAATCCCTCGAGCAGACCAGGGCGAGGGCGCCGATGGCATCGCCTGCGATCAACATCGGCAGGGCAGAGATAAACCAGCCCCGAGCCTGCCCGCACAGGCACGCGATCTCTATCAGATCTATGAGGATCAGGTAGACGAGCTAATTGTGAATGCATGTTTAGTTCGGATGCTCTACTCAAAATGAGATCCAGGAGCTTACTCACTATCACATAGCTTGTCGTCCAGCTGTAGTCGGGATCATGTCGTATGCAAAGGAACACAAAACTGAGGACCTCTAGGATAATGGCTATCAGGCGGATTAAGCCGGGCACGATGCCGAGGCGCCGGAGTGGGCCGGGACAGTGCATTTTGTACGCTTTACAAGTGAATGATCATAAATCTAGTAGATGGCAATACCCAAACAAAACGATTGATGCTTTCGACAAAGGAATGAAGCGGTGGTCACATTTCTAATTGTTGTTTACGGTTGCGGGCGGGGTTGTTATGTCTCACTATTTGAAGGGCTTTGCTTACGACGCGTCGGAATTGAATGTGTAAGACGGGATGATTTTGCCCTATCGCTTCATCCCCAAAACGGTTTGATACAGCTGCCAACTGGTCCACTTCCAATCCTCTTGAGGGGCACCTCTTACTTCGTCATCTGCAACGCAGCGTTCGTGACTGCACGGTCTGCAGGTTGATTGAGTGGAGACTTCTACGCATGCAACGCCGAGAATCACCAAAAACGAGTTGCGCGTCTCAAGGCCGGGCCGCGACAGAGACCGTTACTCATTACATTGGTGCCAATGTAGCAGCCTGGTATCTGACTTGAGGGTATCGAATTGCTTCAGCAATATCATTATGTGATTACTTTATATGTCCCAATTTCACATGGCCATTCTTTTTATACACAGCGGTCCAGGGGACAGGCGCCATCAAACAAAGCTGTTCCCCGTCTCCCCACGGCTCCTAGTCCGGTCCGGGATCGTCCCGCTGTCCCCCGAGCTCGCGTACCCGCGCGTCGTCGTCGTCGTGGTGCTGCTCATGGTGACCTCGGTCGTCCTGACGATCCCGTTGCCGTTGTTGTGGCCGCCGAACTCGCCCCGCGTCGGCGTCGACAGGTCCTCCTCGCCCGGGTACATGAACTCGGAGTCCTTGCCGAGCTTCTGGAAGGGGCTCTTGGTCATGGCGCGGCTGTTCATGTGCGAGTTGTTGCCGCCGCCGATGGTGACGAGCTCCGTCGCGCGGCTGCCCGTCTTGGTCTCGCGCGACTTGTTGCCCGTGCTGCCGAACTGGCTCGACACCTTCTTGGCCAGGGGCCGGAGGGTCGGCAGGCATGCGCAGATCACGCCGCAGGCGCATTCGACTACGCACCATGTGCATGCTGTGGCGAGGGTGACTGCATTTTTGTTAGCATGCCGACGGAAAGACATCAGTGAGACCTGGCTCGGGACTTACAGGTTGTGTCGTTCACGTCAAACTGCATGATGGTTGAGAATCGGTATATACTCGCGATGAGAACGCTGTGAGATATTAGCATTCGGCCCATTATGACTTCGGCTTTCATTAACACCTGACTCACAAGCTACCAAGGCCGAATGTGCAGATCAGCGAAATCTTCTGCGCGGTCTGGGTGTGCAGCGCCCAGACCTGCTTGACGGGCATGAGCAAGATGGCGATGTCGGTGACAATGTTGGGCACGGCGTTGCCGATGAACGATCCCTTGAGATCGATGCATTGGCCGGGCATCCAGGGCTCCCAGGCCACGTAAATAGGGTTGCACTGGAAGATACAGACGAGGACGATGGCGATCCACCACGCGGCGACGATGCCCCCGATGATGTAGGCGGCGATCTTGAACCCGCGGCTGGGGAAGATACGAAGGTACATCGCGAGCAGCGAGAACTTGATAAGCGCCACGGCCGTGACGTACATGCACTCGAAGCCGAGCAGGAGCTTGAGCACGTTTTCTATCGCGTCGAGGTCAAGGGTGCTTGCGTGCCGGCCCATGCCGTAGTCGACCACTAGTTCCGGAGGAGTAAAGTCAGCGACCTGTCAAATGTGACACAAGAGGCGAGCTGGTGTTCCATTCGGGAGAGGCATGGTGTCTCCTTACTGCCATAGTTAAGGCCGCCGATCACGAACACAGACACCTGGCGATCTTGGGTTAGCACAGATCTTTTCGAGTTATCGTCACAGAACCAACAAGGCACCAAACTCACCAGTCCTGCAACAATCAACCAATCGTCTAAGCCGTATTGCGCCGCTACGTAGTGTCGAGCCCAAAACCGCAGAATTACAAAAACCGTGGAGAGGACGAGCAGGATGGTGGTTGTGCTGATCTGCGTCGGGCCCGTGTTCTCGCTGGCGTCGACGGGAGTGGCCATCGTAACGAGCTCCTGTGCCCTCATCTTGCCTGCCCGGTGAGCAGTAGACTTTATCGGATTCGCGCTGGCCGAGGTGCACTCATGTGCGGTGTGTTGTGTTTGACTGACAGAACAGCCAAGAGGGCGGAGCAGGGAAGCTGTGAAGGGGGATCTCTCGCGGTCACGATAGGATGGATGGGCAAGACCCGCGGGGAGGGGATCCAGTTATCATATGGGGATTCTGGGAGAGTCCAGAGACAAAGACACACATTCGTGGTCGACGCAGTCAAGACCAGAGTCGTAGTCTCCGCCGGGGGAGGCGGCGCAACGCTGATCTTCTGTCAGGGCCGAGGAGTGGGTTTTGTCGGCGGCGCACGGCCGCTGTACAAGGGAGGGCGCAACTTGTAAACGATCCTGGATGGCCGTGGAGAAGTTTTTCTCCCTTCGCTTAAGAAGCGAAAATAACAGACAACGGGTGTACCAGTCTCGACAGACTCTCCAGTCAGGTTTTTGATGCCGGCCACCCCCTGGAAGGGGGCAGCAGCCCAACCCCGCCGTTGCGTTCGTCGAGGGGTCCTCTACAAGGAACGACCCTGGTTCACTATATTGGGTTGACATATTTGGTCGAGGCGGGCCATACGACATGGCGCGGAAATATCCATGATACTATACAGCGAATGCGACACCTGGCCGGTGTGAGCTGCCCTGTCGATGGTACTCCGCACTGCCGAACGGATCCTTAGTGGGATCGGCGGGCGATGCTTGTCAATTACCGACTACTTGCCAGACTAGGTTGTCAACTGAGTTTGACAGCCCACAATAGGATGCTAGGCAGGCTAGGGGAGCAACTTTCTGCTCCCCAAAAAATGGCCGACCCACAATGGGGTTTCGAAGACAGACCAAGTGGAGGAGGAAGCCACATGGAAAGAATGGAGCCCGGCCTTCAAACTCGAAGCGCAGAGGATGCAACACAAAAGGGGTGGTTGCCCCCCGGAACATCACGCGTTGCAATCCGGCGTCTGTCGATGTACACTACCTGTACGCCGGCCTAAAGCGGTTGATAATATGTCACATCAGTCATAAATGGCAGGTTATGTTGCAGGCAAACTCTGACTTGACGGCCACTTCCGAGTGGACGATGCTTCGCAGGCGGAGATTGGGTTCAAAGCATGCCTCTGTCTGTTCACGCTACTGCGCAATATGCTTCCCAAAGCCCAGCTAGGTTGCACACCAGGCCCTCGATGCCTTGCATTATAGCGCGGCAGCCGGTAAAAGAACGCGATGCTGGGTATTGAGTTGGATGTGATGAATCTCTGTCACATACTACATATTACCGTGATCGGTAGAATCAATCGCCGTTGCGTACCACAGTAACTAATTGTTCCTCTCGACCGCCCGCCGATCGCCAGGGTTGTCTGATCCAGAACCGTCGAAAGGATGCGTGAGTGTTTGGGTCCGGGGCGCGATCCCGCCGCAGGGTTGTTGCATCCTACCAAGTTAACCAGTTCGGTCGAGAACGGCTGAACGGTTCAAAGCTGTGAGTGTCTGGAGTTCTCTGATGAGTGCCTTGCAGTGAGGGTCGACTCGTCAATCAAACGTCAACGATGAGACGGGCCTTGATTCGGACGCCGGCAGGTGGGCCTCCTGCAACTGTCAACGGTCACGTGAAAAAGGGGCTCTCGTGTAGAAGCCTGCGACATTGCGATACGCAGGGATTTCGAGCAAGCTTTCGCACGTGGTGGGGATAAAGATTTGGACAACGCCGAGGGCTCACTGCTGTCCGTGGGCCGACCTTCGTTACCAGCGCCTTGGGTCTGGAGAGTGCTGACGTTGGACGCACCCTTGGAACCCCAGATCTGTCCGAGAATAAGCTTGAGTCGCATTAATCGACAATGCAACGAACAGATCCCGCCGTGGTGAGTTGTCTCGTTCAGATCTGACGAACGAGTGCAGCTGCCGTCCAAACTCTCGCACAGCCCACATCCACATCTACACAGGCACGCTTCCGAGCCGCACAGAGGGCTCCACGGAAACCATCCGCCCGCATGACTCGCACTATCCGACTAGCAAAGCAGACCCTCCGCCATCCCGGCGTGCGTTGGACTGCCGTTTCCAGGGGCTCTGGGGCTCTGTGTTGCAGGGACCGAACTGGTGGGTAGCAGCAAGGATGATCATGGTCTTACACACACTAGATCCCGGTGGCTTGCGTGGGCAGCATCCGACAAGCAAGCCACAATGCCGGATAACGTCGAGCTGGAACCCCTTTCTGGCATGCGCTGCCACGAGATAAATCCCCCGGTGTTGCTCAATCCCAAAAACCCCGATTCGTGTTGCATGTAGTATTTGCCGCCCCAGATAGTAGTGTCTGTTCTCGATTTGACAATATTGACGTCGCAAAAAAAAAAAAAAAAGAAGCCCGTTCCAGCCTCGTATTCTGCCAATCGCCTCGAAGGGAAACAAGGAGCCAATATCCCATCCCCACACCCACCCGAAAGGAACCGCCCGTCGCAATCAATAAAACAATGTCTGCCAACGCACAGCCCGTTTTCGTCCTCGCCCCTGGCGCCTGGCACACGCCCGACTGCTACCAACTCGTGCAGGACAAGCTGCACGCACAGGGTTGGGAGACGCGGGCCGTGGCGTACCCGTCCGTAGGGGCCGAGCCCCCAACCAAGGGTGCATTCGACGATGCCGCCGCAGTGCGTGCCGAGGTCCAAGCCCTCGCGGACCAAGGCCGACAGGTGGTGCTGGTTGGCCACTCGTACGGAGGATTTGTCATCTGCGAGGCTTCCAAGGGCCTGGGCATCAAGCAGCGCAAGGCCGAGGGCAAGGAGGGCGGCATTGTGCTCCTGGTGTTCCTGTCTGCCTTTGTGGTGCCCAAGGGTCTCAGCCTCATCAAGATGCTCGGCGGCAACCCTCTGCCCTGGATGGACTTCCAGGTGAGTATCCCACACAAAGATGATATCATGGCCAATTCACAAACTGACACCATCGACCAGGGCGAGCGCGTCTACGCCCGCACGCCCGAGGAGATCTTCTACCACGACGTGCCCGAGGACCTCACCAAGGGAGCCGTCTCCAAGCTGCAGCACCAGTCGGCGCAGGTGTTCCGGGACGAGGCCACGTACCAGGCCTGGGAGGACATCGAGAGCATGTACTTCTTCTGCGAGGACGACCGGGCCCTGCTGCCGTTCATCCAGAAGCAGATGGCGCCCATGTTCGGGGCCAACGCCATCACCTGGGCGACCAAGGGCTCCCACTCGCCCTTCCTCGCCGAGCCGGACAACGTGGTCGAGGGCCTGCTGCACGGTGCCAAGGAGGCTCAGAAGCGGGTCTAAGGACGAGGACGAGGACGAGGAGGACGAGAGCGATGGCCCTGCTGGTCGGGTTCGAGCCTTGATCGTGTAAGCGAGTTTACCCCGTAGCTGGGGACTTGATACCCAACGCGCAGCACGAAATCAAAATTCGTCCAAACAATTTTTGTATCCCGATTTCATATCTTGCTGCCATGATTTGAAAGCCCAGTTGTACCCTGTGGCCGAAGGTAAATCCCCAGAATCGTCGACTTCTCCCTGAGTTTGCAGGCCAGATCGCCTCAAACACTAACAATGGTGAGTGTGTGGGTCTTGTGCGGATCGGCCCTGACGAGCTCAGGGACTCGGACGTGCGAGTGGGCTCGCATGTACCTGCCTCGGTAGATTTCGAACTGGTGTGGGCACGCCTCGGTGTGGTCTTCTGTGGCCGGACATTGCCCAGGTGGCGGGGCTCACAGGTGGACGAAATCTAGAGCTGACAGCACTTGATCTGTAGTTGACTCCATGAGATGTAATCTGCATCGTCCATCCGGGGATGAGGTTGAAGGTGGTGGGGATCTGAAAAGGGCAGGGAAAGCAGGTCTCGCGGAAGTTGCAAGGTGGGGAGAGAAGCCTGAACGGCAAAATCCCGGTCGTTCCTGCAGCAGCTCTGCTTGATGACATAAACCGGCACAAGGAGGGTACACCGTACAAGTTGAGCCCCATATACACATCGCCCATAACGTCCTATAGAATATCTCCTACAGGATGACCTCCTATGGGATAACCTCTTATGGGGTAACATCCCATGAGATGACTGCCTGCAGGAGGTTGGTTTGGGTGCCTGCAGGGCTTGCTTACGTAACGAGACTACGGATCCACTTTTCAACCCCACCAAGCATGTCGAACCATCAAACCACCAGCAAGATAACGCGTAATTTAGTTTGACCATCGGCAACCGACCACCAAATCCGCATTAGCCATCGCCTGACAACCTGACAACTCGTGCGCACCCTCCTGACTCATCTGCCGGCGGTCAGTCTGGTCCTGTGGACTCGTGGGTGCGCGGCGAGACGCGTTTAGGGCCAGGGCAACGGCAAAGGTAAAACGGGAGGGGGAAAAAAAACAATGCTGGTCTCACGCCTGAGAGCTGGAGCCCGGCCGCGGCTCCGACGCACTCTCAGGCCGGCCGCTTCATCACCCCACTCCGCCGGGCCAAGGCGATCATACACCAATGTTGCCTACGACCACTCGCAGAACCCAGTCCCTTTCATCGGCCCGGTTATCTGGGCAGCCACGGCTGTGGGGACCATCTACTTCACGTGCGCCGCCTATGATGTCTGGCAGGATATCAAGACATTCCGGAAGGAGGACCGCCACGGGCTCACTTTTGACAAGGTCCAGACAGAGCATGCGAGGCAATGGAGGCGGAAGTCCGTGTCGGAGAACATCTTCACGCCGGGGCCTATCGTGGCCGGCTCACCGAGGAGCATGTGGGACAATATGAGCGGCCCGTCCAAGATCATGGCAGGCATGACTTTGGTGAACCTTGGCGTCGTGGGTCTGTCCAAGGCGCCTTCGCAATCCGTCCAGATGTGGTGGGCTAGTCTTGGACACACGCCAGCCTTGCCATGGTACAGGAACTCACAGCTCTTTACCTCCATGTTTGCGGTACGTCACTTGGCCCAACAGCTCTCTTGTGCTTCCCTTTCGTGTGCCGGCTGACCTCTCTCACTCCAATAGCATAGTGGCGCTCTTCATCTCGCGTTGAACATGATCGGTCTTCTCAACCTTGGGCCCTCGATGGCAGCCAGCCCGCCAATCTCAGGATCCGGTAGCCACTTCCTCGCCTTCTACCTCTCAACCGGCGTCATTTCTTCCCTCGGTGCCCAGGCCGCTGCACTCGTGTTCAAGCAGTCAAGGTACACCTTCGGCGTTGGTGCATCCGGGGCTGTTCTGGGTGTGTTCTCCGCGTGGGCAATGGGCAACCCAGAGGCCAGGGTCCGCATCTTCCCGATCCCCACGTCTTTCAACGCGAAAAGCCTCATGGAGTTCGAGTTTGTGTTCGAGATCCTTGGTGTGCTGGGCGTCTGGCGCGCACTTAGACTCCCCATCCGATTCGGCCACAGCGTACATCTAGTTGGGCTAGGTGTCGGAGCTGCGTATGCGGCGTATGACAGGAAGGCGCAGGTATGGGCCACGTCGCGTAGGGCGGCGTTCAGGTCTATGAAGCTTGTCGGCCTTGTTTGAGATGGGCACCTATTATCAGAAGACGAACACAACTATGTCTTGCCCGAGTCCATCCTGTGAGATGGTGTTATATGGAAGAATAGGGATGTGTCCCTTAGGAGGCTAGGATCTTATCCACTATGAACGTGTCCTATAAGAGGTTGTTTAAAATAAGGCTAGGAAGTTGCCCTGCGAGTGTGGGAGGCCCGAGTCCGCTGAAAAGATCATCCTCTCCGGGTAAGCTGCTCATCTGGCACCATCACCTCATCGATCCGGGAAGCCCGTTTCGATCAGACACCGAGGGAAGGGAGTGTCACGATACACAAATTGCAATGCTCTAATACCTGAGCAGCGGTAGAAACCTCATCATATCGTGATATGGATTCAGCGAATTGGTATAGCACTCAGGCCAGCGGTCCAGATATGTCCATTGCCTCTAACATCATAAACACTTGATCAATCAACACCCCGAAAACCAGGCCTTCTGTGACAATGCCGTGCTACTTTTCCACCCTAACACGTCGACTGGAAGCTCTGGGCGATGCAGACGGTCCCGTCCGGCTCCGAGGACGTCTTGGTCGGCTGTCCACCCCCATCAGTAGCCTCCCAGATCGTGCAAGCATTGCCCTCAGCCTGGCAGGAATCAATAATGGTGCACGTATCCCCAAAATTTGAGTTCACACCGCACAGCTCCCCGCCATTCACAGCCTGCACGCCCTCGATGACAAACTCCCTGGGCCCGCCATTCCCATCACAGTTCCCACAGCTCCGCGCAAGCTTGCCATAGTCCTCCGCATAAAAGTTCGAGATGTGCACCGTCCCGCGCCCATTGAACTGCACAATCTTGTCCGTGGCGCCAAACGCGCCCCCGCCGTTGACGTAGCTCGTCCCCGCGTCCTGGCGGAACGTGATGGCGTCCTCGCACACGGTCGAGAACCAGACGTTGTTCAGAGTGCAGGTCCCCGAGCACTGGACGCCTTCGGCCTGCCCGTCGCCGATGATCACGTTGGACAGCGTCGCGCCGTCCGCCAGGATGAACATGGCCGCGTCCTGGCCTGACTCCCCGCCCGAGCACACGCTCGGCGACCGCTCGTACGTCTGCATCCCGCCGTCGAACTCGCCTGACACCTCGATCGCGGCGGATTCCTGCACGGTGCCTGCTGAGGCGGGCAGGGTTGTTGAGAGGGTGCCGCCGCCTCCACCGCTGCTGCCTCCACCGCTGCTGCCACCGCCGCTCCCAGTGCCGTTTGTGGATGGGGTGTCGTCCGGTGCGTTGAACACCGGGGGGCTGGGGCTGCTGGGGTCCTCGCTGACGACTGGTGGGTTGCTTGCTGTCTCGTTCTGGCCTGGTCTTCCGGCGCCGGCGCCTCCGTTGCGAGAGCAGCCTTTGCCGCCGCGGCCGGATCGTGACTGAGCGTGGGCCCCGGCTGCCAGGGTCAGGAGGGAGAGGAAGACGCTGCCTTTCATTTTTGTGATGTGATATTGAAGTTGGGTGTAATGAATGAAAGAAAAAAAGAAGGAAAGCTGTGGTTCGGATGAAATGGATTCCAGAATACCTCCAACATTTTGAACAGCAGTACCGACAATTATATATACCCTCTATTATACTATGCCGACGCTCGCAATCAAGTTTTGCACTCGAGGCTGTCCTGACCAAGCTAGCCGAGTGAGGCTCAAGCTGGTAGTTTCTAAGCGTTAGGGGCTTGCCGAGAGTTAGGTTAGCTTGGAAGCAGCAAATAGATGTGAAATCCCCTGACTTGCTCTTGGCCTTCCCACTAGTTTTGACATGCAGAAAACAAAGTTTCGCCCCACAGCCGACGAGCTGTTTCACGTCGATCCCGTCAATCATATGGCCGCACAGGCTTCCGTAAGTCCGCGAAATGGACCAAGATGGCAGCGTCCCTGCCGTTCCCTCCACTGGGCAGAATGGGTCATGACCGGCGGGAAGACAAATAAATGGCGGCTTGGGACAAGACTTGTTTATTACCCTGCTGATGAGTCTTCAGCTCATTGCACAGCCTTTCTTGTTCGTACCAAGAATCGCGATCTGCGTGCCTGGATCAGCCTCGAACTACAGAGCCAAGACGGGACAACTGTCTGGGCACAGTCCGGTTCATCTACCCAACGCCGCCGAGGCACAGGCATAATACACAGCTTTTATCGGCCATGAAGGGAATGGAGCCAAGACAATCGAGACCCCTAACTATGCTGAGTCCGATATATCGATACCGCATCTGGCCTCGCTGGAATCTTGATGTCCAAGACCACCGTGGGGGGTCAAGATGGATCAGTTAGATATGTATACGAACCGGCATTTCAACGCAAAGAACTTGCTTGTTGGTTAAAGAAGTCAGACTAGGAATAAAGATTCAGATTTACCTCGGCAACCAACGCGGCGGTTTCTACGTTGCACGGAGTTCGTGGTAACAAAGTCGTCCCAATATCCAACGCCACTCACCGGCAGGCTTGAATAATTAGTCCAAAGCCAATCGAGGTCTATTGAAGCACGTTGCTGTGTTATATCTATCGCGCCGCCGCCGACGTGTCCCTGCCTAGGTACTTAGTATTGGAATCATAACAGATGTAGTCCATACGGCTCTGCTCGTGGCTCGTACGGTATAGCTAAAATGTTCCTCACGAGAGTCGATTGTCTGTCGAAACAGACAACAAATAGGATTGTTTGCATTCGGCATGGTGTGTACGTAGCGCACGTGCTTCGTCGATGAATTCCTAGATGGAAGGGCTGCCTGCTGCTTATGAAGCCATTTCTGACATCTCTGCCCTCCACGTATGAATAACTTGTGGTTGCTGCTTCCCTTGGCACACGAGAGTCTCCTAGGGCGTGTTTATCAACACGGTCCCAGAACAGTTTGAGCAAAGTGACCTGTCGGCCGACCCCACTTCTCGATGCAGATTGATTTGTCATAAGCAGGCGAAGTGTTGGCTGCATGTGTGCCTTTAGAGCCTGCAGAGGAAGCTCACTTATTGCTAGAAAGCCTCGTATGCATGCGCAAACTTCGCCTTCGTCGCGAATGAGTTGGTTGACGAGCGACAACAAGCGCTCTTGCCCCTCAGTGTTGGTAATCTTCATATTGTCACTACCACCTATACCAGGGCTGCATGCAACCTTCTTACCCAATCTGATTGGACACATGGGCACCAACAGCCCATTTCATGCCCAACGACATCACCCCGACGTATTATAATTGCATGGGGTCTTCCGCTCCAAGCTGGAGGGCATGTTTTCTCGACGTCCTTTTATGGTCCGTTCCGTTGCTTGTTTCGACTTTTGACTCATGTGTCCATGACGACTACTAGATCTTGCGATCTTGAATAAACGAAAGGCCACATGAGCAATGCCATGGCTCCCTCTATTAGAATCGCCATCATCGGTGGTGGCCTAGCAGGGGCCTCACTGATTCACGCTCTCATCAAGTCACCGCACCTAGATGTACACATCTTTGAGGCCGCCCCTGAATTCAAGGAAGCAGGCATGGCTATCGGCATTGCCAGGAATGCACAAGCTGCTCTCAGGCTGATCGGTCCTTCTGCCGAGAAATGTCTTGACCAAGCCGGCGCTGTACCAATGAAGGGCGTCAAGTTCATGTTGGCTCAAGGCGAAGACAGTGAAGGCAGCATGGCCGATGAAGTCGACGAGACAGCTCAGGGGAAGCGCCTCACTAGCATCGTCCATCGCGTCGAGCTGTTGAAGGCTCTGCTGGCTGATATTCCTGAAGGGCGCATGCATGCTTCCAAGAAGTTGCAAAACATCGACCAGAGTAGCTGCGTTACCATAACCTTCACCGATGGGACCACTCATGAGTGCGATATTCTCATCGGCGCCGACGGCATCCACAGTATTGTCCGAAAGTTCGTCCTGGGCGAGAAGGATCCGGCTGCCTCGCCCCAGAACAGCGCCGCTTGGTTCCTGATGACTCTTCAGCCATTCGAAAAGGCTCAGGCGAGCCTTGGTGAAGGGCTCGTCGATATCAATGATGCCCGAGAATATGGATGGGCTGGTCGAGCTGCTTTCTTGATGCACAACATTCTGAGCGGTGGCCAGCTTGTGCAGTTCGCCATTGCTTCAAACGACAAGGAGGCCGAGAACAGTGCTGCGGACCAGTGGAAACGCGTTGTGCGTGCAGAAGAGATCCAGAAGCTGTTTCAGTACTGGCCCGCCCATCTCGGCAAGGCTGTCAAGGAGGTGAGACAAACCTATCCCTCGGTCCATTGAGCGTTTATATGACAGTCATGTTGACCAAACCACAGCTGCTTTGTAACCAACCTGAGCACGAAGCGTTGTATCTCTGGGAACACCCCAAGGCGGCCAGCTATGTTTCTGGTCCAGTCTGTGTGACCGGTGACGCCGCTCATTCGACAACACCCTGGATGGGTTCTGGCGGTGGTATGTCTATCGAGGACAGCCTGATCCTCTCCACATTGCTCAACCATGCAAAATCACCGGTCGAGGCGGTCGCTGCGCTGAGGGTCTATGACCAGGTGCGCCGTCCTCGTACTCAGCAGATCGTTGAGTCAAGTCGGGCAACAGGGGACATGTTGATAGGGGTCAAAGAGTTGAGCGCGGAGAAAGCGAAGTCGTTCATGTCAAGGTGGGACTTCATCATTGACATTGACATGGAGAAGCATCGTGACGAAGCCTTGCAGATTATGGAGAACGAGTTGAACATGTGAAAATGGCACATGGAATTGTTTCAACAGCCGTTGTTCAGACGTTGGAGCAGATACAACTAGCCATCAACAACATGTCTGGGACTTGTTCTCGGACACTTCAGCATGCCCATGTAAGCATTTAAATGACAGTGGAACAATAAATGTGAGAAATGTCATCGATGCTGCAGTTTCTACCAATGAGTGAAGGTGGACATGTCCTTTTGTAGTCCGCATCGATTCACTAGTAGAATTGGCTATGAAGACTTATTGTAGAGTTCGTATTTTGGACTGTTGAGTACCTCAAGGACAGAGAATTCCCCTGCACCTGAATTTTGCACTCTTCTAACATAAGCTGCCGGTGAGGCTGATCTAACCAGAGCAGGACAAAGTCATTCCGCCGTCCAACACGAGGCTTGAACCAGTGGTGAAACTGGATCTTGGGCTGGAGAGGAAGATGACTGCGTCGGCTGCCTCCTCCGGCCTTCCCAAGCGTCCCAGGGGGATGGTGGCCAAGAGTGCCTGCTCCAAACCTGGCGCCACATCCGTCGCACGTCGGGTCATTGGAGTATCCGTCCAGGTTGGACACACGGAGTTCACCCTGATACCGAGAGGGGCATTGTCAAGGGCTTTATGAATACTGTCAGAATCCCCCACTGCGGTTATGAAATACGGGACTACTCACCAGCGGTTTTGGTAATAGCGGCGATGGCATGTTTACAGGTGGTGTACTGCCTGTTTTAAATCAGCGCCACGTCGACCCGCTTCTTCAATTTTCGAACTATCCAGCACAAGCCAAGGCATCTGGGGAAGAGCGTGGGTATGCTTACACCATATTAGGAACTGCCATGGTTGATGAAACGGAAGACAAGTTGACGATAGATCCCCGCGTGGTGCCTCGCGCCGGATCGGTAGCGCTCGCCTGCTGAAGCTCCTGCGGCTTCATGGCTGCCGAGACAAGGCTAGTGAATAGAAAGCTCCCGTTGACATTTACATCAATCAGGTGCTTGAAGTCGACAAAGCTGGCCTCGGCGATCGGATCGAAAGTGCCTCCAGGAATCTAGCAAGAAGTCAGCTGCTGACAAATATCCTCACGTTCCATCAAAGACCCTACACCGGCAGAGTTGACCGCGTAGTCAATACGCCCGAGATACTTGACAGCATGGGCAACAGCACACTTCACGGATTCCTCGGCACTGATGTCGACTTGGATAGCATCAACTCTGAAGTCCGGGTTTCGAGCAACAGCCTTGGCTTGTGCAGCAGTCTCCCGTGCACCATCCAAGTTGTAGTCAGCCACAAGCAGTCCGCGTGCACCATCTCTGGCAAAGGCTAGGCAGCAAGCTCTGCCGATACCGCTGGCTAAAGAAAATTAGTTAGCGTTGTCCAATGGTTGGTACTTAGAGTACAGAGGGTACAGCGGAATGAATCCTTGCATCCTTACCTCCACCAGTGACGAACGCATTGCCAGTGATTTCCATTTTGCGGTGTCAGGTTACTGAATGAACTCAGAGAGGAACAACCAAAGCACTTGAGACCAAGCGGACTGCGAGATAGCCTGAACAAATACTGCAAAAATGGCGAGAGACCCAGTGTGATTTGCCAAGCAGGAAATGACGAGACTGTAAGTGTTCCCAGCCAATCAGCCTGTGCTGCTGGAGAATGCATGCATTGTACTTATTAACAACCAACACGCAGATTGCAACCAACCCGCAGGAATAAAGCGGAGAGCCTTTCCATTTAATTCCATGCGGTGGGTTCGTTCTTGATCCGTATACATCCCGAATGTATACGGTCCCTTCGCACAGTGGTAAACGCTCAAAGACTCAGCGTTTGGAATAGATTCATTGCCAACTATTTCCAATATACTCTCTTACCTCCAGGTAATATTCCTCGTTGCTTTAAAGTGACTGAAGGCACGAGCTTAAATAGAAGTACACACTTGGGCACTAAACGCGGCCTTCCTCCTTCATGCCCTCCCAGGTCTTTCGCCGTTCAAGTGGGGAATGCACCAGGAATCCTCGGTGAGCTACTAGCTGGTGAAGACTGAGAACCACCCCCGGGCTGGTCCACGTCCATATTGACTGGGTATGCTTCCAAGCCACCTTCCTTCGTAGCTCGGACCCTCGCAAGTACAGCCAACCATTTCTGAACAGCGATGATGGCACGATTCCGGTCAACTGCACCGAGATAAGCCAGGGGCCGCTGCGCGGCCCTCCGGAGGGCGTTGCGCGTCGTTATGCGCTTCCTGACCTCGGGCACATGCGGCAATGTGTCCGGGTGAGTCGAGTAGTCGAACCCGGGGGCGACGAGGTCGTCGGCCAGGAGCCCGATGGTGTCGTTGAGGTTGGCGCGGTTGATCTGGGCGGACTGCACGGCTGTGCTGACGTGGCCCGACATCATTCGCACTTCAGGCGCCAGGAAGCTCTGGCTGTCAAGCCCTCCGGGCGCCACTGCGGCGGCCGCCGCGACGAAGCCCTGGAGATTTTGTGTGAATACGGTCTGCTTGTCGCGCACCGCGATTAGGTGTCTCCTCAAGGGTCTCATGTGACGCTGATGCACAGCTTGTCTCTGGCTTTGCTGCGGGAGGAGGGAATACATGGCGATGACCGACTGTGCGTATCCTATAGAGTTTCTCAATAATCGGTCAACTTCCATTAGGTTGTCAGTAACAAAGACGGTAACAACTTGTTGAACTATATATGGAGACTCAGGTTAGCCCGTCATTCTAGTTGTGGCAGACCATTGCTCGACTCATTGCAGTGTAGGGGCTGTCTTTCCACTCTATGCCATGAATGTGTTCCAAAATGACGGAGCCCCAGAAAATAAGATAAGTGTGGTTAGCCCTGGGGCCTATTTCTTACGTTGGGTCTTGATAGTCTGCTGGAGGGCAGGTGAGAACCTGCCTTGCCTGCCGTCTGATATCCCCTGAGTTATTTGGCCGCCAATTTGATTGAGGTCGACGATAGACTTGTCAAGCAGGGAAATTATGTCCCCGTATGTCCTTATCCAAGTTCTGGCCTCGAAGTGAAGTCGGTGGTGTGTGGCCTGCTCGAGCACGATTTCGTTCGTTTCCAGGATCAGCCAGTCGACCAGTAGGTACTGCTGAAGATTCCTCCTACAGTGCCGTCAGTCATTCCGCAAGTCTTGCTGAAGAATTTTAAATTGTCCAGGCCCATGTCGTAATTGCAACAGTACAAGGTCATCACCACCATCCATCGGACAGTTCAAGCACACCTGGGCATTCAGTCTGCGGCATAGCTTGTGGAACCCAGGTCCATGGACTCATGAAGACCATTATAACTATTCCACGAGCTTGTTGTCTTTGCAATGGCTTTCTATAGAGGGAACTGCAGATTTTGTTGTACGACGGCCAAACGCAAGGTCAGAAACTCACAGTAGGGGAAGGAGCTTTCCGGCGAAGTAGTTGTAGTCTTCAACACTCAGCTCACGTCTTATTTCAAACCGGACAAGACGGTTTCCACGTGGGTGTAAAAGCATTAATGCGTCTTCTGATGGGACAAGCTTTAAAGCCTGATGGCCGAACCTCGTGAACTGGCTCTGCCAAAAGAACTCGCGAAAGAACTTCGCGTAATCGTCAACCGGCACTGGTCGTATTTGGTCATGGACGGGAGCAGGAGGGACTAATAAAAATCCTGAGTAGTCTGCTGTGGCATACGGAGCATATTTGGACCTATCGACATCTGCGTGCTGCAGGTCTACGGCGAGGTGGCTCGTGGGCCATGATGCGGCCCTGATATAGGGTCGCAACGCGGTGAGGTCTGCCGGATTGTACCCAATATCATTGCCAAGGTACGGAATAAGACCCCAGAGCTGGATTTATGTTTGTCAGTCTCTAAGTAAAGGCAACTGAGACGCAAGAAACTGGGTTGTTAAAGTCGCTAACCTCGTTTTCAAAGCTTCTGCCCTCCTCCAATTGCGGGCCATCCTGGAAGCTATGGTTCGCATGGAAAAGAAATCTGATTAGCAACGATTCGCAGAATGAAATATCATGGCTTTGAGGGGATTTTTAAACATCTTAGGTGCTAAGCATTGTAGCTGGCAATTGCATCCTCCTGATAGGTGACTTACAACCAACCTTGGAGCCGTGTTGCCCGCCGGCCCTCAGTCCTTCCTATCAATGAGCGGCAAAGTAAAGGGAATTGGCTGGCCATTTCTGGCGTTATTCCCAAGTCCACATCTTGGATAGCTTGTAATGTAGCGTCTGGCTTCCTGAGAAGGAATTCTTGGGCATCTTGAATATTCCTTTTTAGCGTGAACTCTTAGACCAGCCAGCTTCCCCCCCAATTACATAAATAGTCATAAATAGATGTGTGTGTATGTTTGTGTATTTGGCTTACTCACAACGACATGCGTGCTGTGAGTCAGAATGCTTAAATTAGCAGCTCATTCCAGCCTGGGTAGATTCAAAGTAGCATTCACTCACGGCGAGCTCGTGAAGTATTATGTCTGCTAGATGAAATGTAGTCGCCATTCGAACCTCGGGAAATTCTGTTGTCAACAACTGCCATACAATGGAGGGGTTGACTGGGATACCCTTTGTTAGCCGTGGCATAGCTGATTAAGAGAATGTGATTTGCATCATCCTCAAGATGCCTTACACCGCAAGAGTCTCAGGCGCCATGCTAGTCGTAGTGAGGGTAATTTGTCTAGAATGGCTTGGTCGGAGGCCATGTCTTTTACTCACCCATGATCCCAATTTCATTCGTCATCCTATCCGTTAAACCGCCAACAAAGGTGAGGCCCTCTGCCACCAGTGATTCCTGTAACATAGAAATATAAAAATGAAGATCTAAAATATGGTTGCATGCGTAGATCAGATCAGCCAAGGGCATACTCGCTAGACAAAAGATGAGGATGGAAATGATGGGTATAGATTATTACACTTGTTCAAAATCGCCTCGGCCGTCTGCCTAGACTGGAATCCCAGGCGCCGAAGTTCTGCTGCCTCCTGGTACATTCCCGGCCTGTCCTCGTCTATCCAGACCGCCGGCAGCGGGGCACCGTCTTGCTCACGGGCTTCTCTGGTGCGCCCGTCTGCGTACTCAGGTACTGGTCGTACGTGATAGAGGCTAAGAATTGCGTTCCTGCGACACCGCCCTGGCATGTGAGCCCAAAAAGGGGAAAGTATTAACAGGCTAGGCAGGTTTGACGCTCACCAATATGGGGGGTTTGCGTGCAGGACCCTTGTTACTAGTTGGAGCGCTGGCTTTATGGCTTCCCAGACTCTGTCATCCTAGAAAGAAAGAATTCAGGTTAAGGAGTACAGGACGTTGGAGACGAGTACTCATATGTGTTACTTACTGCCGGATCGAATTCCCCTTCCGAAGCTCCGAACTTCCATCGAAAATTGTTAATATTGTTACTAATCGCGCTTGGACTCAACCATCTATCCCTCGTCAAGAGACTGTGTCATCACCATAGAATATCAGTAAACCTCCAGCAAGCGGCTTCTCAATGTTACTTGATCGACGTACGGGTGCAAGTCTCCTTCGAGGCCAGGTTCACTGGATTCATAGCCCGGAACATATATTCGGCGGTCTATCATCTAAATGAGAATCCAGTCTTAGTAAGAGTTCGGAATAAAGTATGCAAAACAGGTCGATGCAATGGGTCCAAAGCCCGACTGACCTCCCTGATCGTCGGCCCGCTGAAAATATACGACTGCCAGGCCTCTTCCTCTCCCAATGTGTACAGGCCTGCGGCGGCCTGATCAGGGCTGGATGTTGTCGGCGTGACGAGAGATCTGCCGACGGCTGGGTCTGGATCGTCTGGTCTGGTCTTGGGATAGACGCCGAAGCGGCTATAATTATTTGTCAGGGAACATTAGTAACCAGCCATTCACCAGTCATAATATTAATAAGAAGTGAGTGGATAAGTGGGGTTCTCGCGTCCGTACCGAGCGAAGTCCGTCGGGTTCTTTGCCGCGTCTCTGGGAAGGATCGCAGGCCTCAGGACCTCCCCCGTGGTCACATAGAGATCCCTCCTCTCCCTCCCCGTGGCCGAGAACTGCACATTTGGCGACCACTCAGGATCCGTCCACTCGGGCATAAAAGGGGCATGATTAGGCGCTCGCCGCCAGTCGCTGGCTACTGGTCCTGGATCATCCGGATCTCCTGCTAATCCCGCGAAGATTTGCCTCGCCGCGCGCGCTGCAGCATCTTGAAAACGCCGTGCCCAGTCCTGGAGCGAGGCTGATGATTGTTGCGGGTCCACAGCCATTCTCGCTGGTCTTGATTGAGCTGTCTTTGGCTTTCACACAAGCGTTTTGGTGTTATTTTGCTCGAGTTGAATACATAGTAAATGGTCCACAGCGGCGCGACGAGGAAGCGATGTCTTCGGGATGAGCCCGCTGTCCTGCATGTTAGTCCGGTACAAAGAAACCACCCGTGTCACACACGTACAGATAAGCTCAATCACAAATCTCTGAGCACCAGATTTCCGTTTGCGTTGTGCTTTGTTCGACTGTTAACAGTTCCAGACACCCACTCGCATGTGGTGCACTAGAATTGAACAAATTCGTGAAATAAACTTACAGATGAGAAACAAAAACCCATACGTCTGTGTTGACGAATTCTTCTGCAGAGCTATCAGCTTACGTTACAGGACATTAGCCAACCAAAACTTAAGAATGACAATACTACACCTAGCCAAAAGTGCGACACGCCTTGTTGCCGATACCGCAACAAAGACTGCAGCCGCCATGGGGGAGGAACATGTGAAAAATATAGTCACTGGTCGTTGCTGCCCTGGCTCGACGGCTGCACGCCAGATATACCACCTCCCTGAAAGGGACTCAGAGATGAAGGAACACAAGGAGGCCCGGGGCATGCCAATCGTATTCAACGCCCTCGGCACAAGGGACGGAGCACCGTTGATGTATCCCATACCCTCGGGCTCGGACAGTGAGCTAGGTACCTAGGTACTCGCGACAAAGAACAATAACCCTGTGGCTTACCCCTTGTGAAAGATGGAATATATGGCTTGTTCATGAGATACTTCTCCTAGCCGTGACATATCTAGTTCCTTGGTGTCCTTATAACCAAGTACTCCCAATGCGAAAGGACAGTGTATCAGTAAGTTATGTTGCTCCTACATACATCCGCCTTCTGCCCTCGGCTGGCTCGCGACGTTACGGTCTTTAATCATTTCTTCGAGTGGCAGGTCCTCGAACTGGCTGCGATTACCCATGTCAACACCTCGTTTCTGCACCACGTGTGCATATTCCAAGGTCTTCTTCTTCCACTCGTCCCTCCCGATTTTCCCCTCGATCATGTCTGCCAGGATCATGGCATCAAATGCAGCCTGGCTCGTGCTAGCAACTGTATGTGGTCTGAATCCCGCCAGTGCGTCTCCAATGAGAATCACCTTCCCACCAAGGAACTCGTTCTCATGGCCAGCCACGTCGGTGATGGCTTGTACGAATGGCTTCTTGGTGGCACGCACGATCTCAGCAAACTGTGGCGGTAGCTTATCCTTCGCGATTTCGCGCTGCGTTTCCCACGCTTTGGGGTGCGTCTTTCCCGGCGGCATCGTTATTCGATGACGTACGCCGTCGATGTCAGTCAATAATTCGGCTAGTTCGGGTGACGGCTCGTCGAGGGATTTGCCTGGGAAGTTGGTGTAGTAGACGAAGTTAATGAGCCGCTGGCCTGGCTCGAGGGTTCCTTTCTCGCCGGGGATTAGGTACGCGAGGATCTGAATGCCCTTTGTATGGAAGAAAGTAAAACGTTCTGAGAAGGCTTCGCGGGTCGCTGGGCTGACTTCATCTTCGCGAATGGTTCCGCGTAAGGCGACATATCCGGCATACGTGCGTTGTAAGGTCGGCTCGAAGACGCTGCGAATCGTGGAGCTTGGGCCGTCGGCACCAATGACAAGGTCCGCTTTGAATGTACCTTCACGACCCTCAAATGTTTGATACGACACTTGAACTTTGACACCCTGTTCCTTTACACCTGTAACCTTGTGCCCATGTAGATGTATGACTTCCCCATCCTCAGCTCTTTGCTTCGGCACATCGCAGTACTCGCTTTCTATGCCGTCCACATTTGCCCTGAGTATATAGTAGACAAGATCCCAGCTTGTCATATTCTGCACCATGTCTTTTGTGTATATGATCTCCCCTTCCTTGTTGAGATATTGGCGTCTCTGCGATGAGACAGCGAATTGTCTTCCACATCGATCATAGCGTCTGAAAAAGGCGAGAGTGTCACCGCCCGCCACTATGCCTGCGCCCTGATCATGTAGCAGTGGCGTCGCATTGCGTTCGAGGATCGTGATACGATGTCTCTGAGGATGTGACTTGAGAGCAAGTGCGGCGCAGAGGCCACCGAGGGAGCCACCGACCTGTGAAGTCAGCGGTTATGCGCTGTGGGATCTTCGGTGATGCGTACTATAACAATGTCGAGCTGCCTCTTCCTGCCGTCTGGAGGGCTGTCCGGGTCTCCGTTCGCACTTCTCGATGTCATCGTAGCGGTTGCTGAGATAGTATATCAGGATTTGGCGATCTTCCGATACAAGTACATGCTAAGGGATACGGCTTGTATTAATAGAGAGCGCGTCGATGAGGCACTTGGGGAGGGGAAGGTACCTAGGTAGTCATTGAGATGACGCAGATATCGGGACTGGAGAACAGGCTAAGCCAAGACCCCACCCGTCGCCATCTTCGTGATTGGGTGCTGGAAAGCATGATGCAAAGTAATCGGCAACTATGCATTATGCCTGAACAGTCTGTACGATGTGACATTGTAGCTTAGATATTCAAGCAGTTGGAGCTTAAGTTTTCCGTTATGGTGCTGTGATTGTGAGCTGAGAAAACGATGAGACATACTTGTGACCAATTTGCGGTAGCTAGTGTCAAGTAATACTTATGGGTCAGTCGTCTTGACGCTCGAACAGCTGGTATGGTTCTCGGATCTTATGATGAGATTTTTCGAGAAGTCTACAAATTGTTCAACGTAAGTCGTAGTCTTCAACGGGAAATAGCGTTGAGGAGATGAGTTGCAATGACGCCGGCACCACGGCAACCAAGAGAAAGGATGGGTATGTGAACCAGGCGTAGTGTTTATGGGCGGTGAATGATACCGCTGTTGCATATTTCGCTTGCTTTTGAGGGAGAAGGGCTTGGCCCAGACCTGTTTAAATGAAGCGCGACATAGCTGGAGGCTTATCTCTCGGCTCACGTTTTTTTTTTTTTGGTATGCAAGTTGTTGGCAAAGGTCAATTCTGCGGCATGTTGGATTGGTACCTAGGTAGAGACGAAGTGGGCCCAGGTTTCCACTTGGGGGCATGCAAATAGAACTGAAGTATATACAATGCTTTGTCATTCAATCAAAAAGCTCTCCTCAACCAGTCCAGAGCGCAGGTCCGGGAATCTTGTAGCTGGTGATGGTGGTGTAAGGGTTGAACAGGATACCGGGGTCGGTGGCCTTGTACAGGTTCACACCGAGAGTGCCCCCCGATGGAACCTTGGTACCTGAGCCGGTGACCTGGATGTTGATGCAGAAGGGGTAAGCCTGCGCGCCGTTGGCAGACCCCGCGCCGTGGGCAGCGATGGTCTCGTGACGGAAGACGTATGTGCCGGCCTTGAGTGTCCTGGGCACGGTGATTGTCCATGTGTTGTTGTTGTTGATCATCTCCTGAGCAGCCCAGACTTGGGTGTTGTAGTTGATGCCGGCCTCGTCGATCTTAGTCCAGAGGAGCTTGGACTTGTCGATGGAGGAAGGAGAGCCACTGTAGGGCGCGATGTAGGTGAGCATTGGACCCAGACCGTGGGGCCAGGTAGTCCACTGAAATTGGATGGTGCCGCCAGCGCTGACTGTGCCAGCGATGCTGCCCGGGGCTGAGTTCTTGTGGCAGTTGATGTCTTGTGTTCCGAAGCTGTTGGGCTCTACGAAGCCAAGGTCAAGCGCTTCCTCGTACCTTGCATGGTGTCAGTCAGGCTTTGAAGTCAGGAATCATAAACAGGCTCTCAAAGTCTTACCATCCGGCGATTGCGGGAAGAGTACCCCCATTCTTTACGAGGTAGTAGTAATCCACTAGAGTAGTATCCCTTGGTCAGCTAATGCTTCGCTAACGTTTACATACGAGTAACCGGACGACGATCCCCGTAGATGACTTACAGATGTAGCCTTGGTTATACTTGCCATCCGTGACAAAGCCGGAGACAAGACCGTGAGCAAGAGCAGTCGTGGCAAATCCACACAGCGTGGCGGCAACTAACTTGAGTGACGGCATCCTGGCTTTCTTAGTGAACCAGTTTATGTGCGTTGATCGCCGTTTGTGATGTCAATTATGCAGAGTCGATCCCCCGTCCGACTTTGGACTCTGGTACCCTTCTTATACTCGACCTATCTGCTTAATATTAAAGCTGGCATATTTATTTCTCCATTTATTTAATGGCAACACTGGCTCAGACCGCTCCGTGCTGAGCGCACTGAACTGTTCGCTGTGCTGTTTGTAAACTCGGAACGCCAAGGCGCGTAGTCCAAGTGTGACAGCGGAGGGCTATCTCCCACCTACTCTTTTAGTCTTCACAGCGAAAGAAGGGGGCGACTGTCAGCCAATCACCAGATTGTTTCACAAAGACCTGACCAGGATGATGCCACATGGCGGAGCACAAGCATCATTCAAACCAGGTAAATGGTATGATGTCTCGCCCCTGATTAGCGGAACATACTGTGGTCAATTCTAGACGAGGACAGGAATGGTCCGCCGTTACTCTCGGTTCGGTATTTGATCGAAGATCTCTGGGCTAGGTGATCAATGGAAGGAGATACAAGATCCAGATATTTGCCTTGATAACCAGTCAATCATTGCCAGCATCCGCCTCCTCCCCTGCCGCTGTTACTGCGATCTGAGCCGGCAAAGCGATTTTAAGTGACTATATATGCTCGCACGGCTTTCAACTATATTTATGAAGAATCTCACGAGTTTGGACCCGAAAAATGAAGCTGTTCGTGACACCTGTCTGTCACGTCCACACCCAAGATGTCGCCAAGCTGCCGGGCCGGGGCAGAAGCCACCGCGTGAGACAAACAGGAAATTGCCGCTGAACAAGGCTTACAAGTCGTCGAGTGTCGAAAATCGGAGCGTGAGGCCGTACCTGATTCGCGGTGGCCCACGCGGCCCAGAAGTGCCATCATAGTGGACCTGGGCGAGCTCTCCTGCCGGGTGACCATGCGAGGCTGCAAACGCGGCATCCTACTCCGGTAGTGGCCTTGGAAGGGGGGCACAGTCTCTACGCCTTGCGTGTCCAGCACCGTGCGTGCGAGTGCTATTCTTGTCTTTTCTTAATGGAAAGGAATCAATGACCGAGACCTCGGTCACCCACGCAGATTGCCACACCAGATCGGGTAGCCGGGGTCTGCTGCCGGTGCCCCTGGTTGCCATCGCTAAGTCTCATGACCAGCGGATGCCAATTTTGCATCAATAAGGAGCCAGTTAAGCAGACATAAATTGCAATCGGTACCCGCCGGAAAGAACGTCACAGACTACAACAAATCATATCTCGCGCACGTTGACACGCAATTTCACTAACCTTGATGCACTGACGTTCTATAATTACGCGTACAGCCAGATGCCACATTGCCAATGCCCATTGACACCGCATAGTACAACCCTCAAGAGGGAGCTGTTGCGATATAATCGTACTAGCTTCAGTGATTCCGATGCCCGGAACGACCTGTCCAGTTCAAGCTAGAGCTTCCTCAACCTTGTGCTTTCCTTTAGATACTTCAGCGTTTTGCCCTCAAAGCACTTTCTGGACCAGGCCGCCTTGGTCCAGCTCGACTTCCAAGATGTGTAGAATCTGGCATGGTTGAGATAAACGATCATCCTCATGGTTCACGTCAGGAACATCTGACGGCTCACCGTGGGAGCGTTTACCGGTAACCTTACAATCCGAAATCGCCTGCTACGACTGAACGCATGACAAGTAGCACCGTCGAACATAATCATTTGCGTATGCTCAAGTACCTGTCCAGCCGATGCAGAAGGCGCGACTCGATAAACCACTGGGCTCCGTGGCTCTTGATTGTCTTATGTGCGGGACTTTTCTAGCTCATCATGTCTTGGTCCTGCTACCAGAATAGGACTGGGTATGATTAGGAAGTTTGTAACTATCATTGGTGTCGCGGAGCGGCAGTACCTTCACTAACTACTAATGTGACATAATGCAACAGCGGAGGCATGCCCGCTCCATTCCTAGGCATTACGATGGCTTTCCTTTTGCCGAGTAAATCATCGTCAAGACCCTGAATCCCTCCTACCAGTCTGGAGTACGCATCACAATGGAGGCGGTCCTTTTTCGTACTGCCTCACCCCATCAGGAATCGGCACGACCGCGCTGCTCGTCCAGATATAAATCACATCCTTCCACTCTAAGCCCTCCAAACAACCGGCCTTGAGGCTGACCATGCCAACGGGCGTCCCGTCAGGCTTATGCGAGCGGTTGTAGAGTCGTACCCCGCACTTTGGGCAGAAGTAGCAGTGCTTCGTGTTGCCGCTGTCGGTGGACATGGTGAATAGCTGTAGCCTATTCGTGACCTCCGTTGGTAGGTTTGATAAGAATGCGTCCGCGGGGTAGAAGGCCGAGGAGCCAAACGCGGATGCTGCCTGCTTGCGGCACGAGGTACAGGATTTTCCCTTGCACTTTGTTAGCGCGAATACATGCAATATAACTCTATTAACCAATCTGAAGATACTATTCTAAGTTTAAAACAGTACCTCTCTTCTAATAACTTAATTACTATTTTATTATTATAGGACTACTAGAAGTAACCTATTTCCTTACTAATTTATACCTAATATAACTATATTTTCTTATTTACTAATATAGAGTAAGATAGAGCAGGGCCCCTATTGCTAACAGGGTAGAAGTACCTTTTTAACCTTATTACAGGCAAAGCCCTGTACAGTGGCAGCAGGCGAGGCGCAGGGGCGGCGCCGTTGGCGTGCGGAAGGAGATGTAGCCGCATTGGCAGTTCACTGGTAGCCCCTGCTCCACAGTTTGCGTAGCGTCTGGCATGGCGAGGTTCCGACTTGATCGATGGAGTACAGGGTTTTTGCCTGTACTTTGTTAGCATGAATATATACAGTATAACCCTATTAACCAATCAGAGTATATTATTCTAAGTTTAAAACAGTACCTTCCTCCTAATAACTTAGTTACTATTTTATTATTATAGGTTTACTAGAAGTAATCTAATTTCCTTAGTTATTTATACCTAATATGACTGTATTTTCTTGTTCTCTAATAGAGAGAGAGATATGGCAGGGCCCCTATTGCCAACAGGGTAGAAGTACCTTCTTAACCTTATTACAGGCAAAACCCTGTATGAACTTTGGTGTCTGGTTGTGAGAAGCAAGCGTGGCTCCCCCTGCTTATGTTCAAAATTGACTTGCACATCTAGGGGCTATGGCTAATCGCGGCACTAATTCCTGACGGGGAAAACGCGGCTCTTTCCCGTTTGCTGAATTCCAAGAACCCCGCCCAAGACATTCGACATCGACAGGGCGTCCACATTGGAAGTGCGGTTGGCCATACGATGACAAATTTCTGAGACTCCGTGTAACGAGACGACTTACGCCCTTCGGCATGTCAATTGTTGGGAGGCACGAACAACCTCAGTGTCACCAAAGAAGTGGATGCATTCCCAAGGAGTGTGCAAGTCTCCAAACAAGCTTGAAAGTGCTGATAGATTGTGGCTCTGCACAGCCCAGGCGCTGGGGGGTTCAGCCTGCGTGAAGTTGGGGCATGATGCAGATCATCGATCAATGCTGTTCCTTGCACATGGACTGGCAGTCTCTGTTAAGCCACCTTCTGCAAGTAGAAATATCACAGCATCAGTTGCAAACGGGAGTGTCCATGTGGCTACTATCTTTGATTGGACTTGATCATCACAGGTCACACACGGCTCAGGATCACAGCTACAAATATGTTTGGTGCCAGAAGTCGATTGTGGTCCCTTGGTTCGCTATGTGAAGCTACCAAGGCGTACTAGACTCCTCCATGCCGGCACAAGATGACCCAAAACAGAAAATGTGACCATTTCAGGTGCTCAGCTGCGATCCGAATGAATGCCCCGAATTACGATTCGCGATGCCCTGCTCAGCAAACGAGGTGGCCGTTGGCGTTGCCGATGTACTGGTCTGTGCGACTTGGGTCAGTGGATGATACCAGAGCAGGGGAGTGATGGAAGAAGGAATAGAGGACTTACTGAGAGAAAAGACGTTGAAGACAGTACCGCCTCCACTGCAGGGGCCAAAGCAGCCGAAGTTTGCACCGCTGATGGTCACGTTAGAAGATAGGAACTCGTGACAGGTGAAAAGTGATGCTTACAAGTGCTCCTCTCCACCAGAGTAGTGGTTGGAACAGGTGCCCACAGCGTTGGTGAAGCCGCTCGCAGGAGGGTAGGTGAAGCCACAGGCGTCCCTGGTCCAGCCGAAGCAGCCGTTGAGGTCCAGCTGGGACCAGTTGTTGTTCTTGTCATCGATCGCGCAGCGGGCCTGGAGCATCATGGAGCGGCCCTGGCCGCCGTTGAGGTTGGTGATGGCGAACTCGGAGCAGGAACCGAGGAAGCCGCTGGCGGCGGAGGCGATACCGACCAGGATGGCCGCCATGATGATGGTGATCAGAGAGGTCTTCATGTTGGTGTTAAGGTCAGTCGTTGTTGCTTGGTACAGATTGTGTGTCAGACGGTCTGGTGTCAATGGAAGAAGTGGAAAAGCAGAAGTGGTTGTCGAGTTTGCAAATTTTGGGATGTTGATGCTGCAGCAATGGATGGGTTTAAATATTCCAAGGTTGGTCGGTGCAGGTGGCAACCGTCAAATTCACCGTAAATCAATCACTGGTCGAGGTCACATTAGCAAGTAAGTTCCACGGATTTTGTTTCCTCTCGGCTTAATGCAGTGCAGTCAACGAGTGACTGGCCCCAGGTCACCAGTAACAGTGAATGAATGTTGTGATAGTGTCAAATATAAACGACCAACTGGCTCGGCCCCCATAAACAATTTACGAAATCAAACAGGTCCTCTCTCAAGACACACTGATTGACCCAGAGAACATTGACACTGGTGTACAGACAAACATGATGGCGTATACAACTAAAACTTGTGCGAACAGTAAGCAATCAGGATTTCATTCACGGGCTCTCTGCACTGGCTAAAGTCGTGGCTAGCAGGAATGAAAACAATACACCCGCAAGGCCCTCGCCGCCTGACGGACTCCGAATCGGGAGTTCAAGCCCTCGATTGACAATAAGGGCCTTGAAGCTTCTTGAGCCAGCTCCGACTGGTCCCTCCTCTCATTCATACTATAAATTGCGCTCCGCGGCTTCAAGACCATCGATCAGTTGTGCATGTCGCTGTCGGTCAACCCAGCGGGCCGTCTCGAACCAAATACTCATGACAACGCTCTCCGCATCCTGGATGAACGGTTACAGGCAGGGTCTTCGTTGCTCTTATCAAATTATATTTCAACCAATAGAGCGAGCAACGCTCGAGAGAGCCAGGACTGTAGCGTTTACAAACTAGTCTATCCGAGTCGAGTGGCCAAGCGATATACGCAGCTGGGGCTGCGCTCTACGCTCTTTGGACACCTCTTAGGACAATCCATTCGTCACAGTTCTTCGTGCAAGGCAAGTGTGGTTTAGATGTGCGCTTTAGGATGCGGGTAAAATGCTCCTCAGCGATTCGCAGTAGTGTACACAGGAGCAACCACCCATACGGCCCGAGATTCGGTCGAACACAAGGTGGCTATGGGGCCATGGCCAAGCAATGAGGAATCTCATGCTTGCTGGATGTTCAGCTTTCCACGTAAATTTTGGTTCTCGGCTCAATATGGACACATTTTACGTAGCCAAGACCTGGTCAGCAGATGGTTTCCATACTTGTTTCATCTAATACACATTGTAATTACTTGAAATGCTGTCCTGGGACTCAAGTGCTCACAATCAGCCAAACTACTTGAAAGGGCGGCATACTAGTAGCTGACAGATCACAGCCACACTTCCAGTATGCCTCTACCACATTCAATTATTCGCCTTCATCCTATACAAATACTTTCTCGTCGATAAAATGTAGCGTTGATCAGACGCCTGTCCAGGTATCATAGCCACTGATATGAGGGGGATTTAATAAGGACCTATGGATACTCCTTGTCATATGAGATCCTCGAGATCCTTCGTGGCTCGGCTGCCTGCATATCCGGAAGGTCGACGTGCGGAGTTGATATTGATATGTTGTGATTGGGAAACGCGTGTGACGGAATCAGGTCAAGACCTGTTTTGTTCTCCACTTGAGAAGGCCTTGGCTGGGCCTTGGCTTCAGCTCATGGAATGATATTCTAACTACGGCCGAGGAAAGAGATACATCAACGGAATGATTGATATGAGTATATCAACAGCCTCGAGTGTCCTCAAGAATATTCAATCGCAGTTCAATCAACCCCATCGACTCAACACTCAGGCATCTCCAGCCGAGCCAAAGTCTCATAACTCGCATCATCTCTAAAAGTGAGCACGTGGAGTCCAAGTTGGGAGCTCTCTGCGTCATTCACTGACGAAGTCCAAAATTTAGGAACCGCCTGTCAGACAATATGCAATTTTCCTCCCTCGTCGCCATCTTTGCCTCGGTCGCCTTGACCGTCTCGGCTGCTCCAACAGACCGTGTCCCAGACACCCTCGCCGTCAGGGACCCCGACGGAGCCAACATTGAGGCCAGAGACTGTGCAAACTACAACCGTTGTGTCAAGGATGAATGCAAGTATGTTGGGAAGGAGGGGAAGCTCGGCTGCCGGCTTGCCTGCAACATTATCCACCAATGCCACTAAATCAACGCCGGACCCAATGGAAACATCCCACTTGGTTAGTTAGGGAGACAGAATGAGGCAGCAGGAGAGAATGGCTGTAGAATCTGGCATGGCTATCAACAAATTTGTGCGTTGAGGAGTGCTTGTCGCTCTGGTTGGCTGGTTAGTGAGTTGCAGACTTAAACTTCTATCACTCGTTTGGACTTGCGCGCGGGTCAATAAGATTCATTTTTCACGGCCAGTACCCTGGGGTATGCTTCAGTCGTTATAAAACGCGTAATTCTAGCCGTGTGGCTTCTAAGGTGGCAAAATGTTCAACACATATAACACAGCGAGCCGAGAATGCAGGCTGGATCACTGGCATCGACTTTGCAAGCAAAGCAAGCATAGAAGCGCAACGGCCACTTGTATGGAATGCACAATCCACGTTGAAGTCTCAGTAAAGTCATGACTGCATCCAGCAGCACATGGGTCTGACGATCCTCACTCTGCTCTGATTGGCGCCCTGACATGGAGCTTGTGATGCTTTGCCCCCCTCTGCCCAATCGGACCACTAGAGGATTACTGTATATAAAGAATGTGCGATAGTGGATCACTCTGCATCAGCTCGTCTGATAATTGCCCCGGAGGATTCTCTTTTCTAGCATCGATAATGCCTGGATAATTATGCATCTTTGGGTTAGGATACATCTCGTGCCTATGCCCGGCTCGGCTGCTGGAAAGCGACAAGCTTTCGCCAGGCTCTCCCTAACGCCTTGGCTGGAGGTATGTCACGAACATATCTGACAGTCAAGTCCCATGGACCGTGTGCTTGTGATAAATATTTTGACATTAAGGCCAATCGTCACAGTAACGTTGCCGCCCAACTCCCCGCCTCGAGCTATAGTGGTGTATGATATATGGCGGCTAGACTGCCCATGAAACCAAGCTATCAGGCCCCCACCAGATGGCAGACGTCGGCGCAATATGCCGTACAGGCGGTTACCAATATAGTGATATTGCCGCACCATGCGACCCGCTGTAGGTCGAAAGCCGCTGTTAGCGCACAATCCAGCCCATTACTCAAACACAGCCTTCGTCGGCCAGCTGGCCCCTATTTTCTATGATACTCATTTGGCCGGAGAACTCCGTTTCCGAACAGAACGGGCCAGTCAGGTCTTGAGATTATAGAGGCCCAACACCCTTTCCATTGTATTGTGATGTATTGCTTGGCTATCACTGCACTTCGGCAGTACGTTGCAGCTGATGCCAAACCATGTCGCGGTTAACAGACTTGGCAATGTGCGGAGCCATGGTTAACAGTCTCATCCCATCAGATGGTTGGCAAGTGTTTGTGCTTCGAGGAAGCAAGCCGAAGCCAAAGGTATACTCGCTTAGCCCTGTTGATGTAAAATGTCTTGCGCTCTTGATTTAAGCATTTGCCGAAGTCTATTAGAGAGCAAGCGGGGTGAAGCCAAGACCCAAGTCATCCCAGACCAGGGAACGATCGGGTTCAAGACCACCCTTGGCTGACACGGCCGAATTGAGTTGGCGGTTCGAAACCGCTCAGAGTTTCGATGAACTGACTAGCAGGCCTCGGAAAACGGCGTGAAGGCCTCCCTCCCATATGTAGACCGAACCCTGGGTGAATGTCAACCTCTGAGCGCAACGCACAGCCCAATTTCTTCTAGGGATTCTGTGGCTTCGAGAACAACATTGATCTCAACAATGAATCGCGACTTCTGGTCCAGAGACCCCAAGAGTATTCAGAATGTCGGCATGAACCTGATGTCGCCGTCGCGACCAAACGATGAGAGGACAACGGTGCAGCTACCACGAGAAGAAGTTCCCAAGTACGACCGTCAATTCTCTGTGCTCCAGGGCCAGGTCAAGCGGATCAAGAGAGTATCCATCCTCTCTCTGCTCCTGATTGTCCTGGCAACCATCGTGCACATCGTGCAGTTCTTTGTCCCGCCGGCCAAGATCAACCAGCAGTACGCCAAGATAGTCGACGGCAACAGAGACGCCGTGCATTCGGCGCCAGAGTGTGGGTGGCTGCCCCAACCCCCCTGCTTCGCCGCAAATCTACGCGCTTGGACTGATCACAGACACCTGTCAACTCTTAGCGGCCTTCCTCGTATCACCATTCTCGGACACGCGGCCAGAAGAGATACTCACGAGTGCAAGGGTTCTTAATGGAGACGACGATGCAGTCTTCACTGCTGACACGCCGCGTAAGTTGCTGTACACTGCACTTGGTGTGCCACGGGCCCGGCCCTTCTGAGACGACGTGGCGATGATTGATTCCTGAATATTCCAGTCGGGCGAGGTTTTGTGAAACAGAAAGACGAGCACGGCCAAGAACAGATCTACGCAGTAGCTGCCATGCACCAGCTCCGTTGCGTGGTATGTTGGACCTGACCTTCAGTTACCCGCGGTATTAAAACGCCTCCGAATGCTGACCATCTCAGTACTTCATCCTAAACTCGTTTTCACTGGCATTGGAGAATGTAACAGCCCTGGGATCCGTCCAGCAGCGGACGACGTATCACTGTATCGAGATGCTCCGACAAGCCGTTCGGTGCCAGGCCGATCCCACATTGGATGTTACGTATCCACTGCCCAGCAGCGCGGGTACACCCGCCTCCTTGGGATGGGGAACTTCGCACATTTGTAGAAATTACGATAAGCTGTTCGAGTGGTCGGAGCAGAATCGCGCCGATGACAGCACGGGGTTGGATGTTTCCTATGGATATACTTCATAACAAGTAGTTACCCTGCTTGGTACCCCAAGCCAAGAGGAATACGAGAGTGTGCAGGCCTAAGAGAGAAGCTTTTTACTAGTAGAAGAATGCGGGCGCCACGCAGGTCTTACTTGTCGCATGCACTACCAGTATTTGGAGTACAGGTGCCAGAAACACACCCAACTGGCCATAGTGCCGTGGCGCCTAGCAAGATTACTGCTCTGTACCCACAGATCATCTGTGCTGGCCTCTTCAAGTAGCCAAGCTGCTGACACCTCGTATGCTCTAGCTGTCCTACTACGCAACAGAAGGACTCAGGGGAAGGCAAATTCGAGTCATGAGTTCGCCAATGGAAATTTCGAGAAGAACTGGTTGATATTATCGTTGATTTTGAGAAACATTGAAAGGTACATAGCCTGGATTCTAAAAATCACTCAGTCTCCGAAGGGACGAGCTTGACTGTCCAAGCTTTTCCACCGTTCGAATTATTCTCCATCGTGGCCCGGTAATACTGCTCATTGCCCACCAAATCCTTGAGCGTCACTTCCCTCGTTCTTTGGAGACTCTCGATCTCGTCCAAGCGGTCCATGGTCGCTTTGAGATGCTCATCAAAACCCTCAGTGCTACAAACCTCCTTCATGGCCCAGTACATCGGCCTTGAATCTGCCTGGACCATCCCATCAGGGTCGATTGTGAAGATGTTGTTGTGATGTGGCATTCTGATCCACTCTGCGTTGGTAATCAACTCTCTGGCCTTATGCAGCGGAATCTGTGGCAACCTCCCATCGTACGTCCCGGCTGCTCGCATGGCCTCCTCTTTCTCGATTAATGCCTTTGCGAGAAGCATGGCAGCCGATGAGAGATCTTGCTCGTTTTCAGCACCGGGATCCCTATGAGAGCAGTGATTAGCGACAGTCTTCCCACATGGTCACATTCTCGAGGAGCACCTACATATCAGCTCCCAATATCCAACACTTGTTCAACAGCCAGCGCTTCTCCTTCTCACAGATCGTGTTGCAAGTACTAATCATGTCCGGTGACTTTGCCGCGCGGGTGAGGAAACTGAGGCGGCCGCCGACCTTGCTGTATACCTGCTCCAGAATACTCGTTGGCACGTCCTCCCCTCGGCTTTTGCGGAACTGTCTCAGGGACTCGATAGCGATGTCCTTAGGGATATCGCGAACGGGAGTCACACGCAACCGGGTGGCCTGCCACATTAGCCTTTCTGTAGTCCAGTAATCGTCGCTGTTGAACACGACAGTCACAAGATTGCTCGCTGCCCAGAGCTCGGCGCGCTGCTGGATGAGCTCCAGCAGGTCCTGGCCGTCCTCGTCGTCCCGGATCAAATGTGCGCCCGTGATGATCAGGACAAGCGGCTTGCCGACCTTCTCCTTGCGCCTCAACGCGATCTTCTCCATCTTGTTGAAGGCGCGCTCGATGTCCAGAAGGGCGGTCGTGTCGCGCGGGCCCTTAAAGCTGAACAGGCTGCCGACGTAGTCCTCGTGGAACTCAAAGTCCAGCGCCTTGCCCAGCCGCACCCGGAAGATCTCAGGGTCGCCGTGCGCCTCGAACATGGCGACTCCCTCGCCGCCGATCTTGCCCATGGCCTTGAGCAGCATCGATGTCTTGCCCGTGCCCTTTTCGCCTGTGATGAGGTGGTACTGTCCACGCATAGTGCCATCGACGATCTTATCGATGACTTCCTGCTCACTCCGAGGGATCCAGTCGTTGTCCTCAAAGGTCTCTGCTTGGAACAGCTCAGCGTGAGATCCATCTGCCTTGACGTGGCGGCTCAGCGCGGCGATCTCAACGGAGGAGTACCCCAGTGCGAAGGCGTTCTCCATCTTGCTTAGCACGTGGGCTTTGTAGTAGGCATTGTACGAATAGCCAGCGATTCCAAGGATGAGGATGGAGCCGAAGGCCGTCGCGCAGCCCTCTATCATCTTGGAAGCAGCCGTCCTCCAGACGGGGCCTGTATCTTCGCCATGAGGGTCCCCAGCCCCTGAGGCCGTGTATACTGGATTCTGTCTTTCGTTCTTCACCTTCTGTCCCCTGAGCATCAGCCAGCGGATGGTGCGAGTGTTCTGCCATACTACATCAGCGATGACGGGAGGGAAGGGAGACGTTCCTGTGGCGGCTGGAGCCACACGCTTACCGTTTGGCGCCTAGCTAGCCGTACAGTTCCGCGCATCACGGCGGCGGCGGCGGCGTTTGTACGTGATCACCTCCCTTGATCTCTCGAATGGTCGCTGGTTTAGCTCCCGTGCTACACGCGACGCGCTGCCAATTGTCAGAAGACAGGTGGTTGATGTTGGGTGAACATTCAAGCTGACCACCTGGGCAGAGGTTACTGCTTGGCCTACTTGGCGTTTTCACATTGTGGCAGTGCAAGCCCCACAATACGTACCTATGCGGCGGCCCCTGATCAGGATTCATCCTTTCACATAGAGCAATATTTAAAAATCAATTTTGGCGACTCGAGAGTAAAGATGGGATGAGCAAAATGGCCTGAACCTACACGTACCGCACCTTGGACAGATCTCAAATTGACTGGGCACATGCCAAGGCGTGAGTGCTAGTCAGGGCTCCAACGCTGGCTGGCTCTCTGCTAACTGACCCCTGTAGCGCGTACACGCGTAGACTTACACATGCAAGCCTGCCTCCAGCCCATAGAAAAGTCGATGCGAATTAGCCGTCTCTGTTGACAATCTTCACGCTGGCCACCGTGTAATGGTGTCTCGACAGTCAAGTCCACTTCGACAAACATAAAAACTCATTTGTGACAGCGCTGTCGAGCCATTCGTAAATCCTAGTCCCGGAAGAATACGCTTCCTTCTGCGTGGATGGGTGACTTTGATATCTTGGTCTGGCAGATGGAGTTGAGGTGCGACCTGGGGTAGTTTTCATCCTCATCGGGTTGCTGAAAAGTATGTTGGGAGCACGATATTCTCACTTCAACCATATTTACAGGATCTGTGAATATGTATCACCAAGCAACCACAACATGGCTACGACCGCCCGGAAACAGAAGCCGTCATCGCTTCTGATCGACAGGACCCGTCGTAATTTTTAATGTATGCAAGTGACCTTGCCAATTTCTTCACATGAGGGCAGTGTTTTGATGCCAGGCTCTCCGAAATGGACAGACAATAAGATTGATATGACATTTTGTCAAGAAATGAAGTATGTACATTTTTGGGAGCAAACCCACAAGTGCTCCACTACTGGAGCTCGACATGGCCCCTTTTGAGGATGCCCATCGTACAAAGCATTGATAGTAATTGGCTTCGTCCGAAAACCTAACCAGAGATGGTGTACTTGGAGTTTCCACCAGCACTTCCCCAGCCCTCAGTCGCAAGGACCTGGTAGTTCATGCTGCTGCCGAGGTTCAGGCCGGCCTTGGCCCAGGCGTCAAAGTGGCACTTGGTGTTGACAGTGCCGCTGCCAGACCGCGGGCTCTTGCGGTTTGAGATGTACTGCCAGAACGTGGCGGTGCCGGAGATGGACGGCTGGTTGACCTGCTGGTGCTTCCAGATGTCGTAGTCGGACCCGTCGCAGTTCACAGTGCCGACCTTGGTTCCCTGGGCAGAGCCCGCGCCGTTGTTGGTGTACTCCTGCACGTAGTACTCGATCAGGGGGTTCGTCGTCCAGCCATAGACGGAGACGAGGACGGTGCCGGCGGTGGCGCTTGTGGAACCGCTGAAGGTGATGTTCCTGCAGGACGGCTCGTTAGCATCGATACCACCCTACCGTATGCGGCCCGGCAGGTCCTTGTAGACCCGGGGCGAAATTCCAGGAGTGCTTACCTGTTGGTGCCGGTGCTCCAGCCCTTGCCGACGACAAAGTCTCCGGCCCCGGAGAACGAGACAGAGTACCCGTTGCTCGCAGGAGAGAAGTTGACGGAGCCGCTCGTCACGTAGTTCTGGTTGTAGTTCTGGCGACGGGCGAGGTTCTGGCCGCCAAGCTCGAAGTCAGGGCTATCGAGGGACGGGTCGGCTGCAGGAGCGGCAAGCGCCCCAGTGACGGCAGCGACAACAGCGACGAGTTTGGTAAGGGCGTACATTTTGGATGCAGGATCTGACTTGTAGAGGTGGTGATGGTCTCTCGGCAAGAGTCTGGGCATGCGCCAAGGTGGCCTTGGCCGACATTTATCGTCGTGCGGCTCCCTCAGCCCCGCAGCCGCAATAGCTGGATAAAAACATGTCGTATACCCTCAGATAAAGTGAAATAAGGAGGACTGGTGTCATAGCGTTCATGTCAATACCTCGAAATGGCACTCGCCATGAATGTGCCGGAGCCCTGGTCCTAGACTGACTAATGAGAAGCGAGAACGACTTTAGCCTGTTCAGCTTTTTCCCGTTTAGCAGACCAGGAGTTCCAGCAAGCAAGGATCACAAAGCTTGTTTCGGAACGGGCTGGTCGCTCCGACGTAATTAACCTCATGCGCAGCTTCGTAATTTGTACCAGACAGTCACGCGGTAGGCACTAAAAGAAACACGATGTCAGCATAAAGTTGTGTTTCGTCGATATTTGCTTGCCACAATGTGGCGGGCGGGCGGCTGACTGCAAAGCCATTCGGCCGGTTAAAGTCAAGACTGCCGACACCATCAAATAGCCGGATGCAGGGACTCGAGACCTAGCAACTAAAGTGATACCTGGCTACCCATAGATCATCTTTGTGCGGGTCGTCCCGCTGATACTGCCCAGGTGCCGTCCCGATCTCGACTGGCGTGTAAGGGTGCGTGAAAAGGATTCCGATCCCGAGTGGTCTCGGAAACAGGGTTCACTGACAAAGCCTCCACCCCTGAGCAGAAATTCTTACCCCGTGATTTCGGAGCTTCATCAGGATAAATGGCATTGCCAGGGATGATACAGAGCCAGCTGGAGACTTTCACCCTTGAACGCGTAATTTTGCTTTAGGTGCAGTAATCTTGACTCTTTCTCGTTTGTGCAGAAGACCGAATCGCTAGTTTCACGTAGGGAGCGTTCTTACCGAGATATTGAGAGGAACTTTGATCCAGGCTGGCTCATCTCATGCTGCAAAATTTGGTGTGCCACCTCAGACATTTGCCCTGAGCTAGGTCGTCCGAGAAAGATCGTCTTCATGCTGATGGGCTTGGTATTACTGGCTATTTCGATGTGTGGTGGTTGATAGCACGGCCAAATCAATAAGGCTCGCAATAGAAGCGAACGCATCTTCTGTGGGAGTGGAGGTGTTGGATGTAATTGCGGCGGTTGCAGTACCAAATGTGGCGAATTCCATCCTAGCCAACGCAAACTTTGCAGTTTAGTTTACCTATCTAGACGAGGGAATAGGCACTCATGGTTAGTGGTTCTACTTAAAACGCAATGTTGGGACACAAATGACAGGAGATTTCTATCTATGTACCGCCGAGGGGACGAATGATTGTTGTGCCTGACACGCCGAGAAGATCACATTACACGCATTGCAGTGAAAATATGATGATTGAATAGTCTTCCTCGCCACTAGCAGCTGGGCCGGCAAGGCTCTCCATTCCCCCATTCCCGTACGGGCGTCGCAATTCCCTCGGAGCTACCATACCTTGCTGGGCTGGTGTCACTGGACCGGATTTGGGGAGGCGAAAAGTAAAGTTTGGCGTTCATTACCCAAGAGCATGCAAACATTTGGACGACCTGACCCCGAGCTCAATACCCATTTGAAACTTCATTGCCTCGATCCTCACACTATGATGATGCTCCTCTTCTGGATGCTGCCAACAAATGCCTGAGCTGCGTCGGGCTGTCTGTCAATGTCTGAATCACTGTCTGAATCATTGCTGAAGAATTTGTGCCAGAAATATCCGACTCGTCTGTAAGCGAAAGGTACTGTATCGCTTGAGGTGAGAGCTATGCCCTCTAGAATTGCTTCATCTCTCCGCATAATGATCTGGAGTATGTCTTGACAGATGTCGTTGAGCGTGTCGAATTTCACCCCCGAATACCCAATTCCAAGCTGTGACGGCGCTACTGCTTCAACCTCGTGGTATACTTCAGAACCAATGTCCGAAGCTTCGCACAGAGTCGCAACTTTGAACGTGTTTGGTTTGACTCTGTCCCGACCTTCTCTTGGGCTAATCTTCGCGCGCAGGACTGGACCCAGCAAGGTGATACTTGCATTTTCAACTTGGCCCGTCTCCTTTTCGCCCGGCGGCTGCTCTATTTCAACGGCAACGAGAGAGGAGATGCCAGATGTTAATGACCCAGTACACAGCGGAAACCTCACCGGACCGTCGATACTAGCCCACGACCAGGTTGGTGCGCGGTACAAGGCTGCTCGGGAGGCAGGTTCCAAGACATACCATAATAAAGCGCTCGGTAGTTGTCCTTCCCAGAATCCTGCGACGTATCGATGTCTGATATCAGGCCTCAATTTCTGGAGTCTGCGCCTCATCTCATTGGCTAGACCAGAGAGTGCCACTAATTTGTCGCTGGGCACAGTGAGGGCACTTTTACTGAATAATGTGACGACGCCTCTCCATTCGCTGTATAGCAGCTCGCATGAGTCGAATTCTCCCGAAAGAGATTCATATTCAGGATCTTCTCGGAGACGACGTTCCCAAACATGGTCCCAGCGGTGGTGCCTCGTATTGTAGGAACCAGGGTGCGTCTCACACCAATGGGCATTCTTGCACTCCCAGAAGATCTGCTTGCTACCGAAGTAGATGACACGACGAGCAAGAAGCCGCTCCTGTACAGTCCAAGCTCTGCGTACCAGTGGTTGTGTCTCAAAACTGGACCGCCAACCCAACCGGCTGTCCTTCTCAAACAGGTAACGGATGGGTCTGCCATACTGATCATACCGCATGTGCACTATCGTTGGTACAATGTATCTTGGATTGCGTTCAAAGAAGCACCCGCCGTCAGCATCCTGGGCGCCGAGTGCCGCTATATTCAAGATAGCATTCTTGTAAACATCGGCCATCGAAGATGCCTCTTTCTGAAAGTCTTCTGCTGAATCTTGAAAGATACAGAGTCTGTCAACCCATAGATATTGTACTTGAAAATAGCCGGCGATTTTCATGGCGTCTCTGATGCTTTTTGGTAGGATGGCGACCGATTGCTTGGTTCGCATTCCATGCACGGTGGATTGGAGGAGCCGGTATGCCTGGGAAGCCGGCTGGGAGCCCCAGCAATAACTGAGGGTCATATAAGTAGCCTCAGCAGCACATTCGGTGCCATCAACCAGTTGGAAAAAGGCAGTTTCTCCGGTCTGATCAATCTTGAGGACGCGACTTGGCATAAATGATGCATTAATATCCAGTGCGTTGCAGCCATGATGCGACTCTGTACAGGTCGAGAACCATCGCGATATCAATTCCCATGTCATTTCATGAGCTGTAAATAGGCCCAAGTCAAAATTCAATCCATCAGGCGCAAACGGTGATTCTGCAAGCAGATTAGTGTCATTTGGCCTCATCACAAGTACTTCATCTGTGCAATAGTAAAATGTTACCTTCGTAAGGAGACATCCTTAAACGCCCCGAGAACACGTCACCAAAATAAAGTTCCACCACAATCTTATCCTTATAATCAAAGCGCACAGCGAAGACTGAAAAGAATCCTAGTTTACTTGTGCCATATTCTAATTTGCGCCCACGGCATAGTATGCAACCCGCTGCCTTGGAGCGAAGGAAGGAGTCCAGGGTTTCATGATGCCCAAACACATATCTCTGTACCTCTTTCTCGGCCTCTGAGGCAGTAGAGTCTTTGCGTAGTGGAGGGAGGTCATCAAACAAGAATGAGTTCTCTCGAAGCTCTAGACGCTTCGTACGAAGCGGATCGTATATGCCTTCGAAGCTATCTTTGCACACGTCGCAGAGCATCTTGGCGGTCTTCGGTCCGGGGCTGGGCGGAAGGAAACAGGTCTCAAAACGAGAAGGAGAGGCTCACAGCTGGTATGTTGAATGAAGTGTGCACTATTGTCATGAAGAACCACTGGTGATCTGATATTCGATGCTGACGTGGAACGAGCTTGAGTCTCCACTGCTGCTGCGGGGCTCTGTCTGACATGCAGACAGAGACGGGATGGAGCTAATCTGAGTGGATAAAGATATTAAGCTGGTGATGTGATACTTAGGTACATGTGTGAGTAAGCAACAGTGAAGTGTAGGGTATACCGAGCATGTCATGTCCCAAGTCCGTTGCGATGATAATACTGGTAATCTGCGTTGGTCCTTGACGAGTCTCCATTCCAACAAAGTTTTTCCCGGATGACCAACTCCCTATGGATTTATAGTCGTCGAAAATGATTTTAAGACTATTCAAAAGTCTGGTGAAATACGTCAGAAGTCCTGTTGCCCAAGAGCTATTGTCATTCTGGACCAGGCCTCCAGAGAATGATAAAGCACATAATAGTTTATTTATCAATATCAAAGAGAAGAAGAAATTCCTCTAATATTTAAAAAGAGTAGGTAGTTATAATAGTACCATCTGCTTAGTTATTCAGGCGCAGACCATACCTTCCTTCTAACGAGAAATGCTGGCCTCGGTGTTCGAGAATCTATTGGCTACGCAATTCGCCTTTCTCAACTATTGCCGAAGATACTTTATATTACTATCGAAGGTGCCAAACCAGATTTACTTAAGTTCAGAGTGTTCACAGTTGGCCCTGGTTCGTGTCAAGGGTGGAAAAGGACCGTGCGGTCACCATAGAGTTGATACTCACTTTACCACCACGAAGAGTTGTTGCGTACCTGCCGGGACATCATGAGCTCTGCAATCAGATCCGAGTGCTCTGACTGCCCTAGGGCAAATTATATCTGGTCTTCTGATCTCTTAAAACTGCTCAAATTTGTCACAAAGATCAGAGCTTCCGTGCTCGCCACCTAAGATTCTCATCGACGGTTTCCAGCCTACCGCCCTGCAGCACTCTGAGCATTTCTGTGTCCAATACCGGAGTTGGAAGTAGTTGAGTGCGCAAGATTATTCTATAAAAAAAATAGTCGCTGGGTTTCTTTGATGAGAAGAGATAGCTCCCTTTGCTTCAAAATGGCCGACGCCTGATTGAAACCTTCGGGGCCCAAGTGCGGCAATGGTATTGGAACACGCAAGTGCGAGGGCTCTACCACCTTGAAGAGTCCCTCTGCTTCAACGGGCGTATTACATAGGAGCCAGACGCCACCCATTGACGCAGGCGCCCTAAACAGTGAGAGGCTCCTCAGTATCCTGGTTGAGGCTGTTGACTCGGGCGGCGGCTGAGACTACTTCACGAACTACGATCGCTTAGACATACTCTTTTCGAGTCAGCTCCTTGCGTGCGCCAACGTCACAGACATACTCATCGAGGGCATGTCATCCTTCGCCCAGATGGCCCTGCCCCAAACTACGAAGTGATGTTCGCAACTCTCTGACCTACGAGCTCGCTATGCTCCTCCATATCACCACGAGGAGCAGATTGATGGGCCGCATGTACCCGACCACATCACTCCTTCGCATGAGGGTGTATCAGCTGTCTGCCGCGGGCAGTTGACGTATCTCCCAGGCAGCATCCTCGCCAGAGCCACCATGAGCCGGTCATTAGTTCTCATTAGCATTACCAAAAGAGGAATCCCGACGTCAAGCCACCCGCTGGGAAGGAGGCCCCCCACGGTTCATCTTCGGGATGAAGTCTCCACTCCCACGACTACATCCCTTTCCTTTTCCATGGCCCGGTGTAGTGACCTCGCCCGAGACGTACAGGTACATAGAAGCCCAATCCAGGGCACCGGGTCTCCTCGCGGCAAGCATGAACCAGCCGTAACGTCATCTCTAGCAGAGACAACCATCACATCTGTCCCCGGCAGGCTGTCCATCGCCTGGGCGCATGGGAGGCGCGCGTCCACGTGAGCACCCTCCGAGAGGGGTCGTCATGCTGCCTCCGCCTACGTGCCCGGGGTAAATCGTGATCGCCGTCGGGCTAATGCAGCCTTATCTGTTTCTGTGTTTCCACAGTCACGGCGAGAAAGCGTGGGGGGAGGAGGGGGTCGTACTTGGGGAGATTTGGGCCTGAGCCGGCCGGCAGCGCGGTTGCGGCGCGTCGCCCGTTTTTAAATTGTCCTATACTCCGAATGTAGATCGGCGATGCGGCTCCCGGCGTGGGATCGCTGTGGTGCATGCATGAAGTGCGGTTTGAGAAAGTTGCCTGCCCCGATACGTCCACCTTGCGGGGCCGGGTCGGCAGCGGAGGCGCGGGGGAGGAATACGACGGTAGCAAGGTAGGAAGCATAGGTGTAGAATATTCTAACTCCGAGGACCGGGGGCGCCGTCGGTGGCGACACGTGGTCGGTATCCTATCAGATGGGTGGTGGTCTGCCCAGGTGTGTATCATCATCTATCATCACCGCCACGTCCTCTAGCGGGGAGAGAGTGAGGAACGCCACACGATCGAGGCAGGCACGGGCGGTGAAGACGTCGTGTCATCGACGACGTGTGTATGCGTGTAAGTGCAGATAGATCGATGGCGAACGTGTACGTCAGTAAGTCGGAGAAGAATCTCCGCGGTGAGAAGGCCTCCCGGTGCCCTCACTCACTCACCTCAAAGACTCACACGAAAAAGGGCCAGGGGGCGGCAAAAAAGGAATTAAGGTTTGAACCTTGCAGCCGCCACGGCGAGTGAGAGTTCGTCCCTGGGGCCGTCGCAGCTGGCGGCGCCTTTGACGTAGCGGAACGAGTCAGGTCGGGGGTGATCGTCGCCACGCTGAGTCGAGATGGCAGGCGTTTCTGACGCCGGGCGTTTTGTTCTAGAAAAAGTCTATTGTCGCTCGGTTGTGTGATATCTGAACTGATAATGACGTCGAGGCGTGTCTTTCTGGAAGCTCTCGGTGCGTCTGTGGAGAGTCATTCCCGGAGCCAAAGGGGAAAATAGACGACGTCGTTGTATTTCGACATTGAGAGACATCTGCGCCCGAGCCCCTTCGCGACCTGATGTGCATCGTCTTGGCCGGAATACTCCAAGGGGTAGGTCGACGATAATCCAAATCATGAACCATGCCGGTTTGATGTCAACGGTTTTGATACTCGATAGTCTGGCGGCAAAAAGACCTTGATCAATATCAAGACAACTACAGCAGGCCGAGCCTAAAGATCCTCCAGCCATAGTAGTCCGGCCCCTGTAGCCCGCGGCTATTGGCTCCCGAAGTCAGTAGGCAGTGCAGACAAGCGAGCGAGCGGCCCGGCCGCTCGCCTCTCGGCTCGCTTCGCTTCGGCGGAAGCAGGACATCAGTGCCGTGGGCAGCATCTCAAGCCACAAAACGTGGGAGAAGCACAGGGCGGAGAGAATGCCGGGCAAGGCATCGAGCTTGGGGAGCGGGTGATCTACGCCGGCTGTGAAAGGTGGGGGTCGGACAGAAGAGTCTTGTTTGTCCAGATAAGGTAGCTTAGGACGAGGTAACGTAGTCATGGATGGAGCTACTCTATGCTGTGTACAGGAACTCGGCGGATGGATGGATGGATCGCAGCCAGCCGAGCTTGGGAGGCTGTCAGTATCAGAAACCACACCCCGCACCACCACACCCTCTTTGGAGGACGAGGTTTGCTCGAGAGGAGCACAAGGGATGGTTTAACGCGGGGCAGGTGACCAGGCATCCAGGCATGTGAAAGGGAGATGAGCTTGGCCGCCTTCACGCGGCGGCCGCAGCGGATGGGAAATATTCGAGATTCGATATGGGACTTTTTGATTTATCATTCCTCTAGGTCCCGTGATGCGCCCGGGCGGTTAGTGTGACGGCGACCTATTACCTGCTCTTCGCGACGACTGGCGATGATGCGCTGGCATTGATCGGAGCAGACCTAGTCTCAGCCTCTTGTTGTCTTAGGCGTCCTGCCTTTTGCCTGGGAGTGGAAGCTTATGCACGCGCCGGCGTATTTGGGAGCTTTAGTCATGTAACTTCTCGCGATGGATGGTTCCACAGAGATTGGTCTTATCTGGGGAAGCACGACATTATTCGCGGAAAGACAGATAGGTCGTTCAAAGGGACGCGCGGGCTTGCATCTTCCGCGAAAGCGGACCCAGCCACCGCCGAAACGGCTGTCCGGGCCCCGGCAATGAATGGGTGGTGGTCCAGCAGCACGGAAACCGTGGGTTCCCGGCCTGCCTGCTCATGCAGCCTGTGGTTCATCCTTCAGGCACAAGATGCAAGGCCATGGTGGTGTGAATGAGTAAGTATCTGGATACATATGCCCAGACATGTATGGCAAAACGGGCCAGACACCCCCTTCTCCGTTCAGCCCCCAAGGGGTCCAGCCCCGACTCAGCAGGATAGAGTTTGGCGACGTCGATTTACCTCGCTGCTTGCTGCTGCACAGGCGATCCTCCGCGTGTCAGCAATGTTGCTCTGGGAGGGACGCTAAGGATTCTAGAAGGAATTTCGAAGCGGTGAGCACCGAGTTGGTGTCGTGAGAACAGACCGCGACGCGCAATGCCTAGCTGGCCAAAGTGGCCCGACCATGGAATGTCGAGGTTACCCCGAAGCATCACCGACCTCTGTCTACCTGTATGATTCACCTTGGCGGCGGACGCGGCGGCAGCGAGAGCATGAATGAAAGCATGGGACGGGATGGTTCGCGGGCTGCAGCTGACCTGAGTCACGAGGTGCTTCCTTTGGACCCGGGATCGAAGTGATCCGGGAAGAAGCAGGCCAGCAAACTACATTGTATACGACATGTGCAGCAGTCCGGAAGAGCTCGCAACCCACTATCGTTCGTGCGAAGAAGCTGCACGGAACACCGCTTTGGGAAAATGGGGAACATACACCGCGAGCCTGCTGACGAGAGGCTGGCGGGTGGGAGGTCAGCCCTCAATGATCCGCATCCCTGCCTCCGATCGCGACTTGTTGCCGTAGCCGGCTCATTTCTCATATATCACATCGGTCCCAGAGTTTAACGTAGTAGTGTAAGCGAAGTGTCGTGATACGAAAGAGTCAGCCACGTTGACCGTAACCTTGGGAAGCCCGGGGCGCTTATAGTGCGCGAGCTCTCTCTTTGTGTGCCCGGTCGGGCGGGAGCGAGACAGGGTGTGGTTGTACAGCAGTGGCGGCAGCAGACGACCGTGACAAGCGGAGCGAACGGCCGTTTAAAATCTGACGTGAGGAAATAGGATTCCCACAGGATCCGAGCAGCAGCCAGTGAATCAGCCCTACATGTGTGTGGATGCACAAAATAAGCTATTGAACAAGAGGACCGATCGTACCGCAGCATAGGGTTTCTAAGTTGAGGCTCTTTTGTGGAGATGGTGGTTGGGAAGGGGAACAAAAGGACGAGGCGCCGGGAGGAGCGCCATGGAACCACGTGGGAGAGTCATCATCCACTCTGCTGCACCCGAATTTAGTGTTTAGTGCATACAGTAGTAGGGGAGCTTTGATCTCATCTCATCTCATCTCATCATCATCTCATATCGTCTGTCACGGTACTTCATGATGGGCCTAGACGTCTATGCGAACTGATTGAGAACTGCTAATTAATTCCCCGGGCGCGCGGTCTGGCAGAGGCAATGAATGCTGCTGCTCTCCTCAGCCCGACTCGTGTCAGCTACACCGACACGAGCTGCATGGCTGCCGAAACAGGAACTCAAACGTCGGCCACTGTCCGGCTGATCTCTGCAAAGCGTATTCTCGAGACGTGCTCTCTGGGCGCGTGTCGTTCGAGTCGCCCAAACCAGCGAAATGCGTCTCGTGCTCGTATTTGTCTCGTGGGCAATTGAGCAGTCATAATATCACCTCCATTTCACACTCCGTGCACTAATAAAATGCCTCACGGCTGAACTCGCGGCTAAGCCAGCTGGCTAGGAGAATCAGTTTCAGGGCGGCCTGGCTGTCGGTGCCCGCCAAGCCGATGCCCAGATGCCCCAGACTCCCGCTGAGGGAAAAGACGGGAGCTCACCTAGGTACCCAGGCCTGAGGGCGTGACGACGCTCGGCCGAAAGGCTCGTCCGGCGGCGGCGGCATTCCAGTGTTGCGGCTGGAATTAGCTATTGAAGCCTGAGAATAGCACCTGAACACACAGGTATAGTTACAGCATGTAACAAGGCTATTTCCAGCTGCCTCAGCTGTAGTTGGGCAAGGTGGCTTAGCTGAGCGTGGACAAATAAGGCAGCCTGGGCTGGGCTGAGCAATCTTGTCCAACGCCAGCACCAGTTTACCATTCCGACAAAGTTGCGAGTGCACAATATGCGAAGGCTACCCAAAGTCGGGCTTTGGGGGCGGTCTGCACTTGACCGCCGCCCACCACGATGAGGTGGACACGGCACACGGACGGATAGGCAAAGAAAAGGAGGACGCTACTGCAAAGTACACCTGTAGACCGACCCGTCCACGTCGCCGTCGCCATGTTCACCGTCTGCCACTCCGTCAGTGGATCACGTCCGAGTCACATGTTTCCGAATCGGCCGTGCATCGGAATCGAGATCATCACAGCTTATTTCTTTTCGCTCCCCGGAGAACCCACTCGAGCCCACATGGTTTCTGATGATGAAAGTGAGGCTCACGACCCCCAGGTCTGCTGGGAACACAGAAAGAGCGGGATCAAGATTATCAAGATGAGGCGAAAGCAGTCAGAGGGCGCCCAGAATGTCGTCACCGCTGTCAGGCAAGGAAGCAAGTGCAGGGAAATGCAGGGGGCGCATATATACGCTATGCTGGCAGTGCTATACAGACGTAAATAGCGTACTAGACCATGCTAATAGTACGTAGAATACGCACCCGTCTGCGGCAAGCCCAGCACGTCTGCAGGCAAAGCACCGTCATTTAGACCCCCAGGGACCCCAGGAATAGCCCCGCCAGCCCGCCACGCCACACCGCCGCCTCGGTACAGATAGCGGTTGCGCCGCCGATCTTGCACACCAAAGACGGCGACTACCCGGATGATCCCTCACAAATCACCTCACCAAGTGAGGACAGAGGGACCTAATCACCTAATATGTCTGCGATCTGCTGTTGGCACCTGTAGGATTATTTTGCCAGCCCCGGGGGTCTTTTAGCTGCCGCCTCCTGTGTTTGCTCCTCAACGCCTCTGGCGTGCAGACGTGCCATCGAGGGCCAGACTGCAACCCTATCAAGGAGTGATCGTTGCCTCCACTGGAAAAGGGCTGACGGCTGCACAGTCAGCGCCATCCCAGATGCGATGGGCCTGTTTCTGATGATCAGTACCATGGCCGGGTCATGATCGCTTCACATGATGTTTCGGCTGCGCTCTTGGCCTGAGGTTTAGATTCCCGTGGACTTTGTCGAGCCCCGAAAGCCGGCGGGCTCTTTCGATTAGTCTCTGGCAGACGAGACAAGAAGGTTCTTTGAGGCAGGCCTCCCGGGACAGAAGAAGAGATGACGCGATCCGATGCAGGCGCACAATAAAGATCGCACAGCAGAATCCGATCCGTAGAATACCGGAATCTGGGGAAAGCCTGGGACCGGGGCACGGCAAAGGGGAAGGCAGCGCCCCCTGCCGAGAAACCCGGCGGCGAAAACCAAGAGGCGGGCCCAGCCCAGTCTGGCAGGTTCTGCCTCGGCTGCCTGTCAACTCTAATATCCATCTAATGTCCATTGGGCCCCGGGTCACTGACCCAGTGGCCGGTTACGTAGTACGTCCTGATAGCGTCATCGTTCCCTCAAAAACCAAGTACTGGAAACTTTTACCCCTGATTGTTTCCCGCCTGAGTTACCGAATGCGTGATGCCCTCACACCCGACAAGTCCGAGTCAGGATGGAAGAAACAGGGCATCATTCTGTGTCTTTCTCTGCGTGTCTGCAGGGATTAGTAGCAAGCCATCTACCACACATATATGTCATTCGGCCCAACGCTTCTCATCGTTGACGACCTGAATTGTGAAGAAATATTTGTCCCTCCGATTTTCGCCTCACGAGTCTCGCAGACCGAAAAATACCTACCATCACCATCTGTCTAGAGGCGTAACATGCCACGATCCCATTGATTAGTTCCTCGCCTCCGCTTATTAGCTGGCTAGTACCAAGTCATCACCGATCTATCATAGTTCCATCACGTTGTAATACCAAAATCATATAGCAAACCGAAGGGTTGCGCCGGCATCTTTGCCTCTCACACAAGCTCCGTCCACTTGTTCGGGCCGGCATCGTTGTGTGCAAAATAGGAAAGGAAAAAGCAAAAAGAAGCGATCTGCGACAAGGACGACGCGACTCGCGAATCAGAAGGCTGCTTCAAGTGGCCGTCGAGCAACGACTTGTACCGTGACATCTCTGCGACCCAACCTTGCCCCAAATAGCAATCAAAATCAATCCGTCTTGCCCCCCCTCCATCAACCTCCTGGGGGCCTGCGAACGAACCGAACGAACGCACGACCGCGGCCGGCAACACAGAAAAGGCGGCAGCAGGGAGCAGCAGCAGCACCTGGCATCTGACACCGACGCATCGGTCCCAGGCCTATCAGCTCGAGAGCCGCAAGTCAAACGCCCGGCGGGTTGCCTGAACTTGTGACTTGTCCAGGCCCAGACCCGGCCCAGCGCTCAGCCGGGCCAGAGATACAGTACTGTGGTATTTGCTACATGTTTGTATCTTTCTACATCGATACGTACACGTACATTTTGCGGCAACGCAGCAGCAGCAGCAGCGGCAGCACGGCAGCGGCACCTGAGCCCAGCGACTCACTTGTTGGCCGTCAAAAGGACGCACCCGCAGACGCACACCTTCGCAGATACCCAAGTACAAACCCGGACGAGGCAAGTCCGCTGAATGCATGATATTGAATCAGTTGCCGTCGGGGCTCAACAAGTCACATCCTCGCATCCCATCTACCGTCACCGTGTCGTTACTCTCTGATTTGCGCCTTTTGTGTGCACGCGTACGTGGTCGAGTCGAACGAAATCCCGGGACACACAACCTTGGACGTCCTGTATAAAAACAACTCGTCGGCCCTGCCGCCCCTTTCACCGTGCTTGGTGTCGTCTTACTATTTCCACATCGAATACCTTGACCTGATACCCTCTTCACCTCGGCAGGCCACGGTGTTTTCCTGACTTGACTGTATTTCCATACTCGTGTTCTTGTTCCACTTGATACCCTGATACCACACAGCCTGCTCTTGACTCGAAAGCTTTTCGCCCCCACCTATTATCATCAACTCATCCACCAACAACAACAACAATCAATCAATCGATCATCAATCAATCAAGAAAAAGAATAGGCCACCTCATCAGATCGCACCTCCCAACAAGTGCACCACCCGCCGAACCGATCCGTCGCTTTGTCGCGCACACCCAACAAAGCACAACACACACAGGACGAGCTTGCCCAAAGCCCGACCCGGCCCGAATTCCAAGTCGCATCAACCAATCCGCCATCTCATTTCTGGACTCTTGCCGTTTTGGGCAATTCGTGTCGGCAGCAATATAGTCGGTAGCGGCGCATTAAGTCGTGGAGATTCACCGAGATTTCCCTCGTCTCGTCCACCAACAACCCCCCTCCCTGGTCCAAGGGTCAGCTGCCAAGAGCGAGCGCGAAGGGAAAACGGAGAACAAGCAGCCCACATCGTGAGGCTTTTAATAGTGCGCTGCCTGCATCCCTCCATCTGCACCCCGCGAAGTTGGATCGGAGACCCTGTCACACCCCATCGCATTCGCATTATATTGCAGTGCATCGGCTGTCTCACCCGCCATCTACGACCGACTTACTTATTATTCATCTATCTACCCGCCTGCCTATCTGTCAAGCGACCTGTTTGTCTCGGCCGACGATAATCGACCAGCAGCAAGGATAATAACAAAACAACAACCAATATCGCGAACCAACGTACTCGCAATCACGTACATAACCGGCTTCCAGGTTCGGGCTAGCTCCGGTCGAGTCACCTTCAGCTCAGACACACATTGGCATCCCCCCTCGGATCGACATCTGTCTCTGACCTGGACCCCGCGACGGCGTCCTATCACGTTTTGGCTCACAGTCGCGCAGCTGCAGTCGAGCACCCGCATCGGGACACCCACAGCAGGCAGAGCTGCAAGCCCAGGTCCAGTGCACACGCCTCGTCAACCTGGGAAGCAAACCCCGTCGTGCGTTGCGTTTCCCCACAGCCAAATCACGCACGTCCTCGAGCGTACGGATACATACACACAGACCGCGACGCGTTTGGGAATAGAGAGCCTCCTTGTCGGGTCGGCTGCAACCAAACCGAGACAATCCAGGAGTCCCCTTGACCCCCCAGCCTCCCGCTTATTATTCCTTATTTGACCTGGGATCTTGAATCAAAGGGGCCTGTCTCACCTGTGGCCACTCTTGGCTCTCCTGGCTTATTTGTCCCTTCTCTGCCATCTGCCATCTGCCCTCTCTCTTATCCCAACCACACACACACACACGCACACACACCCTTATTTTCCTTGATTTCTTGATTTTGACGCGTCAAGAGTCAAGTCATCTGTCACCTGTGTGTTTCCTCCTCCCGCGGTCGCAGTTTTCAAGTCTGCTGCCTGCGCATCTCTTCCTGTTCGACCTCGTTCGACACACACTTGCGAAGTGCATCTGATCTCGGGTCTCTGATCTCGGTGGATCATTGATGCATGTGTGACACGGGCTCGCACCCACACAAAAATAGGGACACGAGCATCAGCAACAGCAGCGCATGTGCTGCAGCAGCCGCAAGCACTAGTGCAACTGCAGCAGACCCCCTGCCTCTGTTGTACCCGTACCCCAACCCCACAGGGCACCACCCCCCACTCGCCCCCCCTCCCTGCTCCACATCGCCCGCTACGTCGCGATCCTTCAGCTATCAGCCAGGCTCCACCCGACCTGAAAAAAGGCCTTCCGCCCTGCCCTGCCTCGGCGAAGCCACAATAACAAAACCGCTGCCTCGTGCACCTGCTGCAGTCAGCACCACAACCAACACCAACACCACCACCACCACAGCCAAATATCATAAACACCTTGCACCCCCTCCTCCTCACCCCTCCGACCCTTCGACCTCGTTACCACCAACTCCACCCGAACTCGAACTCAACACAACCACATCCACATCCACCATGTCGTCTCAACAATCATCACGAGGCAGCGCCTACTCGTCGACGGCCTCGTCGCCGTACCAGCACGCCTACTACTACGACGCCCCACCACAGGCCACCTGGATGAAGGTCATCCCCATCGAGGATGACGAGCTGACCTTTGGCGGCAAGCCCCTTTCCGACTGGCACGAGGAGGACCTGCGCCGCTACAGCAGCTCCAGCTTCGACTCGGACGAGCACCGCGGCCGCACCCGCCAGCGCGCCTGCCACGAGCCCACCTCTGCTTCGACATCGGGACACACGAGCAGCGGCCACCACCACAAGCATGGCCACGGCCACAAGCACCACCACAAGAAGAGCGACAAGAAGAAATGAGCGACCCATGCAGTCTGCCAAAACTGCAAAAATCTGAATAACGGGTCGACTGTCGCCCTGCATGTGGCCTACTTGCCACGCAACCAGCAACCACCGACGACACGCCTCATCACCGGACTCCGGTGCAGTGTAGTACGTGTCGGTGTCTGCGAGATGCATTGCATACGCACACACACACACACACACAGCAGCAGCAGCACATGCAGCCCCGTCGTCCCCGGCGGACGCCACAATCGCTGCACGACGGGCTTGGCGGGGCGGGAACCACCAAGCCCTGCTGGGCCCCCCTCCCATCCCTTCAACCAACATATGCGAGCGGCCCCTCTTCTCTCCTTCCCCCTGACGTCGACCGCGCAGACCCCGAAACCACGTCAGCCAGCCATCAAGCCTAGCTCAGCTCCTCTCGACAACGCCTCCCCCGCAATGCGCCACCTCAGGCCAGACCAAGTCAGTCCAGACAAGTGGCACCCGTGTACACATTGGGCGGGAGGATGGGCCGTACACGGACAGGGCGCGCGAGAGAGGGAGAGGAGACTTCAAGCACACAGGGAAGAAGCAAGAGAGCCTGCATCTCCGGGTGGCGGGAGAGAGACACCTGCTGCTTGTTACACACCGATAGATCAAGCCCCCTCCTCTCTGTCTCGAAACAAACACACAGAGACTGGGACGGGCACAGAGAGAGGGGGGCCACGACATAGATCAATACGACAACGAATAGATCTCTAGATGTCCTATACAAAGCATAGACGCATAGACCTCTATTATAGACGGAACGGGAATCCCACCAATCTCCTCACTACCAACATCCATCACACCGCTTCTTACGAGACACAACACCACCAACATCAACACCGCCTTCTGTACAAGTACGGACACGATCCATCTGTGGGAAGGCAGCCGCGGCAGAGAGAACGGCCCTCGCTCAACAACCACTCGACGAGCCAGCCAGCCCTTCCCGTCTTTGTCCTGCGGCGTGCCGCATCCACATCATCTGGCATGCATGCATACTGCACGGAGTTAATTTGTGAGAATTTATTATTCCACCCCGGCTGAATACGGGGCGACGGACGCCACACTTGTTTGTTTATTTATGAGAGCGAGCTTGATTTTCTTGGGGGGCTGTCTTGTCTGATGTCCCTCTGTTTTCTTTTTGCTTTTCGATCGGTCGCTGCTGCATACTGCATGTCTCAGATGTTGTCTTTGATGCAGTCCTCCGTCACGGGGCTAAGCTAGATTGATTCCCCCTACCCACCAGCGTTGTTACTTCTTCTTCCTTCATCATCTGCGCGACGATATCCTGGCCTGCTGTCATACTGCGGCTACGTCTTTGTCTTGTTCTTTCGGGGCAAAGTGTGTTTTTTGTTGGATGGGTTTCTTATTCCCGCTTGGGACTGAGTCCCCGGGATATTCATCATGAGGAGAAATTTAGGCTGGTCAGATGGATGGATGCATACATACATACATAGGTAGTTACTTGAGATTGACCTAGTGGTATTATTTGGTAGTGATCATAGATAATCACAATGAACACAACATACAAACAAAAAAACAAAATCCTTGCCATCTCAGTCCTACTTCTCCAAATCGACTCGTGATGTTGATGTCTAACACCCACCAACCCTCGGCTGCTTCCGCTGATCAGCGCACGAGACCTGGCGTTTCTGTTACCAGCCTCAAAAACTTCCCTCCCTAAAACGCCGCCAGCCATCCGGCCAGTCCAGCCCAGCCATGGGTCTCAAAAACTCTCCACAGAATCCATCCATGGACCCCCAGAAACGGGCGGGCGAACGAACCCAGAATAGCAAGTGATTGACGCAGCCACGAGATCGACCTAGCCGGGACCGGTGCCGCAGATCAGGAGAAATAATAACTCCCTCTCCCCCCGCGCGCGCGGCATAAAGAACACCTACCGTAACAGTAGTAGTATGTCTATATGTATATACCACAGTAAGTATATATAAAGGGACGCACGCCCTGACGTCCGTCCCGTCTCAGCCCCTGAAGGGCATGTGCATTTATTCTGCCAATTGGTCTGGGAGCTATTTGCGCGCCCTCACCCTGACTACTGGTTCTAGGTGGCCCTTAACATAGATGGGATGGGAGAGGGGGTGCAGTGCGGCCTGGGCAGCAGCTTCACAGACCGGATGACAGATGGATGCCCTGTGGTCAAGGGGGCTGGGCTGGGCTGGCTCGATCTAGAATGCAATCAGGAAGCGGACGGACGGACGCGCGCGCCCGTTCCCTTTCTTTATCTCGTTCGCCCTGCCTGGCCCGTTCTTTGTTTCACCCTAGATGTGCCACCTTATGCCTTTCTCGGGGTGCGGGTTCCTGAGGGCCAAGCCGTTCCCTTTATTTTTGGGGCGGTTTAGATAGAGTGAGCGGTTTGGTTAGAGTGGTTTTGTCGTTGATAAATGCCGGGATTATATTAGGCACATACATGTTCGGACGCTCGCGGCCTGGGGGCTGTTGGGTGGGTTGATCCGGCTCTTGTCTGCCGTGTCGGGAGTGGATTATTTAGGCTCGATGGGGCGGGCACAGAACCGAACCGGAACACCACCCAACGAAACCCCACTGGGACCCCCTAGATCCGGACCCTGGATCGGGGGGATCTTGTACCACATCGGTGGGTGCTGAATGGGGAGGCCGGTTTGTTTGTTATTGGTATCTGTAACGCATCGGGTTGTCCTTGGACTTGCTCGGGCTTGTGCTTCTAGCGGGATCGTGGGCTTCGTCCGCTTTACGTTGTTAAGCATGAATTGAATGCGCTCGTTTTGCATCGAGCCATGCTATATTCGATGCCCGTGGCAGCAGCCCTTACACATACATACCAACACCTCGCCAAAGTCGCGGCATCGCTACAAATGTAAGCCTGTGTGTATTATTACTGGTGGAATTAAAGCATTGCGTGCCCCAGGGTGCCTTGCGGGCGAGCCCACAAGACCATGTGCAACCAGCGCACAGAGACGCTCTGCTCTGCTCTGCTCTGCTCCCGCTGGCGCCCGGCCGGTAAAATACTGAGCCGGGCCCCGGCTCGGTCTGGGCAGATAGACCCTCACTGTCGGGACGACCAGTCTCAGCCACCATGTCATCAGCGCACTTCACGTGCTGTCCGTGCTGTCTGTTATGGTCGCCAAGTAGGAGGCTTTGCTCTTAATCCGTATACGTCCCGAAGGCGTACGGTCCCTTCACACAGTGGTAAACGCTCAAAGACCCAGCGTTAAAAAAAAAAGATGTCGATAACAGTGCAGAAGTCTCTGCCTGGGCACGTGGGCTCAGCCTCGTGCCGCACAGTCGCCAAGTAGAGGGACTGCTGGATGTGGCTGCTTATAGGTTGAAACATACGTTGACTGGTGAGCTTGGCTGTTCAGGAAACGTTGGTTGGCAGGTGGGAGGCTGGTGCTGGTGACGTAGGCTGAGATATTTGGCGATGTCGTCAAGTGCTGTTGCATCTACCGCGAAAGCAGAAATTTTGAGTCGCAGTTTCCACGATGCTTTTATCTCTGGTGCTTTCATGTGCCGGAGGTCTAGCCCAAAAATGATACAGTATGAGCTGGCTGGCGCCATGTGCACTATAATAGAAAAATGGTTTTCTGCTTGACGACGCGCCATTGTTACTGCCATCAATCTACCCTTCAAAAAGTTCAGCAGCCTATGCGAAGGGAATTTCCCCAAACATGTAACTGTCTACCAAGAAGTACTGCCTAAAGAGCTATGCCTCAAGTAACTGAAAAAGGTCTGGCTAAGAAGAAAGCTATAAATTAATGAAATGTTTAGTCAATAATCCAATCCATGACTTGAAGTTCTATCTACGCGACACGCCTTGTTGAAGTTAGGATATATGCCAACCCCGGCCAAGTAGATGCTCAGTCTCACACACAACTGCGGAAGATTGATACTAAATCAAAAATAGACTGAAATCACTGGAATGAGTTCAAATGCCGAATTAGGTAGGCCTTGATCCATGGAGGTACAAATGCCTACCGTTTGAATTGAGCCCAGAGATCGCTGTTGGATTTTGTAAAATGATCAAATTCAGTAAACATACACCAATTTTCATGAATATTGAACCCTGCACTGATTCATATTATTCCCTGCTGGAAGCATGTTTTCAAATTGTGATGAATGACAATGTTTCCGGAATGGGCCAGGCCCCAGCATAGGTCTTTGTCTGAATTTCGTGTCTCTTCTTTCAGCCGCGGGCTCCTTCCTCACGGCCGAAAGCGGGTGTGCTTCGACGGTCATAAAGCGGTGCCCTGGCAATAATTCATGGTTTACAGAGGATCCTGAACAATCCTGCTGCATCGGATACCTAACTGGTTCCGTTTCTATTCCATATACAGCCGTAGCCATACACAGCGCCTTCATACAGTCGTAATCGCATACTCAATCACTGCGAACCAACACGATCGACTCGGACTTAAATGGTTGAAATGGGCGACCATGAACATGTTCGACTAGATGACGAGGACCCGCAGAGGCGTAATGAGGCCCTCATTACCGAAATTGGGGTTCTCAGGGATGAGATCAGACAAAGGGACGTGGCAACGGATGAATTGGCCAGCATAATCAGCATGATGCATGGTGTGCAAGAAATGGGAATAATGGAACCTGACGAGGTCCGGAAGGTATGATGGCAGAGACACCCTGGGAATGGACAATTACTGAAGTACAACCAGCTCTACACTGCAATCGACACAGCCATTGCGGCGTTCCTTAGACCATTGGACCAAGCCCTCCGTCAGAACCAACAAGAAAAAGATAGAATCGTTGCGTCTTTGAGTTCATCCAATGATAGTCTGCCAGCTTTCCGAGCCGTTCTTGCTGGAGATGCAGAGCTGAGAAACGCTGCCTTGGATCCTTACACCAACACTATTGACATCTGGACCGCATATATCTGGAGACTTCTGAATGGGATGGTCTTTAGGAAACAGGCTGTGAGCTCGTTTTATGCCCCTGCCAGTGGTGCCACCGGCCCTAATGCATCGAATCATATGACGCACTTGGACGAGATAGAGAATCTTATGGAGCAGGCCGACCCTCCTGTGTTTGGTAAGCGACAACACCCAGTGTGATGTATCAGAGCATCGTGAGTCTGGCTGGCTGACCATACATCCAGGAGAATATGCCAGGCGCCTGTGGCGAAGACAGGGACTGGCCGCCATATTCAGGACAGCAAGATTCGACTGGGTCCAAAGATCACGCAACCGCGGTATTATTCGAGTAACCCACCAGATATGGTCAGGTTTCAGGGGCTTCACACAGCTGGTAAACGAACACGAAGGACGACGTTTGGTGCGAGGGATCGTCTCCGCCGCGGTCCGGCTTAGTGAACACATGATGATCGAAGCAGACGATATCTGGACCCTCCAGAACACCGGATTCACCGGTGGCAATTCTGGCGACTTCTGGACCATGATAAAAGAGTTCGACCTGAAACCGGTCGGCACTATCAATGCCCTGCGGGACAATGCGCCGTTGGACACCATTTCGGACCGTTTGAGCTGGCAGGAGCTCAGGAACCGCATCACGCCGCTCTGTACAATTGCACCGGCCTTGCGATATCGACACTTCGATGGGGACTTGCAGAAGGAATATGAAAACTTTGCGAATCTGGTCAAGCCACGGATCTTGGTATCCCTGCGGCAGGCAGCACCGGCAGGAGGTCAACAAGCAGCTGCGGCCGCTCCACCGGACGAGCAGATATTTTACACTTTGGCACGGAATATGGGACTTGTAAACTAAGCTTTCGATTTGCAAAATGAAAGTTTTCTTCACGAACCTTCTGGTCAAGTCTACAAAGGATGAGTTGGTAGCTGGTGTTCCATCCCGCCTATCTACCCAGGTACGTGAGGAGGGGGTAACCTCCTTCATAACTGAAACACTACCCTAGATTCCCTCAGGCAACAAGGGGCTTCCGCCAAATACTCTACAGAAAGTGTGAGCAGTGTGGCCATTGCATAATATCAGTCCATGAGTACTTGTTTATCTGCAAATTCGCTAGAGTGTGGGCTGTGCGCTGTCGTTTTCGTGGCCTGTATGAACTTTTTGTCTCTTGGGTATCAAAGATCTGACACCAATGTGGTCTCTCGAAGTCAGCTTGCTTCACAGCATCTTAGTAGTTCCTTTAATTCCTGTATCTCCTTATAAATCAGCGAGAAAGGTTCTTTGCCAAAGATAATGCTCACCATTTTTCTCGTAGAAAGCTCAGGTACAAAGTAGAATCCAATTGACACGCGCAGTGAAGTTTCCTGTTCGTGTAAATAAAGACTCATTGGCCCATATATTAGCCTCTTCTTGATGAGTTGGCTGTGGGCATGATCAAGTCGTGTCTGAAGAGGAGGCGTGGCAGTCAGATTCTGGCTCGCCATACACACTCACTTCCGAGGCTATCTTCACTTATTGAGAAACTCAAATCTTCATCATACTATCCAGAGAGGCGCTATTGGACGAATTCCCCAACAGAAACAGGGTTGCTTTGGAATGGACGCCGCTCCAGCGATATGACATGAATCATTACCGCGAATTCTTCTCCAGTGGTCTCTGTCTTTATAGAGCCTTAATTGCAAGCCCGAATTGCGTCTCCGCTCTTTTCTGGAGATCCTCGGTCCAAGAGAACCCGTTCCTCCTCCACTCCTCGGCCAACACTCCATGTTGCTCTACCGTTAGCGTGATACGACCACCACCCTCCTCTGACTCCTGCCAATACACAAATGGTACGATAAACCCATGGGCCGTTTCAAATTCCTCAAGTAACTTCCTTCTTCTGGGGTCAACCAAATTCAGCATCGCCGCCGCCTGGTACTCAAAAATGGATGGGCTTCGAGAAAGAACTTCGTCAAGACTCTGCATCTCCGCGTCCATGTTCTCCTTGATTTCCTCGTCGTCTCCAAAGTTGCCAGTGAATGGCCCGTGGATCATCACCGATCCATCCTTCCGCACAAGAAACGAATGCCGGCTCAACTGTCCCTTGGCAATACCAAGAGCATGAAGCCGCGCCAAGGCGGCTCTGCACGCATCGATGTCCGCCACACCAGCCTCGCGGGTGTCCGGAAGGCGCTCGAGAAGGAACCCTATAACGCGCCCGCGGTTTTCAGTAACGTGTGACAGGATCCGTGGCGTTAGGCTCTGGTCACGCGCCTGGATGATCTGATGGGCACGGACATCGGCTTCGATGCCCATCCAAAGACCTGGGATCCAATCAGTCACCCGGATGACCTCTTCCGCATCCGTAGGGATCCCCGGAGGCGTAGCGATGACGGCTGCAGACACGTAGTCCATACACTCGAGTTCAGAGGGCTTGGGGACGCGGACCTCCGTCCCGTCTATGGTGACCACTTTGGTCAAGTAGGGTATGGCAGGGTCGTCCTGGCAGTCCTGTTCGTCGATGATTGTGCCACACCATACTGGCTCGGCACTGCACAGGCTCAGATCTTCGAGCGCGGCCTTGGTATCAGTTTCGGTCGACACGAGCTCGAGCTTGCCATCGTGGCCGTCGCCGTTGGGTTTGCCGGGTGCGAGACGACCCACGACCCAGTCGCCAGTAGGCACCTTATCAAAAGCGAGGTCATTACTTCGTTGGACTTGAGCGTAGGGCCCGATGGGGGCCTGCCTCGTATGAGAAGCGGTCAAGTATTTGATGGTCGGTACGGGTGTGTCGTTTTCGTCGGCTGGCTGGATGCGGATGCGGTACAGGTCAGGCTGGTTAGGGTGAGAACTTGTGACTAGGCTGATGTTGAGGATGGCGAAAGGGACCACGGTCTTGGGCTGTGTGGACTGCATGATATCATGTGAAGAAGTCTACAGAAGTACTTGCTGGCTTGAAACGTCTTGGGTAATGTTCTGAGGGAAGATAGAGGGGCTGTGCAATCCCGAGTCCTCCTTCTGGGAAAGAATGCGGATGTGTTATGGGTAAATAGATTCAGAAAGCAGGATTTAAGTAGGCTCATGATACCATCCCATGTCAAATTGGTCGCTCCTAAAATGTTTTAAGCACTTCGTGTCGTTTGAGCTCCCCCATTTTGTTCGATCAATGCAGCAATTCTTAGGTGGAAGAAGGAAAGCATCTCTCATACCTAGCCTACAGTCCCTACCAGGGGGAAGGGGGTCCCTTGAATTAATAATACAGTACTATCAATATAATCTTAATATAATTTTAAAATACTTATACTAGGTTGAAAGTATACTAATATATTTTCATTTTATATCTAGTATATACTCTACTTACTCCTAGTATAATATTATTTCTAATATACTATAATATAATAATAAGCCCTAATATATAAGTAAAAAAAGGGGGTTTAACCCCTACTTAGGTTAAGTTTTTTTTTAATTTATCCCTAACTTAACTACTTATTAGCTATTTATTAGCTTAACTACTACTAACTAACCTATTAGAAGTTATAGAAATATAGAAATATAAATATTTAATTTACTAGCTAACCTATAAAGAGTAAAACTAGTAGATTTAGAGAATTGCTAATATACTAATATACCCTAATATAATTATAATCTTAATATAATTATAGCCCCTTATAATCTTATCTCTCTAATAGTATTTTACTATAATATCTAAATTCGGTTTATATAGTAGTATTATTACCCAGTCTGAATATATTGCGCCACCTGAACAAAAGACCCCCCTCCCCCCGGTAGGTCGTTCCTGAAAGGGAAGCATGACCATTCCTAGCTGAGGAGGACTGCATCTAGCATGCAAATTCGCAGTGACTGCAGGGGTACCATTGATCGGTGCTTTACCTTATTCGTACCTGACTGCATGAAGGTCACCTGAGCATAGCCGGTGGCAAGCATTTACTGCAAATTCGCAAAGCGTATGCGAGAATCCAACACGATGGGTTGCTGTTCTTTTTACCAAAAGAAATTATGTCCGGCAGACTACCCTAGGGTAGGCAGCCTGTTTCGAATCGGGAACTACCCAGGTGGCAAAGAAAAAGATATCCGATATTCGCACCCACAAAAGCAGAAGGTACTACACCCATACTAGACAACTCGAATTTCAAAGTGCTCGGTTTAGTACTAAATTAGGTATCTCATAGGCTTATTCCCATAAGAGCTCATCTGATAGGATATTGTCCCATAGAGTGTTATCCTATGAGAGGTTATCCTATAGGGAGTTATCCTAAAGGAGGTTGTCCTATGAGGCTATCCCTTGGGACTTGGGTGTACCTCCGTTGTTCTCGGGTGCGAATAGTCGATCTCTTGAAAAATAACGGGTTGGCGCCAAACTGGGGAAGAGAACCAGCCCGAGACGACCGAAACAGCCAAAGACCCACGCTTCCTGCAATAACCTCCTTCCTTCTCGAGCAAGAGCTACCATCAGTGTCCGTTAAACTCTTTAAGGAATAAGTTTGTGTCTCCACGGAAGAGCTATTGGTCAGGTGCGAATGCGATTCAGTGAGACGATTTCTATCGCCTACTGCTGCTCCTTGAGTTGCCACTAGACTTGCCACCGCCGCTCGACCTCCCGTCACCAGAACTCCAGCGCTGTATTCGCCGGTAAAATGCGATTGATTGCAGTCGTTGCAAGTGCCTATCATTGAAATGGCAATGGAAATCCCCGCTACATAGTCGGGGCCACCTGCATTGGAGCAATTGCTCGTGATCACTTGTATGGGTGTCGGGGCAAGTGAAACCGGAAGCATCTAAGTCAGACTTAACAGTGCCACTACAGATAGGCATTTGAGTGTCCGAAGGTTCAACATAAGCCATTCAAGTCGCTCACTAGAGCTCGATTGTTTCTTTGCCGTCTTTCAAGAAGCTGCGGTCTTGTGTGCCATTAGTGGGTTAAGAGATGTGTAATTGTAGAGGAGAGAGGAGTATCTCAACTAATCGTACCGAACTAGGGGATCCGCAACAAAAGATCGCAGGGGCGTACGGGCATGTCATTTCAATATTTGGGTTGCAATACGTGTATTGCCCTTCAATCTATGTCCTTTGACCCTCCACGGCACCTTCGGACCTGTTAAACCAAACACCACCTGACTAAAACAAGAGTCCAATTTGAAGTGGAAATGGGTATCGATATCGTATGCGCTCCCCCGTCGCTGCTCCGCCTGAAAAATGCAGATCAATCTGTGTGAAACCTCGCTGCCGAGGGCCTCCGTTCCGGCACAGACAATTCCAAACGCCGTGCCCCGTCGTAAATGCATCCCGGTTTGTGAGACCGGGTCTAGAAAATGATGGAAAGACAAAGTGTGACGCGTCTCACGGGCTCATGCCGCGTGCACACCCAGTCAAGAGAAGCGAGCCACTCAAAAGACAGATGCACGCTTCCACTTGGGGCTCCTCTTCCGCTTTGTCGAGTTCTCGTGCAGCCACTCGACGAGCCTCTCCTTCTCCTCCTCGGGCAGGTCAGACACGCTGTCGTTCAGGAGATCAAGACAGCCTCGGGGTGCTACAAACAAGTCAGCAACTAACGCTTCCACCTATCATTGAAGGAGAGAAGGGAAGCACTCACGGGCATATCTGCCGACATCAACGCCCATCTCCAGCTCCAGCAGCGCAGCAGCCATGCGCGCACTGTTGTAGCAGTGGAACTCGCGCTGGATGTCGAGCATGCGGCGCCATAGGCAGGCGTCGTCCAGGTCCTCGCCGGCGGCCGGGTCGAGGTGCCAGGTGCGCGTGGACGACGACGTCTTGCGTGACGAGGAAGAAGAGGTGGCGTCGATCGAGGAGATGATGGAGTGGCGCTGGCTCTTTGACTTGCTCTCCACCACGAGTGGCTGCTGCTGGGGCTCGGGCGGTGGGGACGAGCAGGGGGTGATTGCGTCCTCGTCGTCGCTGAAGGAGGCCTTTGTCATGATGGAGCGGCGGTTGCTTCTTTGGAGTCGTTGTGATAGTGCCATTGTTGTGTGTGAATAGATATAGCAGATGCTCCGTATATGGGAATTAGGGGCCGGTGAAGGTTTTCCGTGAACTGATGTAGAGCTCTGTGGGTTTTGGTCTATTGTTTTGACCCGGGTTTGTTATGGTGGATATAAGTGCCAGGGCGACCCGAAATTTCCAAGCGGAAGGATTTTTTGGGGGTCGTCAGCTTTCTTTTTATGGATCGGCGCGTATGCAGGTTTGCAGCGCCGCAGTCAGACGTGTGGGTGGTAGAGCGTATTGAATTTTGCTGCTTATTATTCCAGAATCCAGCGAGGCAGGGCAATGCATGAGTCAGGCCGCGACGGAGGGCTGCCGAGAGGGGGACCCGCGACTTGATATATATAAGTGAATGGGGGTGTGGTGGGTGTGGGTGGGTGTTGTGTAAGTGTGAGGTGGTCTAGAGCGGGTTGCAGCGTGATCTCATCGCCGTGGTTACATTCAAGAGTCGCATGTGCGTGCACTCGCTTTGTACGCGAGTGTGCCAGTGTGCCCAGTCAGTGTGTGACGGCGCTGCTCGCGTCTTATCCCACAAGCGTTGGCCTGAGTCAAGGCCTGACTGTCCGGTTGTCTTCGCGGTGCTCCGGTCAATGCACCGCACTACCAATGCGATCATCTACTCCGTCTCTGTGACTACGGTGACTCCCTTGTTGCACACCAACTCGCTACGAATGTAGAATAGGGTGTCGTCTGGGGTGGGCAGGTGGGGTTGGGCCTCAGGTGAAGTGGATGCCATCACCCGGCATATCTGCGGGAGGTGAGAGGGCCTTGGATTGACAGCTCACAGCAGCGATGCGACGATCTCTATTCGCCCTGTACCTTGAATCAGGACAGGGAAGTACCGTACCAACTGACAGTTGGGCTGAGGAGACCTTGGTCTGGCCGGTGTGGGAGCCAAGATGGGTACCTGATTTCCAGCTAGGCATTGGCTAGTCTTCCCTGCTGGCGCTGTCTCACTGTTTTTTTGCGGCGCCCGACAGGTTCTCAGCTGTCGTCACGGCATTGACCTCATCACCTTTCCTTGATTTCCCAAAAGCCTGGGGCTTCATGCGCCCTGGGCCCAGTAGTCTGTTCAAGTGCCGGATACGAATGAACGCGGTGACACGTTTGTGGAACAATGCCAGCAGGACAGAATCTGGGGAACAAGATCTTGATCAAGACTCTCTCTCGTGCTGTATTGTGCTTTCATGGTCTGATTTACCGCCCGAGTATGATGGGCGTGGAGTGGGGCATGTCATGACCTCGCCCTTTCGCGCCCGACGAGCGGATCTACAATGCAACCTTGGCTTCGGCTCTGCTCCCCGCCATCCACTCATACCGCAAGATTTCAAGGAGATTTACCAAATCGTGAGCACTGACCACTGCTTAAAACAGGTAGGAGTGGAGAACGCGCGAAGAAAAAAAATGGTGAAAAATAAAAAATCGCGAAACAAAACAGAAATTCCCCGAGCCTGACGACACCATTTCTCTCCTTGACCTTGTAACCAAGGTGGCAAGCAAAAATTTCTGTTATCGTGATTTTCCACACCCCTTGAACCCGTGGGGGGCTGGTTTGCCCATTACTGGTGCTCGACAGTTCACAGGACTCAGACAAGATAACGGTTGAGCACATGGGTTCTTTCCAGGAAGGGAGGGTGTAACCGATGTCTTGTACTAGACAGTGAAATGATGTCTCAGACACCCACCTTCACTCCAACATGGCTCCAACGGCCGCTCGTGACGCCGTAGCGTGGGGTGGAACTGGTGGTGCAGTGACAGTTACACTCACACTCGCACGTCTTTTGTCGATCAGCGGAGAGTCATTCTCTGGTTCTAGCGGAGGGCCAGCGGGCGCATCGCAGCACACGAATCTGGTCCGACCTTTTCCCAGATGGGCAAACCGAACACACCCCAGGCCAGAGGCTGACTGATAGGACCACAAGGCTCTGATCTCTGTCAGCCAGGTGGTTGCTGCTCGACTCACGCCAGAAGCTTCCCAGCTGACGACAACAGGTCAGATGTGAGGCTTACGGGCCGCTTGCGGGACTCGAGGAGCGTTTCAGGGGTCAGCCCAGCGTCCGCCCAGGGCAACACGGCGGAGTGCCCCAAACCTTAGCAGCGGCCTGAAAGTCTATTTCCTGAAGTCCCTCGCGACGCCATGCGTGGACATGTTGACCGGTAAACACATGAGGCTTGTCAACAAAGCCATGAATGAATGGTATGATCAAATCATATTTCAAGCTTTTGTTGATGCCATCCCCCTCACTGCCGGCTGCAATGTTAGAGTTTCGGCCATAGCATCCACGGCAATGGTGCTCATCTCCAATCATCATGCCGAGCTAAACACGGACGAGTCCAGTCCCGTTGCCGTCGGAGTAGTGTGGATACCTAGACAAACAAAAGCCAGCATCCGAACTCGGCGGGATCTCCGCCTCCCGACTTCTCTCCACACGGAAGTACCGCTGCAGATCCCGGCAATCCACCGCCTGCGCCGGCCCTCGCGCTACACGCTGGGAATAATCCGGCGTTGGTGGAGGGGCCCTGCAGAAAGCCACACTGGCACTCACTATCACACCCCGTTGGCGTCCAGAACCAGAAGAACGAGGCGATCGCAGAACAGACCGCCAATCTGGGGTTTCCCGTCAACCCTCGCCTGCCTCGGACCTCCCTTGCATCCCAAGTTCAACCCAGCACGCCTTTCCCCTCACCGACCGGCTCCGAAAATGCTCGTCCAGTCAGCAAGATCAGTCACAAAAGCGTTAGGCGACCGGCAGCGTCGGGGACCCCTTGAAATTAGGCCATGCCATGCTGTGCCGCGGTCTCACAAGCAAACGACGTCAGACCGGCGCCTGCATCTCGCTGACTGATTATTGGCTCCGAAAGTACCTAGGTAGTGCAAGTGCTTAGGGGAGGAACCGACAGTTCATCCCAAAGGGTGCCCAGCGGCGGCGGAATATTGGCACTAGTCCTTGATACTCGATGGATGATGGGCTTGGAAAGGGGCGCAGCCGTGCGGTTTTGGGTGAAAGGGTAGTTCCTTTTCATGCGACCCTAACCTTGGAACCTGAGTGCAGGATTCCATCCTGCCTACCGTCTCACCGCCNNNNCCCCGGAACGAGGCCATGTACAAGAAAATTGAGAAGGCCCATTGCTTCAGGACCAAGCCCACTCCTCACAGGTTTGGGATAGAAATTATGGCTGTAGAAATTGGCAACGACTTTCCGCAGATCCGACTTCCATGAGGGCTGCAGACAAGAGCAACACCTGTCAGTAAGGAAAGAGAAAGCTCTGTAAGTTTACATCGAGCTCTCGATGCTAGTACATCCAGCGCCAATATAGTCGAAGATCTGATATTGTCACCACAAAAGTGCTCTCAATAAAGTAGCTGAATTTCGCTCCAAAACTCTCAAAGAAGGTGTCTCTCTCAAGCACTGAGAACCCAATGCCCTAGATTATGACAACTGCTACATGTTTGTACCCTAGCAATGCTTCCTCCAGACGCGGAGTTCTTTGTTGATGTTGCGAGTTGAGCAACAACACTGAAGTGCTACCGCCAAAGAGTGCTTTTTGGAAAATTCTCGTAGACTGCCGAGGCCAGTCACCTGGCGCGTGACGAACGAGACAACATGGCCAAACGACCAAAGTCACTCTGTGGTACACTGGACAACGGGGAGCTGGACCCTGAATGAGAAAATTTTAAATGTTTAAAAAGAAATGCATTCTTGCACGCTATCGTGTCAACGTGTGCTAGACCGGCCTTGTCGACTGCCGATTTCGACATCATCACCACTTGCCCTTTGGCCTTGGCCGCTGATCATGGTAAAGACGATATGTTGTGCTGTACAATATCTCTGGCCGCCCTGATCCAAGCCACTAGAAGCTTCTTCCTTTCAAAGTAATGTGGAGGTTGGCAGACTTGACTTGGATCTACCCCATGTGGTGACACGCTGCGAGGACTTCAAGTTGCCCTTAGATCGTATCACAAAATGGTTAAAAGACTGCGATTCTTGAGTTTCCCGACACGGTCATGGGCTCCCTACATGGGGCTAATGGATTGGGTCGTAAGTAAAAAACCAGCGCAGGCACGTTGTGATATGGAGCAAGTTCTTCTAGTGCAGAAATCAGACCTCGCGCTTCTCAAGGTGGAATCAGAAGCCCGTACGGAAAAAAAGCCCAAAGAGCTGCCACGCAGAACGGAGCGGAACTCGCTTGCAATTTCGCTGCGATCCGGGCCCGAGGCTTGATCCAGCCCGTTGGTATCAGTGGAGGATTCCAGGATCAGGAAGAGATATACGTCATTACGCGCAGACCACTGTGTGCAATAGCAAGGCTCATAACGCCGGATGGCGGACGGTGGCCGTGGCAAAGACCTCGGAAATCGTTGCTGGTTGGGCTTCGCTGGAACACCCAACACTTCAGCATAACAGTGCGTTTGTCAGGGTTCCGCTGCCACTCGCATTTTTCGTATCGATGACTGAAGGCGCGTGTTTCAAAGCAGTCCTGAATTGAGCTACATGTACCCTGACCGAGTCTTCAATGTGCTTTAACTCAAGCCGAGCGGAGTCGTGGTGAACTCTTTTGAGGACCCGGAGTTGGCAGATTGGTTGGGAGGGGGTGAGAGAAGGATTCAGGATGGCACACGAGAGAACCTTCATCTCACTATAAGATGGCGTTCGCCGTGTCTTCCAGCCGGGGATGATTCGCATATCACGGTACCCACATTCCTCACGTCTGATGAGTGCCCTAGGGTGAGTGCCTAGACATCCAGAGGTTGCACCATGATTCGAATACAACATTATCATTAACATGAAATCCAATATTTACGTCGAAATAAGCCACGCTTGGCGCTGGGCATCGGGATTGAGCTGCTGCCGTTTTCCATCACGAGCATCAGGGGCGGCTCCAAGATGACCAGCTATCTGGAGTGTGACCACCCGATGCAACATCCTTTTCCCTGGCGTCTCCTGTGCGCAGCATCTCGATGTCGTCGTTATGAATGACGATATTACTAGGCCTGGACTTATGCCCCTTGCTACCCTTTCGTGGTTTCGACCTTTGATTTGAATCGCCGCCTTTGGACGGCCACATTTCGGAGCCTCCTATCGTCCTTTGTTCACCACTGAAGTAACTGGCGGAGTATACTTGCTCTTCCTGGCCGCCTGGCAGTAACCGACTTACCCAGCCCTTCCATAATGGACGGCAAACTGGTATTCCAATGGCGACCATAGTAACTGTGAGCTCTGCTGCATGCCAGATGATTAAGGTTGCTCGATCCCCTGGAGTGGCACAATGTTAATGGACAAGGATTTCGATCGACTTCGGGGCTGTATCCCGACTCACGCATATATTCACCGTCAGACATTGATGGCAGTTCGACCGCTCTCATTATCCCACATGCACCAGCACTTTCACAAAATATTCGTCAGCGGGATTTCAACTTTTTGTGCGACACTTCAAATACTGTCGCCGATAGCTGGTACTGGGCAAACTTACAAAATGCCTAGGCTTAGACTGTACAACACGATGTTCTTCTCTCGAGGCGGCACTAGGTACGAGGGTGAGTACAAGTCCCTTCGTAACTTCCAATATGTACTTACTTTGGATATTCCTGAGGGTGAACCAAGGCAGCGCCGCGAAGATGAAGTCGCACAGAAAGCTGAGGATTGCCGCGATGAGGTTCAAGTATACAGCAGTATCACCGCATACCCCATCCGGATTCAGACGGTCCCACAAGTAAGAGATTGGTCGGCATTCGAGCCAGAACGCTAGGAGACCGGCCGTCACAAACAGCCCCAGAAGAACCGGCGGGATGATGATAGTCCAACGAGTTTTGCGACCACAAGCACCGAATATGCGCAGCAAGAAAAAGGCGAGAGCGGTCTTTGATACCCAGACTGCAACCCCGACGACGGTTTGGCCTGCATTGGTAAGAATGATCACCAGTGACCGATGCCATGGATCTGGCACATCGTCTCGAATTAAACCGAAGCCGTAGAAGCAAGATGCCGTGATCAGACTGCAATAGACTACCAGGAGTACCTGTTCGGGGCAGAGGACCATCAGTACGCGAAATGTTGAATTCTCTGTCCATCACCGAGTCTAACTCACAAATGCGACGTTGAAGAGGTGGTCATCCACTCCAATGGCATCAATAACCTTGTAGCGGGTATAGAGCCGCAGGAGGACGAAAACCAGGGCCACTGCCACAAGGCACCACAGAGCAGCCAGCGTCTGCGGCGCATTGCCTTGGGGCGATGAGAAGGGCGGCGCCATCTCAGCACATGGACATTCTCGGAAGCACAGAACCAGCTATCACGAAGTCACAGGGCGGAGGTTTGCACAGGCCAACTTGTGCATATTTCTACCGGCACGGAGGCTCGCATGTTCCCGAATGTATTTCTAAGGTATCTTATTTTAGCCCTACCTAGCCCAGAAAGCGAGCGCCCCACTGACTCAACAACCAGGCACGGCAGTCTTGGTTACCAGATGTGGCTTGGCGTCCTAGCCCGTTTGGAGACGAGGCACACCACACCAGACGGGAAGCTGAGCCATCGTGAAACCGCCAACGGTGGATTCCAGGGGATTCATGCCCTGGTTGGTCATGCGCCGAAAGCATACTGTAGTATACCCGCATCGCACGCACGGTAGTTGTGGCGTCTGACTATTGACGGTAGCCTCGCCGTAGTGGATATGCACGATGGCTGTGGATAAAGACCAAGACTCTTCCGTCATCGCGGGTGCCGCTTCTCATCGACACTTACCGGAAACATGGATATCCTTTTGTGTAGCCGACAGCTTGATTTGTGTTTTCTCCGGACATTTGTTTTCGCTTCCCAGATCCGCAATTCATGACTTTCCCGAGACTGCCGAGGACGCTGCTAGTCATCAAATGGCCTGATGAATCGCGAGACTCATATCAGTGGATCTAAAGACAGACGCCCTTTGAACTCGGTTCTGATACCACGTGGGTAGGGCTCGCAGTTGTCCTCTTGATGACCGCGACTCGGTACGGCCAATGTACTCGAACTATGGCGGTGTGTGCTCTTGCTTTGATGTCTTCGAGTTCGTGATCGCAATCTGCTGGCTGCGATAAGCGGGCAGCACTGGGCGAGTCAGTCCCCCCATTGCGATCGACTCCGCGCCGAGGCATGTGTTCGGCAGCTGATTCAGTGCTGTGCATGTTCCATCGCAGGCGTTCGCATTTGAGGGTGAGACGTCATATTTGAGCTGCGGGCCTGACCTGAGATCGACGTACAAGGCTTTCCCACTGCGCCAAAGTTGCGGAATATGTGGAGGTAAACAACGTTATCTAGCGCCCATATGTCTAATAAGTGGGTTGGGGCGGACCAGATACTTGGTAGGCATTGTCTTGGCATCGTGGCTACAGCGCAAAAGTTATTTTAGAGTTTCGGTAGCCGGTTTGCGGGCCACAAGATTTGTTGATTTGACATCAGGGTACCTAAACAGATGACGAATCGAAATCGAAGTCCATGCTGCAATGAGAACAACAGAAAGCACATCAGCCGGCGGCCGAATTAACGGCCGGTTTGACGAAAAGACGCGTTATTGTGGTTGTGAGCGCATCAAAGTGAAGAAGAAACATTTTCAAGCCGGCCAGCGAGGGAGGGTGCACCATACAATGTACGCATCACACGAAACCGCATATTTTACGGCCATGGCAGATGGCAATGTGATATCGCATCGTTGTGTCTGCTACATACCAGCATAGCCATCTTTGACTGGAATTACGGTCCAAAATGTCAACAGTTTCTGGCATTTCGATTGCTGCCCCCAATGGCAATGAGATACTATCCCAAAAGAGTTGTGACAGCTCCATACATACCATTGCCGTGGCCGCAGTGTTGGCTTTACGGAGGGCCGGGCTGGGCGACATCGTATATCTGCCTGGGGAGGACCACTTTGAAAGCCGAGTCGCATCCTATTGGTCTCGTACATCACAGCTTAGGCCTTGGGCCATCGTCCAACCTCGCGATGCCCAAGAAGTATCAGCTGCCCTGAAAGCTCTCGTGGAGACTCCCAGATGTCAGATTGCGATCCGCAGTGGAGGGCATATGGCCTGTCCCGGGGCAAGCAGTATCGAAGCCGGAGTCACCATTGATTTGGGTCTTCTCAACACCACGGCGTATGACGCTATGAAAAATGTGGCATCTCTCGGGCCAAGTGCACGTTGGGGAGATGTGTACGCTGAACTTGAGAAGCGTAAGTAGTCTGGTACGTCGAGTACCTTCAAAGTCTGTGAAATGGCCACTGATCCATGAGTTCCCACCGTTCAGACAATGTAATGGTTGCCGGTGGCCGCGAACGAGACGTAGCCGTCGCCGGTTTTCTACTAGGTGGTGGGACAAGTTTGTACACCTGCCGCGTGGGCTTCGGCTGCGATCAAGTCGTTGGCTACGAGGTGGTCCTCGCCGATGGCAGAATTATACAAGCCAATTGCACTGAGCATGCCGACCTGTACAGGGTCTTGAAGGGCGGCGGCAATAATTTTGGCATTGTCACCCGGTTCGACATGCAAGCGTTCCCGGCTAGTCCGGCTGGCATATGGGACGCCGTCATGACATATCCGGCCGAGGCGACGGATGAACTTCTTGAGGCTCACTTTGATTTCACTAGGGGGCTGAATGATAACCCTGATGCTCACATACTGCCCTTTGTGAGTTCCAACCCGCTGACATCTCAACCGAGGCCAATACACATACTAACGCACGAAATTCAAGTGGTACTCTTCGACGAAATCACAGCAGCCGGTAATCACAGCGATATTGACACATCTCGACGGCTCAGAAGACAGCAAGTCTCTTTCCAGACTCAAAACAATTATTGGCTCTCAAATTGTGCATTCAGGTGTCACCACAGTGGCCAAGAAAATGGAAACACTTGCAACACCGCCAGGGGAGTAAGTGCCGCATATGAACATTTGAATACACTTTCAATTTTTCGGCAATCTGATCACAGACCGATGATCTTTCAATAGATACACAACGTGCAACCTCGTTATGAAACTCGACATGCAAATTCTGAGCAAGATAGGTGAGACCCACACAAGCATGGTCGCAAAATTTGCAGAACGCCTGCCAGATAAAGAAACCGCAGTATACTTTGTTGTTCATCCATTCCCAGCTCGCTTTGGTAGAAATTCGGCATCAAATAGGGGAAACATTATGGGTGTGGAGAATATACGAGAAGACTGTATTCTTCTCCAAGCATCGCTGGCCACGGACAGCTTGCCGAGATCAGCTTACTTTCCGACATTCAAGGAATGTCTGGATGATCTCAAGACCTTTGCTGAAACAATTGACAAGTAAGCGGCCAGTGCGGTATGATACTCTATCCGTGCTAACCATAACATTAGGAACGCGGATTTTCTTTACCTTAATTACAGTGATATTTCTCAGGACCCTTTAAGTACTTATGGAGAGGACAACATAAAGCAGATGCACGACGTGGCGATTAAGTACGATCCTACCCGGGTCTTCCAAACAAGGGTACCAGGAGGGTTTAAAATTGCCAACATCAACGTTGAAAGATGGTAAGAGGCAAGAAAAGCCCGGTTTTAAGGGACCGGGGTTCCGTACAGATGCAATAGAGAATACCACATTCTTGCGTTATTCATACTAGCCTACAAATTTTAGTAGTCTACAAATGACACATTCTGCCTCATTATGTGTCATGATTGTAATACATGTATGAAGCCCGAGAAAGACGGCACTAATGATGCTTAGACTAGCATGATCCCCAGTGAATATGCCCCCCTCATGATGTTCATGTAGGTACCTACTCTCACGTCTGCTCGGTCAAGACCAGATGTGACAACGCGAAGATAATGGAGGTAGTGCAGCTCCGTATTCTTGAAACTTCTAGTCCTGATGTTCCTCTGGACTGGGAAAGTCTTCAAAGCTGATCTGTCTCGCCTTGAACTCGATGCAAAGAACCGGAGATTAGAGTTAGTTGCTTTCTGAAGCTGCGGCGGCCGGTTGCCGACTACAAGACGGGCGCCGTGGCGAACTTGAAGTATGCTTGAATGCAAGGTTTCCCCAAGACAGGACGGACACTTGCATCGCTTCAGGGATTAAGCCTCCTTTTGGCCTGGTTTGGTAGGACCTCATCACTTCCAGTGACAGATTGATCATCTCTTCGCGTGATGATTCCCCTGCACTCGAAGTCTAGACTCCATGCAAAAGAGAAGCATTTAGAAGATTGTCCGAGGATGGATTTAGCTCTTCCCCTCGACGCTTGCGAAATCATGGGCGAGGGTCCGGCTCGTATCAGAGGCGGAACGCCCGGATGATTCCGTCCAGGACCTCAAGGACCTGAAAGTAACTGTCGCAAGGATACCATGGCTCCTACATTCTCCTTGAGGCCCGGTCCTTGATGTTCAGGTTTGTGATGTACGCGAACACAGCCGCCGCGACGGTTCCTGATCAGTGTAGGCAGACACTGATATCTCTCAGAAACGCCAAAAGTGAGGGTTCGCATACCCTCGATACCGCGGCCGACAGATCGAAGAAGCCGAATTGAGGGCGTCTCGCGAGATGGTGGTCGCAATCCTTCGTGATTCCTTCTTTGGATGGTGCTGCCGCTTTGTCACAGGTGGCAGGATTTTCAAGTACCCCGAGGAGGTCCACTCGAGCATATGGCAACACTATCTTGCCGACGACGATCCGTACTTGTCCACCATTGGGGTGGCAGTAACAAGTCCGATAGTACCTTCACTGCCGCCAAAGAACCCTCGGCGCAATTCACCTCCCGGCGGAGAGTCGAAGCTTTATTCAGACAGTTTCTTGACAGAAGATTATCCGCACTTCAGGCGCCCTCATTATCCGCCTTTGCCCCCAGAACCCTTAGAGCCTACGCCAATTAGGACATCACGGCGTCCAAGTGAAGAGAGTGTACGCCGGTCAGAGTGGTTGAATAGCAAGCCTTCGGCAGCAACGCTTGTGCCGGATGAATCGTATCCTTCGAACATTGCAGACACAGTTCACCTTGATAGTTTCGGAGGCCAATCCGCACACCATCTGTCTGATACACTCAGGCCTGTGCCAAAAGCAGCCAGACTCAGCAACAGCCGTTCGGCAGATACACTGGTCTCTCCAGGACGAGACCGAGAGACGAGCTATCCCCCAGTCAGCCTAAGAACCAGCAGCAAGAAAGCCGCCCGAACGCGCAGCAATAGGGATTCCGCAATTTGGCAAAACACAACTGATCGGGAGGGGAATGGCTCTGCGGTAAGTGTGGCCGGTCACTTATTGGTTGACAACGAAGCTGCTAACACCCTGTCTCATGCTGATCTCATGGGCGGCAGAGTACGAATGACAAGAGTTCGACCTCCGTAAAAAGGTATTTCGTCGGGTTCGAAATTTTCAAATTCATATCATGTATGGCCTTCGTTGGATCCGAAAAGACCATCACCGTGTCAAATAAGAGACAAGAGCTTGTGCCACGGCCATCTAAGCGTCTAAAGTTGACAGGAGATCGGCGCTCAAAGCCGACCAGGCGACTGAGTGATGAAATCCCGTTGCGTGAGATTCATCACGACAAGCTCGACGCCGAAAAAGGCCCCACAGATTCTGAGGAGTCATGGGAATACAATGAGGTCGTCAATCCGGACTGGGAGGTCGATAGAAGGGCAGGCCTTTATGTCGTTAGCTGGTACGGACCAGATGACCCGGAGGTGAGTCGAGCCCATGTACAAAAGACAAATCGGGGCAGGACTAAATTCCGCCCACGATCCAGAATCCTCAGAACTGGTCCGCGGCCAAGAAGCTGTTCGTGACCTTCGAAGTGTGCTTGCTCACGTTCGCGGTTTACATCGCCGCCGCCATATACTCCTCCGCGGTCGCCGACATCGCCCGCGCCTTCAACGTCTCACACGTCTTATCGATCTCGGGTCTCACGCTGTTTGTGGTTGGGTACGGCTTTGGGCCCATGCTCTGGTCGCCTCTCTCAGAGGTCCCTGCAGTTGGCCGTACCAGCATCTACATCCTCACACTTGTGGCGTTTGTAGCGCTCCAAGTGCCCACGGCCCTGGCCACGAACATATCTGCCCTTTTGGGCCTGCGTTTCCTGGCTGGATTCATGGGGAGCCCAAGCTTAGCGACTGGAGGAGCAAGCATCGCCGAGATGTTCACTCCTACCAGAGGTGCCTACGGGATGGCGCTGTGGGGCCTCTTCTGTATCTGCGGCCCAACATTGGGACCTCTCATTGGCGGCTTTGCTGTCGAGGCCAGGGGCTGGACCTGGGTGTTCCTCATAGTCTTCTGGATTGCTTCATTCACCCTGCTCATTCTGTTCTTCCTGCTCCCAGAAACATCGGCGGCCAACATCCTGCATAGACGGGCGGCCCGATTGCGGAAACTCACCGGGAACATGAAGCTCGTATGCGAAGCCGACATCGCCTCAAATGAGCGGGGTATGACGGTCAAGGACATGCTCATGAATACGCTCGTGCGACCGTTCACAGTGACATTCACAGAACCAATTGTTCTAGCGCTCAATCTCTATTCAGCGTTTATATACGGTCTTCTTTACATGTGGTTTGAGTCGTTTCCAATCGTGTTCATAGAGATTTACGGATTTGGGCTGGGGACATCGGGTTTGATGTTCTTGGGCATCCTGATTGGTGCCATTCTAACGCTCCCGGGTTACTTCTGGTGGTTGCGTGTCTCCCTGGAGCCCAAAGTCGCAAAGCATGGCGGTAAGGCATTTAAACCAAAATTCTCTGTGATGAGAAGATTACTGATCTCTGTACCAGACCTCGTCCCGGAGTGGATTCTTCCGCCCTGTTATATCGGTGCTATTTCCCTGCCAGTGTGCCTGTTCTGGTTTGGTTGGACCAGCAAAGCCGAAATACACTGGATTGTGCCAGTAATTGGCACCGCGTTCTTCTCTGTGGCTATAGTTTTACTGTTCAACGCACTGTTGAACTATTTGGTCCTCGCATATCCGACACAGGCGGCGACAGTCCTTGCAGGGAACGATCTAAGTCGCTGTCTTGTTGGTGCAACCTTTCCACTGTTCGCGACCAATATTTACGAGGGTCTGGGTGTAGCTTGGAGCACCTCTGTTCTGGGCTTCATTGCGGTGGCTTTCACACCGATACCTTTTATTCTGGTGAAGTATGGTACATGGTTGAGGAACAAGAGCAAGATGGCTAGACATGACTTGTAATTAGACGGTTGAAAAGAAATGGACATAGGTGCTTCGCATTTGGGAATAGACTACTTGATCTGCTATAGGCTTTATCATAGGCTTAGGCGAGTCTCGGCCCAGCTCAGAACCACAAACATCAGACCAGTTATTGATGCAAATCGATAGTCAGTCAAAGGTGTGTAGCAGTGATGGACCACCAAATCCTTATTCCCGAGCCCGCTCTCAACATTTATTCAAGTTAGAGTCGATATTACGCCCCTGATTGCTAGGGTCGATCGATTCGGTGTGCTCAGTTCATCTCGGACATCCCTCGGGCAATATAGTAGCGACCCACGCGGCACGGAGCCTCCCCATGTTGAGTACTAACGACCTAGGTAGAGCAGCAGCAAGACAAACAAAATCACGGATTCCAGGTTAAGATGACCCGCGTCCAAAGCCACTTTCAATGGCTCAGAGATTCCAGCGATTGAGATGTCAAGATCTGTGCGCGCGCGTGTAGGGATGTGGCTGGCTCGGCGTCGACCGCCCATAAGATCGGCCGGTAACATTCGCGCACCCCGGACCCCGTTTCCCGAGGTTCTACCCTGGGTTCTTCCCGGGCAAACCCAAGCCAGTGAGCTAGACTGGGGTGGTCTTCTTATCTATGAGAAGTATTGTTGATCCGTCTCGTACAATTCAGTTTACCATTGCATGCTCACGGGCATTATTCCGCCATTCACGACTTCCACTGGCAGCGGTGAGATAAAACACACAATCACTTTAAATTGTGTAGCAAAACACTTATTGCGTGGAGAAGATCCAGAACTTGCTCAATTCGGGAATAAATAACTTTGAATTGATATTTAGTCTCTCTGAATTATCATGTCTCCATCACTATCAGCGGCAGACCTTTTCACAGTCCAGGGCCTAGTCGCCGTCGTCACCGGGGGTGCCACAGGTTAGTGAATTGTGAAACTTGTATTATACCCGATATTTGACTGACGAGAATCAGGTATCGGCCTCATGATAGCCAAAGCGCTAGAAGAGAATGGGGCAAAAGTTTATATCGTCGGACGCCGCGGGGACGTGCTAGAGGATGTTGCTAAGAAAGAAGCCGTAAGTCTACGGTGATGCTGAACGTCATGGAATTGTCAAATTGGATCTGTTACTCGCAATAAACGATTATTTTGACATAATCTCCTCAGAAATACGGCAATCTCATTCCTGTTGTGGGCGATGTCACTTCAAAATCAGACCTGGAACAAGTTACACAGCGAATCTCATCAGAAGTTGGCTATATCAATCTGCTGGTGGCCAACGCCGGCACAACAGGCCCTATGTTCGGAGACAAAATTTCTATTTGCGGACCAGATCAATCGCCATTGGCTGATGTGCAAAAGGATCTCTGGAACATTGATCAAGATGCCTTCCTGAACACTTTTAGGACAAATATTGGTGGCCCCTTCTGGTCCATAGTGGCTTTCCTGCCTCTTCTGGAGGCGGGGAACAAGAAGGGTAACGTCGTGCAAAGCTCCCAAGTGGTTGCGACAGGGTCAGAGGCCGCTTATGACCGGATCCCCATACCGCACTATACGTATAGTGCTAGTAAGGCAGGGTTGACGCACATGATGAAGCAATTCGCAACTACTTTCGTCAAGTACAAGATCCGGTTCAACGTCATTGCGCCCGGCCGTAAGCTTTTATACCCCTGTTCTTTTCCAGCTGCGATATGGCTGACAACACATAGTCTATCCAAGCGAGTTGACAGCCGGGTTCATTGCTAGCACGGAGAACCTATCCGGCGACGAGAAGGCATCGCTTGTGTCTCCCCTGCAGAGGCCAGGAAACTTGGAAGATATGGCTGGTGTGGCCTTGTGGCTCGCATCCCGGGCCGGCGCATGGGTCCATGGGAATGTGGTTCTCACGGATGGTGGGAAAATCAGCTCGGTCCCTGCTACGTATTAGTTTCATGGAATTTTATGAAGGTGCATCCATTCTCCTCTCAAGCTAATAGAAACAGCCTGAGACTTCAGTGCTCCCATAGTGTCCGAGGCAAAACAGTCTTACGTGCTAACTACTCGTGTACAAATTGCTCTCAGCAGAGATTATCTATCTGCCTCGGCCAAAAGCTCGCTTTAATCTTTTTTGTTTTGCGTCCTCGGGTTCTTGCCTCAAGGAAGTTGTCTGCTTGTGTGATCTATTTTGCGCCAGCATAATGTCTGTTCTACATTTCTCACTTTTTGGTTGCATCAAAGGTCCTAGGTAGATAAAAAGGAGGGACCCGCAATCTACCCCCCTCTTGACCATCAGGGTAATGGAGAACATTCACGAAGGCTGAGTTCTTCGTGGGGGAAAAAAGGAAATAACAACGAATGAACTCAAGACACGTCAGTTTTCTGAAACAATTACTACGGCCCATTACTAATATGCGATGCCATAATGCATGTCTAGAGCAAACCAAGGACTTTTATGCTGCTACCTGTCCCCCAAAATCACCATTCAATTTCCTTTCCATCATACCTACCCGGTGACTTTTCATGCCCAGGAACGTGGATGTTGAGGAATTTGCCGTTTTGAGATGGAGAAGCCTCAATGACGATTCTTTTGATCTCTGCTGCGCCAACATCAACGGTGAAGTCACCATAATCTGTACCCAGGTCTGTCTTGAGCCACTTGACGTGCACTGTCAGTAAAGGAGCATCAACCGATTGTAATCTGTCTTAGACATACACCTGGCGATACCAAAAGGCACGTGAAGCCTTCCTCGGCGAGGTCCAGAGAGAATTGCTTGTTAAGCATGTGGAGGCCTGCCTTGGAAACCTTGTATGCAGAACCTTGAGCGATGTTCATGGCATCTGCCCAAGCGATGGAACCCATCGTCGATGAGCTGCAAACATGATCAGTCGGCATATCAACACGAAATATTGGCGCCCGGATAGGCGATGGGACAGAATACTTACATGTTAATGATCTTCTTTTGTGTGCCGGCCCGAAGCAGGGGCAAGAACGCCGTGATCACGCGGTGTGGCCCTACGAGGTTGGTCTCAAGTATCCGGGAGAGGTCTGCTGCACTAAAGTCCTCCATTTTGTTATTGGGGCTGTGCTGCTGTATGGCGGCGTTGTTGATGAGCACGTCCAGACCCCGAGTCCCAAGCTGGCCCTTGATCTCCTCGGCAGCCTTCTCTACACTCTGGGTGTCGTCAACAGACGCAAGCACATTGACGATCCGCCCATTGCTGCGGCTGATCAGGTCGTTTAGTGCCGGGGTGGGCGGACTGCGAGTGATGGCGAAGATCTTGGAAAGGTGTGATTCTGGCAGCTCGGACAATTGCTTCGTTAGCTCGAGGCCTAGACCCTTGCCTGTTCCGGTGATGAGATATGTGGCCATTTTGGAGACGAGCCTCGAGTTCGTGAACTGAGTGCTTTAAATGAAGCTTTTATGTCGTTAGACACATGCCGCCTTCGTTGCTAGCGTGATTATGTGACAGCTTTATACACATTTATGAGCGGCACAAGCTGTGCTGACTGATCTCACCCTGCGAGGCCGTCCTAGTCCAACGCGCCAAGCCGATCCCAGTGGCTGCTTCAGTGGTCGACGTCGTCATCGCCTCTGCATGCAATCACTGTATCAAGCTTTCACGTTCAGGGCGGGGTGAACTCCGTCTTTCCGCCTCCAATTATCGGCCGCCGCTCTTTTGAGGCATCTATAGCAGGTTCTCCAAACACGCAGGGGTTTCCGGAGCGCGTGAACTACACACCGCGCTTTCCGGATGCCGAGCATGGCTTGAGTTCAAGAGCTCGGACGCATTGTTCGGGCGCGTTGCACGCACCCAGCACTGCAACCATGCCGGCCGGCGTGCTCCGTGAATTTCTTTGGCTTCGTTGGTCCAAGCTACCAGGTATGTCAACACGTGAACATATTGCGCCCATCGGAAGATATTCATTCCATAACAGCTGATTTAATCTAAACGACTATGTAAGCGGCTTTGGCGAAGGAATGATTGCATGGCAGTCCAGGAGTACTTAATGCCGTTCGCACATGGCGGCCAAGGGTTGGGATGAAGACACTGTGATATGTCATTCTTTCTTGATCGACCCGGTTGTTCTCGAGGCAGAGGATAAAAAGCCATTTGCACTGTTACAAAAGCTACAGTAATTCACACTGGGAAGCTTTGCAGCCAATCACTGAGCGGCCTTCACAATGAGATCTCCTGCCATGGCAAGCCACATAATGCATGCCATGTTTTGGGCACTTGCCGCTCACTTTGCCGCTGCCCTCCCTTCCTCGTCCACGGACCGACGCCAAACCGCCGGCGGCGGCGGTGGCCAGACCCGTCAGGTAGATTATGTGGTTGTTGGAGGAGGAACAGCAGGATTTGTGGTGGCTGAGCAGCTGTCGCGAAATCCCGATGTGTCAGTAATGTTGTTGGAGGCCGGCCCAGACAATGCAGGAGTCGAGAACATAGACGTGCCACTTTTTGCTCCCCGGCTTCTCTTTACTGAGCACGCCTGGAACTACACATCCCAGCCCGACCCGAACCTCAACGGCCGAACCCCTCCACTCGATCAAGGTCGTGGCTTTGGTGGCGGCAGCGCTATCAACTACCTTGGGCACTGCCGTGGAGCTGCGTCCATCTTTGATGAATGGGCCGATATCGCGGGCGACGATGGATTGCGGTGGAACAACCTGCTCGAGAACTTCAGGGCTGTTTCTCACTACAACCGAGTCCCTGACCAGACTTTCAACCCACCAGTTAACCATAGTGTCTATGGCGATGGACCAATTGAGCTTACGATGAGGAACAACGATCTGGGAATTGAGACGGCCGTCATGATGGCATACACCTCCACATTAGGTCTCCCCCTTGTCGACCTGAGTGACGGCACAGGCATTGGTGTTTCGACCGGTATCGTCGGTGTCCGTGCAGAGAACAGAACTCGAGTCTTCGCGCCTCAGGCTTTTGGTTGGCAAATGGGTCCGAGATCGAATGCCCAGCAACTTCACAATGCTTGGGTCACGAGAGTGAATTTCGACGGCACCCGTGCCACTGGTGTGACATATGTCGATCCTAACAACCCTTCAGAGGAGACTACAGTCCAGGCCAGGGAGGTCATTCTTTCTGGTGGTGCTATCAACACCCCAAAGGTAGGATATGAGTAACTCTGTAAATGGAATCATGACTGACTTTAGTATAAATAGCTTCTCATGCTCTCCGGAGTAGGTCCAGGGGATCATCTTCGAAACCTTAGCATTGATGTTGTGGCAGATATTCCAGATGTCGGAAGGAATTTGTGAGTCAGAAAGCATTAAAGAGTATCATCTCGCCGTAGGAAGGGCTTTGCTCACAATTCCTTGATTCTTCAACAGGTTTGATCATCACAATTCATTCATCGAGTATGAGGTGGTGGATGACGTGCAGACACTCTACCAATACGACAACAACCAAACCATGTCCGCCCAAGCCAATCAGGATTACACGCAGGAGGCATCTCCAGGCGTCCTAGGATCTCCAAATGGCGTGTCATTTGCCGTCTATCGTGCCCCCGACTCTGTTTTCGACAATGTTAATAGTTCCTTTCACACTGATTTACCCGCCGACCGGGGTCATCTTCTGATCCAATGCGCCACAGTCCCGTTGAGCGGCAACTCCACCGGAAACGTAATCTCAGGCTTTGTTGGACTTGTCCAGCCCGAGGCAAATGGAGAAATGCACCTGGCTTCAAATGATTTCCGAGATGATCCGATCATTAATTCAAACTACTGGGGCTCTGATAGTATGTGCTTTGCATGGCCACGTCCACTTCCATTCCAAGCCCGCGGCATCGTTTGGCTCATTCGCTAATCATTCGCCTCGCTCGCACATGTAGGCGATAAAGCAGCTATGCTGCATGGGTACAAAAGGCTGCGGGATGTTTGGGCTAATCCGTCTCTGAATAAACTCATTGTCCGCGAAGTCTATCCCGGCTCGGACGTCGTATCAGACGAGGACCTCTGGCGTGCCATCCAAAATTCAGCGACCACATTTCATCACCCAGTAAGTGAGAAACACATCTGTGGCGGAGGTCTTAGGAACCTTATTTCGTATAACTCTTGTTGATTACATATGGTGTGCATGTAACGTTCACTAATGTTTTTTTCAGGTTGGCACAGTCTCTCTTGGTCGCGTCCTGGAAGGTGGCTCTTTTCGAATCAGAGGACTTGACGGCATCCGTGTCATAGACTCGTCCGCTATGCCATACGCGACTGGTTGCCACCCAATGGCATCTGTTTATGCCTTCGCTCATTACGGCGCGCAGCAAGTGAGTACATCTTGCAAAGTCTCGACATGTCGGGTTGAATGGATGACTGACATCACCGTTCATAGGTTATTCAACAGGATAGTAATGTGGGAACTAACCCGATTGCGAACAACACGCATTCTGACTGAGAACATTGAGGATATCCGCGCGGCTCGATATTCTTAGATGAAGAAATTATTTATAGATCCATAATGAAGATTTCGGGTACTTCAGGTCTCCACCTTGCAACATAGTGATGGGAACAATCATCTGCCAGCAGCTATCATTGACTTGGAATCAGCGATCATTTGTTCTCAAAAATGCTACAATAAATGCTTCTGAATGAATTGTCTCTTTGAGCTGTCGATCCAAGGTTGCTTTCACTGCTGAATGATCCCAGATGATGATAAAAGCTTCCTGGAGACAGTCATGAATGGCATTGTGTTTTTTTCTCCATCTTCATCGACAGGACTGCTGACACAGCTTGCGAAATTCTACCCACACACAAATCAAGAGACAAACTTAGCTACCTATCACCATGGCTGGCCAAGGTGAAACCCCCAACACCCCCCGTGTAGGTAGAATGCTGGGCCTCGGCGGCAGCCACCCTTTACAAACGCCCCCGTCCCAGGCTCCTTCAAGCTCCAACAGATCCCTCGGTTCTTCCTGGGTTGAATTGACCCCCGAAGCAAACCGTCAACTTGTGGCTCTGTCAGAGTCTACATCCGATCCAGTCAGCGACCTTAACGGCCACTTACCTGTACTGCCGGCAGTAACTCTAGCTGAGTTCGTCGAAAAGTGCACTAATCTCATCGAAGGAGTAAATCCTCGAATGCATCCATCCCCCGAGAGACGGTCGATCCGCTTACCCAAGTGTCAATTGACTGTCACTCCTTCCCAGCTGTTCGAGGCCTGGCGCATGCTGAATCAGCGAGAGAGTACAGGGCTTCGCGGCGGCCTGCAGGCCAGCGAGGCCGGAACTGGAAAGACGTATGTATGCTTGGCAGCCTTGATTTTGCGGTCAAGAATATTCCAACTTGAGCACGAAGTCAAAAAGTTCTGGAGTATGCCCCCAACAGGCTCGAGCAGGAGAGCAAAGCCTGGTACCCATCTACCGAGCACTGCTCTCGGCAACGGGCTGTCCTGTCCCTCTCAAGCCAAAGGTGACGTTCTCTGTTACTGTGTTCCGACCTCCAGAGCTCGAGCCTTCATAGATGCCGGGGTCGCACCACGTGGGTGCGCGTTGGTTCAAGCTCCATTCTCTGTTGTCCCACAGTGGTTGTCTATCTTTGCAAGTGCAAACTTAGACCCCGCGGCACATAACCTCATCATTTCCTACCCTGACGTTCCGATACGTCTAAAGCGAAACTTTACACAGGTCATAAAGTCTCTAGGCCAGCCAGGAGCAAGTGCTTCAAACCAGGCACTAGAAACTTACATTTTCCTTTCGTCTCACACCAATGAGCGAGTCTTTGAGACCTTTACAGGAGCAAGTAGCCCGTCCATAGGTATACAAATGAGCGATGAAAGCCATTTCGCAATAAAGTCGCCCTCCATGGGAATTTCGGAGGCCCAATCACAGACCGGCGACGGTCTCGAGCTCTGGCTTGTGTCGGCCACTCCCATACGGTTGCTTGAAGACTTTGAACTACCCATGCAGATTTTCTGCAGCTCTAGCCACTTAGCACGCGCTGCGGCTATGAGAGAACTGATCACAGCATACGTCGCCGCCAAGTCTTCGAATGAAGCAAGACAGAGGTTTCTACAAGTGTGGCCCAGGGTATTTGACAGTGCGCTAGTACTTCGCAACACGCCCTCATCACAGTTCAATGGCAGGCCTATCACATCCTTGAAGGTTGCTACAGCAATCAGAGTCTTGCTAGATACCCCACAGCAGCATTTGAACGCTGTCCAGGAAATCGCTTATTTGGCCCGAGACGTGGTTCGCGAGAAAGCGAAAGACGCCGCGAGGAACGGTGAAGTGTTCACGCCCCACTACGCGTCAAACGTCGACGGTAGGCTTCACTTTGTCTCACTCTTTCCTGGCGCTGCTGGCCTCATTCAACGGAAAGAACTCGACATCTCACCGGACAACGTTCGCAGACTTATAGCCGCCATAAAGGTTCCTAACAAGCTCAAGGTCGAGAACATAGCCGCCTTCCAGCGGCATCTAGAGGAGATTTCCAGGGGCTCTCCAAAGCTCGATTTCATTCAGGCTGAAATCGGGCGCATGCGTGCAGATAAGCAGCAGCGCACTCCTCTCACTGGCCAAGCGACGCCGACGTTGCATAGCGAGGATCTTGCTATCAAGAAGATGGTTATCATCACACCCACCTTGGCCACGGCTGTCTTCCTTTACCTCTGGGTCCTGAAGCGTACCCCCCAATTGAACCCGGTCTGCTTCCACACGACCGCATCCAGCACTGCGGATCGGGATGCCGCCCTTCAAAGCTTCCAGTCTCTGACGGCTAGAAAAACTGCCCGGCACTCGTATATCCTCATCACCCCATTCTCTGTCGGTGGTACAGGGCTCAACCTGCAGTCGGCTAACTACCAGATCTTCGCCAGCCCCCCAAGCAGCAAAGAGATTGAGACTCAGGGCTTCGCTAGAACCAACCGAACGGGCCAGCGCCTTCCTCTCCACCACAGCATACTCATTATGCAAGACAACCCCGCTGACAAGATCAACGTTGCGAGCTACGGCGGCCGCTCGGTTGTAGGTGACCCTTTCGCCGACGTGAGACGCGATCTCGTGCTGACCGCGCCAGATGGTTCCAAGCAGATTCAGAAGCTTTCTGACTGGGGCTACAGGGTCAGCAACTACCAGCTCTTCTTTGAATTAGTAAGGGATGTATACGGTGATACCATTTTGGAGGAAAGACAGTGTCATGGCTTTGAAATCGCCCACCCTGGAGCTTATGTCGATTGCTTGGACCGGGTCGTCTATTTCGATGCTCGCTCGGTTGCCGGGAATGTCCTGGCTATCCCTGAGGCCTGCAATGGATTCGACCCACGCTATCCTCACGAAAAGCTTGCTCTCAGAGACATTCTGCTAGGTATTTGGTTTAATGAGCTCGACAGGCCAGTCGGGGGCCTCAAATCGCTTTTGTACTTTACTGTGGTCGAGAGGCTGCTCAATGAGCATGTGCGACCTCGTATCTACCGCATGTGGGGCAGAACACTAAATCAAGGCTTACTCATTCGTAGGAACAGTGGGCGGGCCCTCGAGGAAGAATCTTTCAATATTGTGTTGGAGGAGGCCCCTTTCGCTATCGGAGTGCAGAAGATGTTAAGTGAGTATGCGGAGCTTTCGGGACGCGCCATCGAATCCTTTGAGTTTTTGCCGAACATCGACCCCGATTTCCCGGATCCTGACCCCAGCTTCGATTTCCGGATCACGCTCAACTAGAGGTAGGTCTCTGATTAGGTAGGTCAAACTGACTTTAATGCAGTTAATCACGACAGATTCCAACGAATACGTGTTTTATGAATTTCTTTCCCCTCGTATATGACAAATTGAAAAGCCGATATGCGGCAAACACGCATCTGGTAAATTACAACCATTGCTTGGTCCCAAGGTGGGAAACGAAGGAACCTCCATCCCCATTGGCAACACTCGCTTTCTCGTAAACTGAAATCACCTGCTTGACAGATTCCTCCGGGGTTATCGGGCCCTTGAAATGCGGTGCATATTTTTGGAATTGAGCTGCCATTGATGCCAGGCCCTTCTGTTGATCCTCCGTCACTATGCGCCAGGCCCAAGTTAGTTTGACGGTGATGATACAAGCAAATAGTGCAATAAAGCCAAAAGACCGCCAGGCTTACATTTGCTAGTGTCCAAGTGTCCTGTATCAACAAATCCCGGGCTGATGCTCATGAAAAGCACTCCGTCCTTGGCGTACTCGGCATGGAACTTGGCCACGACGACGTTGGTGGCGGCCTTTGCGAGGGAGTATGGTCCACTGACTACGATCTCGTACTTAGAGATCAGATCGAGGTCGGCGTGTCCCGAAGATATGAAGATAACTTTCTTCTCCTTGCCCTTGAGGAGTAGCGGCAGGAAGAGGTTGAACAGATGTATGTTTCCGATAATATTTGTCTTGGAATCTGCGAGAATCTCTTCCTCTAGGGCGGCAGGATTCTTTCCCCTTTTTTGGATAGTCAGATTCAGTGATCTTATGGTGCATGAAATTTGGATAAGCATGGGGATCAAAGACGTACAGCTCTCCAAATCCGACGAAGCCGGAATCGAGGGGAAGTCGAGCTCCATTGGCAATGAGGTAGTCGAGGCTTCCTCCAGTAATTTTGGCGGTGGCATTGCTTGCTTCCTTTTCAGAGTTAGTGAGAGCACAGGGAACAGCGTTCATGAACTTGCCTTTAGCACTTCGTAGCTGTCTAGGTCTCCGTGAACAATATGGACATTGCTTCTATTGATCTCCGCCTTCACCTTAGCCTCGACCTTTTCGACGCTGCGGACGAGGCCGATGACGGTATTGGCAGGGTTGACTGAGAGTTGTCGTAGAAACTCAAACTGTTGCAATCTGTTAATGAGAGTCACTTGCAGTCTGATGACGGGTATGGATCAAGCCCTACGCCAATGCCGCTCGAGGCTCCGTTGATCACGTATGAAGGCATGCTGTCTGGTGTTTGAGTGTATTCAAGTATATGAAGGATAATGGTCGTTTGGATATCTGTGTCTGGTGCAGTATCGTCCAGATGAATGCAGCAGGCATGAGGCTGCCTTTTATTTCCAAGTGGCTCGACATTGAAGCATCATGATAAGGTGGATTTATAATTCGGCTTGAATGGCGGACGATTTTATCCACGTAGAACTCCATTCTGAGGAATCTTATGGATGTCAATGACCCGAATCCGAAGTATGGCGGCCAAAGAGGTAGACAGATGCCAAGCATTTTCACTTTCCGTTTTGCGTTAGTACCACAGCGCTGTGTTTGTGGCCCCATAACGTAGTCAGCAGTAAATGCACTCTGCTGATTGCAATTCTGCGCGATGGATTTCCCATAGGCAATTATCTTGAGCCGCATGGCGCCAGCTTGGTGGGGTCCTTGGTCGCGCATTTGTCACCAGCCTCAGGTCAGGCGCACTAGGATCTATTCGTACCGGCCCTAGGCAGCTTTAGGAAAACAAGAATTCTTGGCATTGCGCCATGAAATGGATGTCCCGCTTGGTAAGCCGAGAACCCCTAGCAACTTCGACGTCGTTGCCGTTCAAACTCATATGAGCCGCGCGGAAAGTCATGGGATTGCATCAAACCGACGCGTGAATCTCATATTCTATTGATGATCCTTTTGCTAACACGATGGGCTTGGCTCCGGGCTTGACGTTTGTGTCGACCACTGGCCCTACGCTAGACAAGGGCAGTGCCAAGGCAATGAGGGCGCACATTACAAGGGCCAACTTCGCACGGAGAAGACGACGTCTCGTGCAAGATTACGCTGCTGAAAAGGAATCTGCCGCGTACATCAGATACGCACAGGCCGAGGATGTTCCTCCAACCAAGGATCGCAGCCTAGTACTAGTTGATCACCACTCTCCTATCATGAGCCGTCCGGGCTTGGACCAACGACTGAACCGAGGAGATGCGTTTTATATTCAACATCGTACGTAAGAAATAGGATTTTGCCGTTATCACCTTTACGGGCAGCTGATCCGTCCACTTCTCCAGTGACACAAGCAATGGAAAGATTACATCTAGTTCCAGATATTCCAGAATCAGAGGCTCCTCTCGCTTTGAAACAATCTGACTGGGCTCGCTTCCTTCCCGATCCTACCATGCAAGACGTCTCTCTGTACTTTGCCAGGCATGTGTATGCATCGCGAAGGCATAACAAGCAGGTCCAACTTATTTTGGATACGTACAAAGGCAGGGCAATTCAATCAGTGAGGCAGCGCCTCGAATATGGCTCTGATGGGCTCAGTGATAGCCTCGTTGCGGCAATTCTTATACTTACCGTCGCCGATGTTAGTCTCAGCTTAAAGCACTTACTTATACTATCTTAGTCCGCTGTTTTTCTAATAGCAACGTATCAAACAGCAAGTTTTGGGCAATACCGACGCATGGAAAATTCACATCTCCGGGCTTCTCCAAATCATCGAAACTCATTCTCGGAATTCGCATAACGCTCGCGCAGATTGGATATCAAATGCGGTTCCACGGTTCGTAAATATCCAGATACAGATTCTTGTCAATGTCTGACCTTCTTGTCAAAGCACAACAATACAAGGACTTCTTGTTTTGGCTCGACACGATGCGACAGTGTTGAATACTGTTGAGAAAACCGGCATGTTCGACACGATGTTCTCCGCCCCTGCCAAGAAAGCAGCGTACCTGATCCTCGAGAACGCCGAGCAGGTGACTTTTCTTGTACAGACGCACGTTGCAGGCAAGAGTCTTGACAAGACTGGTCAACTACGCCTTGATCGCATCATCATGTCTCTGGACGAAGCTATCGAGCTGGGCTCTGCCGCTTACCCAAGAGAGGCATTTCTCACGGCCATGGCTTGGTCTATCAAGGTCTTTCTGAGAATTTTACACCATGAAAGCACCGGTACAGGAGAGGATCCTGGTAATATGGCTGTGCAGTTGATGCATGTTTTTCAGAGACCCGAACAGCAATTACCTTCGTCTTTGGCGCTGTGCTCCTCCTTAGAGTCGCTTTTCTGGCAAACAATGATGGGAGCAATAGCCGCGCCAGATGCTTCAACGAGACGGTTCTTCAGGTCCAGGATGGACCGAATAACTGCGGCGGCGGGGCTCACAGCCTGGGACGATGCCTTGGTCACCTTGCAACGATTCTTCTGGATACCTTCCATTTTCTCCGACCCAGGCTACCATAATTTCTCGGAAGTCGTGCAGTCACAGGGCCATGTTACAACATGATTGGGAATTGGAAACGGGATATCCACGGAACAGACTTCCCCGATGCCAGCCTTGGTGGCTACATTGTGCTTGTCATTGCTAGCGGGAACGTCTTACATGTGTATGTTTTTAAGTGCTTTGCCTTGCTCCCAAGCCGCCACAGCACAGCCTGTATGCTGAAGGTGAAAGTTTGAGGGAGAACCTTAAAATTGTCGACAATCCTCGTGTCCACCCAGCCTCGGAATGTTTAAACTGCGTACTGGGATCTTATCAGATGTTTCCAATTGGGCGGGTCGCGGCCCGAGGCGCCGGTCAGTGGGCCGGTAGCCGCTAGGCCCGAAACAGTCTCACCTAATTTTAACCGATAAAGCTTAATCTCAGATAATCTCCTGGTCAGACAGGATTCTCCCCTCAAAGCACCGTGCAAATCCTCCGCGTCGCACACGATCGCGTGGAGTCTGTCCGGAACATACACACACGCCATTACGAGCCGCACACGCGGCGGCAGGGTCGATCCTTAATGCCCTAGTCAATCACTTTTATGCGAGTCGCCAAACTCGGAGTCAATCATTTGATAGATACTATTATCGATAACACACATGAGCCAGCCACTCACGCAACGGCCATGATAACAACTCTCTCGCACCCCATGCGCCTGGCCCTGTGCCTAGCCGCGCTCGCTGCCATCGCCGCGGCAGACGGCACGGGCATCTGGGCGACCCCCCACGACAGCTACTCGTCCTCGATCGGCGTGCTGGGCTGCAAGATCAACACGAACCGGGTCGCCTACTGGCCCATGAGCGTCGACTGCAACAACATCTGTGTCAAGCTTAGCTACGGCGACCGCTCCGTCCACCTCCTGCGCGTCGACCAGTCCGGCGGCGCGTACGACGTCAGCTACGACGCCTGGAACTACCTGCAGACGGGCAAGTCTGCCTCCAAGGAGCCCATCGCGGGGGGCGGCGTCGCCATGACCTGGGAGACTGCGGACCCTTCCGACTGCAAGGACCTCATCCACACCGATGGGCTGCCGCTGAGCGCCGCAAACAGCATGAACTTCGTCGCGAGCTGCCTGGGGGAGTCGGATAGTTGGGTCGGCAAGAACTACGTGCTGTTCAACATCGCCGACTCGGTCTGCTCGCTGGGTATTGACGAGAAGTGCAAGCTGGACTGGGAGTCTGGGCAGAACCAGCCAACATGTGATCACACGCTGGGCTCGCAGGCCGAGCTGACGTCGGATCCTGTTTATAATATTCGATACCCGACTGGAGAGAAGGTACTGGCCTCCACTGGCCAGGTGGTAGATAGCAGCGGCGCTGGAAGGATTCGGGAAAGCTTGGAAGGCCTTTCTTTTTGGCGATTGGAAGCACTCGCAGGTCTTGCCGCCTTTTTTGTTGCTAATGTATATTTATAGCATTGTGCTGAATTAATTCGCTTCGTTCGTAGCTCAGTCGTGTCTGTTGTCCCGTTCAACCGCTTATGATCGTAGGGCTTCCAATGGACGGACCCAAATACTCCCACGGTCGATCAAATGTGCCAAGCCTGTCGACGGTCACTTGCGTGGTTCGAGTAATGAGTATCGTCAATATGCCATCGCTTTCCCAATTTATTCTCTCCGATATTTCTTCTTTGTACGACTCCTCGTGCGCCGCCTCTTCGTCGTTCTGCCCACCGCGAGGCTCTTCAATGCTCCTGCCTGGATGTGACTCGTCCCAAGGCCCACACTGGCAGTCCTTGAACTGTCCTTGCGTGATGCTATTGCGCGTGACCATCGAGGGGAAATCGTGGGGATCGTCATTTGTCGGGTCCTTGCTGGTTGGACTGGAGTTCACCCCATCTGAGACAGTCATCATTTTTCGTGCTTTGGCCAGTAGTCGTGCCGGAGTGAAGAGCGGCACCAATGGCCGAAGTGCTGGAAGACATGCTGTGATAATATATGTGCCAACTTCAATGATCGACCATCCGCATAAGTCAACGGATGCCCCTGTTGATTAGATCAGCACCAACCAGACATCGAGAAAGCGAACCGGGGAAAGGAAGGACACCAACAAGTTCGATCTACAAATGCCGAGGTCTCGAAAAATATTTGTACGCGAAAGATCGATGCTATCAATCCGAAGCCTGCCACACCAAAAACAAGTATCAGCTCGACCCTCTTGCGCTCTGGCAGCTGCAGGCCCCAGATCGACCTCATGGGCAGCAAGAGTATCACTGCGTCCAGGATGGGGCTTGTGATGGCTTGACCGCGGAAGAAAGACTGCACATCGAAGCATGTCCCCCGTTGTATGCTTTTGTCCCACCAGAATGCTAACGGTCTGCACTGTAAGCACCCCCCGAGGGTGCTTCCCAGCCAGGTGGCGACCAGCAGGCCCATAGTCGTGTAACACAACGCCCGCATCCTGCCCCTCCAGTTGAACACTTGTATGTAGAAGAAGAGTATTGCAAGCTTTGGCAGGGCCGTCCCGGCGAAGTGGAAGAATTCGAATATTAGGACGAGCTCGGCCCAGCGGACGATCTGCGTGGGGTTGCTGAGCTTGACCCAGTCCTCGTGATGGCCCACGCCGGCTATCTTGGTCATCACTATGCACGAAAGTATTAACCACAAATGAATATTTCGAAAACATATCAGGAGGCCGGTCGTAAAACAGGGTCACATACCAATAATTACAACGCATGAACCAGTGTTGCATATATACGCACCCACAAGAAGTAAATCATCCCATCCAGACCGTGAGCGCATCAACTTCTTGGCATAGAATCGAAGGCCCAAGAAGACAGACGTCAAGACAAAGAAGACGATAGAAGTAGCTATCACCTTGCTGCCGGAGTAATCGTCCGACTCCTCGACACTGATGCGCCGGTCCACATACCCCATGGCTGCGGGCGTGCAGAGAGGCAAGCAATGCAGCCTGCTGATCTCCTTCCCAAATCAAAGGGTGCACGGCTGCGAATATGTAAAGTTGTCATCCCTCAGGTCGCGGCGGTGGGTTCGGCGTGTGGGGAGCAAAGAGGGTCCAGACACGACAAAGTGGCCCGCGGAGATGGGACCTGCGGGCTGGGTGCTCTGTTATAAACCCATGCGTCTTGCGCTCAGTTACATGGGACTCGCCATTTAGGTTGAAATTTAGGGTGTTATCCGGCCAACAGCTCCCGGCCACACAATGGAGGCGGGACACATGGCAGGCCGAGCATGCGGCAGCATGGTTCCGGCGCGGAGGCACCGCATGGCCCTTTTGTTTATACTTCGATTGGCGGGTCGTCTGATGTAGCGTTCCGGCCAAGAGGTGTACAGAGCTCATGGCTGTGGAGAAGCACGAGGTTTCCCGAAACGGGGCCGCTTACCATCGTGTCCATTCAGCTGGGGGAGGGCATCTGTGTTGGCGCTGGTATGACTCGTATGTTGAGTGCTCGAGCAGGTAGCTACAGACTATCTGAAGCAAAATGTCAAAGCATAAAGCGAGATCTCTGACTCGAGGCCGTTTAGGTCCGTGTTGGGCGGGCATACGGCAGTCTGATTTGGTGGCCGTGGGTATTGCCGTTCCGGGACTTATACGAGAGCAGTGGTACGTTTACTGCTTATTTGCTGTCTGGACGCCGCCGGCGTGAATCTTGACGTGCAGTCTGAGATCTTCTCAAATAGAGTAGGAGAGTCCCAGTACTAATTATGACAACGGACCATTTTGCTGCATTTCGATACGATGAGTGGGTTTGCGTGCCATGTTTCGGTCATGGTAATGAATTTTTGACCATTCCCGGTGGCTAACTTCTTGACCAGCAGTATATGCTCTCCCGCGTCGCCTTCCGTACGCCCGGATACCTAGGTAATGGCATGACCAATGCTTCCTAGTTTGTCGGGCCGCCCGTCACGAGTCGCGTGAATGGCTGGCTAGACGAGTCCTCACACCACCGCATCGAGTAACCACACTAGAGATGCAGCGCATCGGATAGATCTAGAAATTCTCTCGACAGTGGCAAATGTTTCGTGGAAGCTCGTCGTGTCATACTAGCGGCTTGACAAGCAATTTTGGAGCCAACTGTTTGCACGAGTGTGCGGCGGGACAAGCCATGCACTGAGTAAGCCAACCTGTCGACCCGACGGGATTCAAAATTTAGATAATTCGCTCATGGGATTCTCTGCGTGAAACAAGCTCCGAGTAATATTATCTTCTCCACAAGGTCTCACCATTTATCCCACACAAGCGGCATTGCTTGTGAATTGCAGTCTTCGGGCCGAACTTTAGGGCATAAATTCCTCGTGAATCCTACAACTGAAAGAGATTACAATGCTATTGGCACATGCTTATGGACTAGGTTTGGAGAGAAGCTCGAGTAAGCTGAGAGCTGGATCCTAGGCACACATTCAGGAAATTTGGCTTTCAGCCCTTCTGCCAGGACGTTTTGCAATCACGGTCGGCATCAATTTTGAAGTCTATGTGCCATGCAGACCCCGCCAAACGACGCCCAGAGGGTTTTCTGCACCAAACGAGTCCTGCTGCCGCGAAGTATGCTGTTAGAATAGGCTGGGTTGATTCATGGCACGTACTACAGACCCTTCCCCATGACGACGAACACCTGCCTTAACCTGTAGAAGTGAGCCAGCTGAGAGTGGGTTTTACTTCACTACGAGCTTTGCTCGAATGTCCGCTACCCAGCTACGGTACCTGCTTCGCCGATGGCTCCGGAGGCCTGCCGCCCGTCTTCGAAATGGCCCGAAAAAAAAGCCTGCCGCCACTTCTTTCGAGCATGAGAATGCTTGTTCTTGCTTCTTTTACCGGAGACCGCCTCGGTCGATATTGTTGAATCATTGTCAGCATGATAATTGCTTTTACCGCTGCCGCGCCTGTGCGTTTCTGGCGCGTGGGCTGGCGGCTCTCCACCATACTTCTTGAAAAGCTCCAGAACAGGGTCGTTATTCGATCTTTTGGCGAGCATCCATGCCTATATGCCTTGCCAGTTTTTGCGGCAACTCCCTCCTTTGTCCATGATAATTATGAAGGCCCGAGTATCGGGGCGATGGAAGCTAGGATATGTATCTGAATCAGGAGAATTTATGTCCTTCGAACGCGGTATACAAAAGAGGCGTCCTCTAGTTGCCATAACCATCGACATAACAATCTGAGCTCGTAGCACGGTGTTTTAGATACTGGCTGACCCCGCAGCTAGTCATGAGATGAAGAAAGGAAGGGCGAAGTGTGTGTTTGAGAAAGAGCGCGGACCAATTCTCACCATTTAGAGCAGCACATTGATCGCTGAAAATCTGAGCGGAGTCTTTTTCGCAAGGAGGACGAATGCTTGCTGTGCAAAGCGCCACACTATCGCTGATCACTTGAACGGAACCACCATTCAGCATCGTCAAGCAAGAGCCAGTCTTGTCCAGCTCGTCTAGAAGATGGATAATCTCCCTCTTCTTGCCACGAATCCGGCACTCACGTGCAACTAAGGATCTGCAAGAATGTTTAATTGCCGTCAGGGTCCGGAGCAGAAAGGTACTTGCCGTTGGCCATCGATGATCTTGCTTCAGTTGCATCGCGCACGCCTTGAGTAATGCGAGGTGTGGGTCGAAGGGCTCCTTGTTGGTCAGCGTGAGCCAGTCCCAGACTTGAGGGTCCTCGATGTAGTCTCTTACGCTGCGATGAAGGTACTACTGAACTTACAAATCAGCATCGCCACTACCCACTGCGCCTTTAAATCGGACTGCACTAGTATTTGTGACGGTATCTAGGAGACCCAGACACCGACTGGTAAGCTTCCGCTTCATGTTCTTGGACAGATCAGATATTTCGGCAGAAGCCAAAGGCCTGCTTGGAACTTTCAGCGCTGTTTGGGAGTCCTCCAGATCAGCGAAGGCCAGACATAGCAGTGTTGGTGGGTTATCATGGGCCCGAACAATTTGAAATAGTTGGGATACATGTTCCAAGTACTGATCATCGAGATTCTCCAGGATTTTGGCACATAACTCTTCAAGACCAGGCGGGAGCTCAGCCAGTTGGCGTTGAAGGTTCCGAACACGATCCCCATTTGTCAGGACCTCCAAAAGGGACTGAACAACAAGCTGGACCCACAGGAAGACCCCCTGCGCCGTCTTGGAGATATCTTCTCGCAGCTTCTCTGAGGCTAAGGAATCTCTCTTAAGGGCTGTAGTTCAACAAATCCGAGGCTGGTGTTGAATGTCGACTTGATGTAGTTTTTGATGTCGTGCTGAGTGAGGTCCTGAAGCATGAGACTTGGACGGCTGCGAAATGCGTCGTCAAAATTGGTCCAGGGCCGGATTGCCACACAAAGCTTCAAATTCCCGCAATCTTCGACACGCTCAGTCATCAAATTCAATCAATCGCGTCTGATTCCCGCAACATTCGTCGAGACTATCAATCAGAAGAAACTACTTATTGTCAGAGCATACCTCACGAAATAGCTTCTTCAAGGCCTGTGTGACCTCGTCTAATGTCCAAGGTGACTCGTCGTGGTCGAATAGTGTAGCAAATTCCCGTCTCTGAGGAAGGACTTCTTGGATTGCCCACCTCAGTTGGTGGAAGCATTCGTGAAGGATTGTCTGAAGCAGTCCCTCCACCGTCGTTTTCATGCGAGAGCCGCTATTCCAGAAATAATATGCAGCTTGAATGATATCTCGACACCAGCCCAGTCCTTCAGTATGTCAGTTGTCTCTGTGCGTTGTCATACGAAGAAGTTTGTCAGTGTTCCAAGGTTGCCAGTGACTTCCCAGAGCCCGGTTTTCCGGTGATCCGATATATCTTCTTCTCCGAAGACCGCAGACGCAATGGTTTGACGCAGGAGCATCATCACTTTCACCAAATTCCTATTTCAGTCTGTACTGCATCACGTGGGGAGAAATATCGGCTCCAACTCCGTCCTACCGCTCCCAATGACATTGAAGTTGATTAATCAGGGCAAGGATTATGTCAGCAACTCGTGGATGTGGATGTGTGGTGGTCCCCATTCTATTTTCGTCGCTCGCTATCAGACCCTGATGCAAGCACGGGGGCTTTAGCCGCCCCCTTTGGCCACCATAGTGGGGACCCTCCTGGGCGGCGGCGACCTTTGACCGCTTCGGCCTGCAAACAAGCCTACGGGCCATATGCATTTGAAATTGATTCTCATGTGGCATGCCGTACGTGCCCGTTCTGGATCCTACTTCCCATTTCACTGCTTGTGCACCGTTTCCTCCCCATTCACTCAGAACTCTGTGTGAAGGATGAGGGTTAGGGTGCGAGTTCGAAACGGAGGCTGCGCAAGCGTGCTGTGGTACGTACCGACGGAGCGCCGTAGATTGGGGCCGAAACGGGAAATTGGCCACGTCTCATCGTCTGGAGGTGGTGCGTGGTCTGGACGTTTCTTGCCGCCTCCTGAGCGACCCCAGAGGAAATCTCGTCCACACCCGCGACCCCGACCAGGTCCTCCATCCTTCAAAGGCTGTTTCCTTATCTAATCACACTTCACATTCATTCTCTCTTTGACCCTGACTTTCGCCTCGACCGGACTTCACTTCTCTTCGCGCCGCTGCACGTGTCGTGCTAGCACTCCCGTCCTGACTGTTCATTATCCTTCCTTTCTCTTATTGCTCCTTGTCCACATCCATATCCCCACCGTTTGTACTACCCACATCCACACCGCGATCATGAGGCTCTTCACAAGCCTCACGCTCGGCTTGCTCGGGCTCGCCGCATCAGCCCTAGCCGAGGACCCCTCGACAGAGTCGGCAGTCGAGCTGCAGCCAACCAGCTTCAGGAACTTCATCAAGGAGAACGATGTGGTCATGGCGGAATTCTACGCGGTATGTGCCCTTCCCAAGGGCCCCAATTGGACCCCATATCTCTTCAAGTTGGACACCTGCTGACTCCCTGATATCTAGCCCTGGTGGTGAGTCTCTCCCTGAGCGTTGCTGTCCTCAGCCGCCGTAGCCCGCGCTACCCTGTCTCAGCCATCAACCTTGGAAGGCCGCCTTTCCTCTCTCGTGCTAACCCGTTGCTACAGTCGGCACTGCCAAACCTTTGCTCCCAAGTATGAGGCTGCTGCCAAGACATTGAGGGAACAGAACATCGACGTCAAGCTCGCCAAGATCGACTGCCAAAGGTTTTCCACCTTCTGCCAGGATTACATGATCAGGGCGTTCCCCACCCTCAAGATCTTCAAGGAGGGCCGTGAGCTGTACCACGAATATGACGGCCCTAGGAGGTCATCTGCGTAAGACACATGAAGACAATCTCACCCTAAAGTCGAGAACGGCCGGCTGATCAGATCTAGAATTGTCGACTTTGTGAAGAAGCAAGTGCTTGCCACCGTCAACCCTCTCGCCACCAAGGCGCTGCATGATGCCTTCCTTGAGAAGGAGAAGGAGGAGATCGTCTTGATAGGCTACTTCGACAAGGATGACACAGTCTCCAAGGGTGCGCTCTGGGCTGCCGCCGAGAAGCTCCACGAGGACTTCCCCATCGGCGTGACCTTCAACCCCGACGCCGCTGCTGCCGCAGGCGTCAGCTTCCCCTCCATCGTCATGTACGAGCCCAACGGCGAGGGCAAGGAGGTCTACAAGGGCGACATGGAGGACATCGAGGCGATCAAGACCTTCGCCAAGAACACGTACACCCCGCTGATCGGCGAGCTCGGCTACAGCACCTGGCGCAACTACGTGTCGGGCAACAACGGCCCGACCGCCTTCATCTTCTCGCGCACCGACGACGATCGCCGCGCCATCATGGACGAGCTGCGGCCCCTGGCCAAGAAGCTCAAGGGGAGGCTGACGTTCGCCACGGCCGAGACGCCCGACTTCGCCGGGTTCGCGGGCTACCTTCACCTCGACAACGGCGCCGAGAAGGACTTCCCGGCCTTCGCCATCTACGACGGCATCAAGCGCGCCAAGCACCCCTACACCACCCAGGGCAGCATCAGGGACCTTTCGGCGGGCAACATCGGCCGCTTCGCAGACGACTTCCTCGCCGGCCGCCTCAAGCCCGTCGTCAAGTCCGAGCCGATCCCTGCCTCGCAGATCGGGCCCGTCACCACCGTCGTGGCCGACAGCTTCGAGAGCGTGGTGCTCGACCGCTCCAAGGACGTCCTGCTGTACTACTTCCGCGAGGACTGCCCCTACTGCAAGGCGCTCGCCCCCGTGTACGACGCCCTGGCCAAGACGTACGGCAGCGGCTCGGGCGGCTCAAATGTTGTCATTGCCAAGATGGACATCATGAAGAACGACCTGCCCGAGGACGTCCCCTACGTCCCCTGGGTGCGCCTGTACCGCGCCGACGACAAGTCGAACCCCATCTCGTACGAGGGCCAGCGCACGCACAGCGACCTGGTCAAGTTTGTCAAGGAGCACGCGCGCCACGGCGCCGAGCCGATTGGCCAGGGCCAGCAGCAGCAGGTTGTTGATGGCGGGGCGAACCAGGTGCCCATGGGGGCGGAAGAGCAAGAGCAGATGCACGAGACGCCCTTGCAGGGCCACACTCCTGTCAAGCATATCCATGATGAGCTTTGAGTTATATTAGGTCGTCTTTTGTGTTTCTTTACTACTCTGGGTATCAGCTTTATACCAGGCAGATCTATGGGGGGATTCGTGGCCTCGCACGGCCTTCCTTGTGGAGCGGCGTTCTACGTGCCTTATATTTGCTTTTGAAGTGTACCATACTGAGCGGCGTTGAAGGATAGGTCTCATTGGCATACCAGTTGTCAGTTTCTTAGAGTCATTTTATATGCTACATTACTGCTACAAGTTTCCAGCTGTGCCATTGTTTTTGTCTCTACCCTCCACGCGATTCAAAATTACTCGAGGCATTCGATGGTAGGTTGTCTCTCCTTGGCACCACGCCGCACTGCTAATTGTAGCGACCTGCGTCCGCACCAACGCCACGAAGGGCCGTCGAAATCAACTCTGGATAAAAACTTGGCGACGGTGCGTCGAGACGAGCATTGCCTACTCCTTGCGGGAGCGGCGGGCCTCCTCGTTCTGCCTCTTCAGGCCGGCCTGAACACCCTCCATCAGTCGCTCCCACTGGCTCGCCACAAGTCTCTAGTCGTTTGCCAGGCGCTGCTGGATGCGAGCAGCCTCCTGCTCGCGGGCAGCGTCCGTGGCCTTCTCGGCCGCCGTTCCGGAGAAAGAGTTGTACTTGGCGTACTCCGCAGCCTCCAACTCGTCCTTGCGCTTCTGGGCCTCCTCCTGGGCTCCGTTCATCTCCCAGTGTCCCCAGCCAGCCAGGCGTGTGGGCACCTCTGTGCCCGGAGCCGGCTGACTGCTGCTCGTCCGCCGGCGGCAACATGGGGGAGTGTGGCTCCGCCATGTGAGTCAAATGAGGGATAGTGGTGAGAACGCTGTTGAAGGGAGGGGAAGTCAGGAGCTGACATAGAACTGTTGCTCCTGTGTGCCCGGGAAACTGAGGCCGAGTGGCGAATCAGGCCCGCAGCCGTACAGCCAGGTCAGAGGATCCTGGGACGTGGTGGAGTGACGGGGACCCCCTCCACGGGAGACTTCGACTTGGCCTTGGCTGGAGTGCCCATGGCTGGTCTTGTTGGGGGCAGACATGATGAACTTTGTATGCTGCTTCTCAGCCTCAGGAATGAAAGGAGGCCGTGAACCAGTCGCGAAGTGAATCTGACCGATTGAGACCCTCTGGTCTCAGGCGCAGATCCAAACTTCCCTCTGTGGCAGACATGATTATCTTGGTATGAGGACTCCGATGGCCAGAACTGAAAGAAGGCTGCTAAGCAGCAGGGCTGGAATCTGACCGATGGAGACCCTCTGGTCTCCGGTGCAGATCCAAGCCTCCCTCCGGATGCCTCGCAAGACCGCCTCAAGTCCCAAGAATGTCGGAGACTGGAAGAATATTACATGAAACTCTTTACAAATACACCACCGCCGGCGACATGGCCACCCCAGTGAAGTTGCGCCCAGTTTCGTGTCAGCATCTCCCTGAGCTAGGGGTCCATCTCGCTCGAAAGGCCAGGAAAGAGACGCAGGCCATCCGTCTCCGGCAACGGGGACTCCTCCTCAGCCGCGAGCCGCAAAGCCGCGCCATCCTCACGACTGAGCGACCACGGCGTGCGGTTTCCACGGGAGAGGCACTCACGCACGGTATCGCGCAGCTCTCCCGCGAGGGAGCGCTCGTCCACGTTGCGGTCGACGACAAGGTAGTCGAGGCAGCGCGAGAAGGAGTCGACGGCCCTGATGCTGGGCAGCTCCGCGATCAGGTCGGCGAGGACTGCAGACGGGGGAAAGCCGCGGCGGTGGAAGAGGAAGTCGCGCTTGGCCTTCAGGATGTCGGTGAATGTAATGGGGCTTTTATCCTCTGGAGGTTTGCCCAGATCAGCGGAGCGGATTTTTCGCTGGAGTAGGTCCAGGAACATGCGAGCTCGATAATTTCTGAGACCCGTCCTGAAGGTGTGGCGGAGCCTGTACGGCGAGGCCGCGTGCTCCAAGTACTCCAGCTCAGGGTGATCCGTCAGCAGGCGGGGCACGTTGCGGGTGACGGTCTCAAAGAAGAGCTTTCGCCGGAAGTTGACATCCGTCTCAACGTCCGATATCAGCAGTGTGGCGAGCAGCCTTCCCGGGCTGGGCATGTCTTTGACGCGTGCGTCGTCAGACTGGAAGTCCACGATCATCCTGTTCGCCTTGGCGACGTACTCAGGGTTATCGACCGCGACGCAGAGAAGGAGGTGGAATATGAAAAACAGCGACTCGATGCCCTTCTCGGAAGGCCTCAGTATGCCAGTTGCCTCTGGTCGCCAACAAATCTCGCTGGCGAAGAGCTTCGTCACTTGGTCCTCCATGAAGGCGGTCAAGACGTCCATGCAGTCCGCCAATCCTCTCCGACGGCCTAGCCTAGCGAGCCGACTTAGGCTCATGTAGGCTCTGTCCTTGACTCGGTACCAGTGTCTTTCGGACAGCGGAAGTGGCAGCCAGGGTATGACCATGCAGCCGTGTGCTGTATTGAAGACGCCGAGCGTGCTGTAGGCATCTGCAGATACCAGGTCAAACTCTGACTCCATAGCTCGCCCGGGCTGCTGGTCCAATGGCGGTAGGAAGATTCCGATGCCCAAAGGAGACTGCTCGAAATGCTCCTTGGTCACGAAGCACTGCAGCTCGATGTTGCGGATGAACACGTCCTCCTCGATAATGCTCTTCACCTTTTTGTATGCCTGGCCGAAGCGAACGATGTCCTCCACCTCCAGTAGCTTCAGAATGAGGAGAAGTAGCTCGTCTGGTAGGTTTTGGAGAATTGTGGCCTGGTTTTGGCCGCTTGCTCCTGTGGCGCTGGGGGCCGAGTGGTCGTCGGCGTCTTGGTGGACAATGTCCCAATGCATCCCACGGTACCATCCGCAAGAGTCGCATTCCGGTGGATTGAGACTGAGGTCCCACTCTGATAGAACCCACTCATCCTTTGCTCCGCCCAGGCCATTCCTGAGCTCATAATCGCCTTTGAACATGCTTAGCAGATGTATCGCGAACGTCTTGATGGTGTAGGCCTGCGTTCCTCTCGGCATGTCCATCAGAAAATTAGGGCAGCGGTCTTCGATGTCGTAGTACCAGTCATCGATATACCATAGAAGGCGGTCCTGGGGGTATTTGGGCATGAACATCAGATCCACGTGGAGGACCCTAGTGCCCGTGTTGAGAAGAAGGCATGCATGCCTAAGTGAGTCTTGGCTGGGTATCAGTCGAGTGTTTGGGTACGGCTGCTTCACCATTTCGGCGATGTCGCGGTCCAAGCGACGCCGAGACGTTGGGATTAGTGGGAGTTCCTCCGGCAAAGCGTCCATCTCGAATGTTGCTATTTGCGTTCGGTCTGCGCGGGTCTTCAGTGTCAAAGTCTTTGCGCTTGCCGGGGCAGGATGAATCCCGCTTACCTTTCAAGAGATCGAGTAGCACTTGTGATGTCTTGGACAGCGGAGAGTGGGCGTTGGAGGGGTGGGAGGTGCCAGCAGGATTGCGTGTAATCGTTGCAAAGCAAGACAGCGCGGAGCGAGTCCCAAAAGACAAGTTGCTGCCGAGTTTTGTGAAGAAGACAGGTATACTGGTAGGCACGAGGAGGGGATTCCAGGAGGGGAAGGCCAGCGACGAAAGAGAACGGCGCAGAACGTTTGGCAGAAGAAAAGTTTTCAAGAGCTTTAGAATTTGAAGAAAAGAAAGGAGCTAAAAACGGTAGTTTGTGGTTTTCTTCGGGGTCGGGGTTAACAGCTGGACCACCAGGCTGCGATCTTTGCAGACAAGGCGCCTTCGCCTTGTGTTCAGCCGCGCCCCCACCCCTGGGCACGGCTGAACCAACCCCACCTGGGCAGTGACTGCCATGAGCAACATTGGATGATTCTGCTGGGAGCAAACAGAGCAAACAGACACCCCATCCACCATCTGCTACCTGGCGAAAAAAAGGGGTTGGGGACATTGACACCTGAAGTAGAGCATGAGTGTCAATATTCACAGCAACATTTGAAGCTTTGCTCAGAGGACTGCTACACGGCCACAGTATCTACCCATAGTTCCTTTCGAAAACAAATTCCTATGTAACATCACATTCCTAGTCTTGCTGTATGACTGCTTCGCCATCTACTAGCCACTAGGCTATATGTCGACAAGCAAGTCTAGTCTACAGCACCGTCGGGAGCGATGCTTTCTACTAGCCTTGTCTGTGCGGCACGAGGCTGAGGCCATGTGCCTAGGCAGAGACTTCTACACTTTTATTAGTATTACATTGTTGTTGCAATGCTGGGTCTTTGAGCGTTCACCACTGTATGGAGGGACTGTACGCCTTTGGGCTGTATACAGATTGAGAGTGCAATCTGCTATGTAACATCACACCAAGGGACAAGAAACCTGTGGTGTCTGGTAAGCGCACACGTGTACTTTGGCTTGAAGCAGGCGATCACTCTGTTACCAGCGCAGCCGACAGCCCCAGGGCAGCATTGTCGTCGTAGGCCCGGTCCAAGTTGATGACCTCCCAGAGGATCGGCCCCTAAGATATCATTAGATCATCTCCTGTGGGACAATTTTCCAGACGTGGGCAAGCCCCAGTGGCTCCTGAAGTCCGTCACGCGATGATACAGCCCTTTGAAGGTATAGTGGTGTTAAAATCAGTCATAGTGTATGTGCTCAGGGAGCAAGCATTCCAGGCTCGCACAAACAGAGAAAGAGCCACCTGAAAACGAGCATGAACATGTCGCGAAGTCGAGATATTCGCGAAAGGGTCCCAAGCCTGTATTCATCTGCCTAGGCAACAAGACTGGTAAAGACACTCACTCACGCATGGTTTTGCCAGGAGAATGAATCAAGGAGATCTCTCAGCCAAGTCTGTGAAAACAAGGCCTTCAAAACACATTGAAACTCATCCTGATGATGTGACGAATAACCACCTTAGGCAGATCCGCACTCTCCTTCACGATCGACTCGGACATTGAGTTTCCCAGATCATAGCATGTTAACAGGCAGCATACAATCTAGGATGCGGCTTTACATTTTCCATCCAATCCAAAGGTCAAAAGTCTCTTCAAAGAGAGAGCTGGCAGCTGGCAGCTGACAGACAAACAAACACTGCCGCAAACACCATCACAACCACCACAAGCTCCCACCCCCAAACCCAATACCGTCCGAAAGACGAGACGAGACGAGACAAGACAGCCCAAGGGCCCTTTCAGGAAGTACCGTATCAACTAGAACCACACGTTGATCAGTTTGACTCAAGGCAGTATCCATACTTGTTCATCTCCAGTTGAACAAGGGGCCAGTCTGTGACGGTGACGCGGGGGGTGCCAGGAACGTACCACTGGTAGGCGAGACAACGGGCACCTCGATAACCACCTGGAGGACGGTTGGTAATGCTTTTAAATCGCCCATGGGGAAATATGCAAACTTTAGTATCTCGCTTCTACCAGAACAGGAATACCATGACCGCAGTTTGACCCCGCGAACCTCGTGATGGAAACCTGAGTAGAAGCAATGTATACGGCATCCGACGCCTGGGCAGGCTTTAGTTGCGAAGTAACTCGTAGATCCCCTTACTTCAAGTCCAAACGGATCTGCCCAACCTGCACCGCCCCGCCAAGAAGGCGCGTGGTCGTCATGTTCACGAAGACTCCGGTTTCCGTTTGCTTTGCAGTCAAGCCTTCTGCCCGGTGACCTTCTGAGTTTGGTGGGCGAGCATTCACCGCACCGTCGAGTACATCCCAGGAACACCTCAGGGCGCGCCATGCGGGAAGAAATTCCCGTAACAAGCAGGAACTCCCTTGGGCCAGTGGAGGATGAGAAATAAAACGTATACGCTTTTATTAGAAACTGGTATCTTCCGCACGCTCTGCCTAGGAATAATCAAAACCAACAGGTTAGGACTCGTAGTCTAAAAGCTACCAAACCGACCAGATACTGTACGCATTCTTGGTACAAGACCACACATAAATGCAGCCACCAACGCCTTTGCGCCATAATACATACAGGCGCCGCTTGGCACACAGACGCAGCCGTAGGAAGACTGCTCCAGCCAACAAAACAATCAAGAATGCTTCCACCACAACACGCCCCTAGCCATGTCCGTCGCTGTAACCACCACGCTTATACGCCCCCAAGACCGAGCTCCACTCTGGGCTCCACTTAGAACGGCGGGAGTTCTAGTCCGTCCAGTCCTTCTCCACGCGCCACGCGTCGCTCGGTCTCAGGCCCGCGCCTGATATCAGGTCACAGTCGCGGTGTCCCCACTTGCGGCGGAACACATCACGCCCGGCCTCGGTTAGGACTTCGAGTGCCTCTGCAAAGCCGGCGGCAGAGTAGTAGAACGGTTCTCCTATCCCACCGTGCTGTCCTTGTTGCCAGGTGTTTCGGCCCCGGTCGCCGTGTTTGTAGTGGAACATTCGGTCCGACACGTGGCGGAGTGAGTGGTAATACGCCAGATTCGGGTCGTCCGCATCGGTGCTTTCAGGACTCGGAGCGCGCTTTGATTTGGTGTCCGGCTCTGGAACTGGCGCAGGCGGATTCGGGTCTGTGAAATCTGGGACTATTGTGGGGTCGCGGTAAAGAGCGATGAGGTCGTTCAGTGCGGAGCTGGTATCGGTGACGGTCCCTGCGTGTCTATCGATCATACTCAAGTTCGACATGAGCAGCCGGCTGTGCATATCGCAGTCGGTCAAATAGTAAGGAATGAGGGTATCCCACCCCCCGACTTCCTCGTACGCCTTTGGATTCACCAGCGCCAGGTGATCGTATGCAAAGAACCGCACGGCCCATCTATCGTCGTTCTTGCGCGCCTCGTCTAGCCATTGACAGCCGAGCTCGTATACGGTCTTGTAGCCGGGCTGGTCATATGGTGGGGTGACCCCTTCAAACCCTTCCTCGAAAGACAGAGTGAGCACATCCTGATGAGACCAGAAGTAGTAAGGCCAGCTGTGCGTATTCGCCATAGACAAGAAGAAGTTCTGAAGCTGGGCGAAGTTGAGGAGCACAGGGGTCTGGACGACGTTGACGCCGAGCTTCTTCAGCTGGGTGTGGTTCAAGTAGAAGGGGTTTTGGAGGGATAGCTGGTCACGAAAGTTGGCCATCTGAACGCCGGTGTTCTCAATGACGTATATTTGCTCGGGCGGCCATCCTGCTGTGATGTAGGAGACGACTGCTTGCAGTAGGATAGGCCAGGTGCGAGTAAAGCCGATCAGAAGAGGAGGTGGTACTGGCAAGTCATAGTCTTTGTGGAGATTCGCTCGGGGTCGATTCCACCGTGGTATAGGAGGTGGTGTCGAGGTTGCCAGGAGAGGAAATGGATCTCGGACGGGCGGCGGAGTGTAGGTTGGTGTTGGTTTGTATTTTGGGGTTGGTTTGGGTTTCTCTTTCGGCTTCTCTGGGTCACGCAGGCCTTCAACCCAATTCTCGACGTCTCCCTTGACCTGTTTTGCGACGTTCCTGCCGCCCAAATCGCCGCGTAGGAAGACTACTAGAATGGTGAAGAGACATGCGACGACGAAGAAGTTGAAGTGGCGGCGATTCCACATGATGGCGGACATGTCTGGGCCAAGACGGTCTTCAGGTCGGAGTCGGGAGTTCCAGCTGATGTGCGGCCGACGAGATGGTACGCGCAACAGGCCTTGTAGCAGCCGCAAGCGTCTCTATGATAACTGATGCCGCACAAGATTGGCAAATTGAGAGTGCACCAACTCTGGTGGCGACCCGGTCACGATGCAGGTGTAGCTTCGTCGCGTCACGTCCTCGCCCTTTGGCGGGTTATGTGAGATGGTTCGAACCTGGAAGGCGTGGGTAATGGGATCGCGCAATACGATCACATTATTCCTCCGACGCGAGAAAAATACAACAAGAATATGAATGGTGGCAGTGGCGGGCAGATTATGGCTTAGAGGTGCCAGATCCAGCGTCGAGCGTCGAGCAGCGCAAGATAGCTTTTGATTTGGCCCGAACTCCTGGAGAACAATTGCTCCGCCTGATGACGCAGAAACGTGTAAAGATTGCCAAGCAGTAAGGACACAGCAGTTGAAGGAGGGGGGAAACGGTGAGTGAGATGGTTGGTTTGCGTATGGGTCCAGGACTGGGCGGGGAGGATGCGAGAGGCGCGTCACAAGCAACAGTGGAGCACCCGAGCCCGGAACAAGCTAGGAAGGTACGAAAGACGCTGGGCTGAGGAAAAGGGCCGAGCGAGGAGGAAAGGACTGGGCGGGAATCTCAGAAGAGGAGGAGGAAGCTGAGAAGAGAGCACGAGGGGCAACTACTTGTGGCCGCCAGTAAAAGCAAGGAAACCAGCGGAGGGGCGGAAGGAGGAAACACTCGTCCTACTCTTCTTCTGTCATCCCAACAAGTCTCCCAGTCGGGTAGCTTGGTGCAGGACAAATGGAAAGAGCTTGCTGGTGCAGGCCAATCCAGGAACATGTTGCCTGGCTCGGATGGTGCGCCTGCCACAGCACAGGAGTCCGAAGGGGTTGGGGGGAGGGTAACCCAAACCATCATCACACAGTGTTAGAGCGAAGCCAATCGAGGGGACTCAGTGCCGAGTGATAAGAGGGCCATGGTACGTGTGGAAAATACGGTACTGTGCAAGGAAGCACAGAGCCTGAGGTGCATCTGTGCAATCATGACGCAGGCCGACGGCTAGCCGGCAGTGCTCGAACAAGCAGACCAGGGATATGCTGAAAGTCTGGACTTTCTGAACGTGGTGGCTGCGGCTCTTGTCGGTATACGATAGACGACAAAGATACGACAGCCGGGCAGCCGGGGAAACGATGTATAGCAATGCCGCGTGTCGCCGTGTCATAAGGCTGATGACAGATTGGGGCTGAGGCTGGATGGGTCATGCTTGTCGTGGTCGAAGCTTGCCTCGCTGGTGCTGCAGGTGGCAGCTCATCCGATGTGACCCTGCCACCACACTGACTGAGAGTGGGTAGCCTGCAGGAAGCAACAAGTCGTGGTGTAGTCAGTTCTGTTGTTGGATTTTGCTGATGCTGGTGAGCATATCTCGGCTTCGAAAGGGCGGCATAGGGGCGACAGCTCTTGCCTTCCGCATGCGTCTGATCCTGGTCCTCTCACTGCTTGGGGCAGGGGAAGATGGAAGGAACAAGCATTGAAACGCCCGGGCACCGCCAGAGTCTGTGCTAGCTCCAGCCAACATCAGACGGATCGGATGGAACGGCAAGCGGCAGCCAGTCGAGTGGTGCACAGCAATCTAGGAACGAAGACGCTACGGCTGCATCAAGAACGGACCAAGAACCTGGGATTGGGAGAAACCACCAGGAGTAAGGCGCACAGCTGGGGAAGAGGCGTGGAGCAAGACGGCACCAGATGGGAATGTGGATATGGAGAATGGCAAAGATGGATCCCTGTGCCAATCTTTCTTGGGGCCTTCCACATATGCCAAAACAGGATTGCAGCTGCCACGCGGCGTCAACCGCACCTTCCCAGGCCTTCCCTGGCCTGTCAACTGCGACCGTGGCTTGTGCCAGCCAATCCACGCACCTGCCACATCACAATTGTCTTCCATCTATGGGCTCTTGATGAGACAAGATACGAAAAGGCACAGCAATGGACAAGATGCAAAGTGCCTAGCGTGCAACGAAAGATGACGCTAGATGTACGGAGTAGCACGGTGGCAGGGCAGCTCGAGGAACTGAGGAAGGCGAGGTTGAGGTTGAGGTTGAGCACGGGCCACCCAGGCCAAAAAGCTCCGGTGGCAGCTCATCCTTACGTCATCATGGCATTTCCACAATTGCACCTACCAGAATGCAGAATGCCGAATCCAGTCGCCCGTCTGCCCGCCCGTGCGGCACTCAGATCCTGCCGTGTTTTTGGCCTGCGGCTTCCCCAAAGTTGGCCGAATTGGTACGCTGGCCACCCATGAAACGTGGTTCCATCTGGGGAGCCCGGCCCGACCCAACCCTTGCTTGGGGGTGGACTGGCCAGGTCTCACTCACCCTCGCACCAGCTCAACGAG